>OY720677.1:66225692-66568692 GCA_963170755.1 Amphimallon solstitiale
ATTTAGAAACCCTAATTTATATAATATTAACTTGCAATATTTTTCATTAGTTTTTCTACCACTCTAAAATTTCATAGGACTTTTCTAAAAATTGTTTTTCAATTAGACTATTTTTAATAATTTAATGGCGTAAATTTTATTAATATTTTATTGAATATTATTTTTATATACAATTAATCCAGGATATGTTTCAAGTATTTTATTTGTATTTAGTAGCTTCTTTATATTGTTTTTTTTTCTTTTTTTTAAATTTTTAGGTGCGTAAATTTATATTATTAAATTGATTATTTTATAAGGTTTTATCAATAAATTCTCAATAATACAGGTATTTTTAGTTAAATATACGCGGATCATAGTTTTTCTACCACTCTAAAATTTTATAGGACTTTTTAAAAATTGTTTTTCAATTATAAGGCTATTCTTAATAATTTAATGGTGCCAATTTTATTGAATATTTTATTGAATATTATTTTTATATACAATTAATCCAGGGTGCCTCAAAGTATTTTATATGCATTTAGTAGCTTCTTTATATTGTTTTTAACGTTTAAGCGTGTAAATTTATATAATTAAGTTGATTATTTTATACGGTTCTTTAAAAGATTTTTTCAATAATTTAAATAAATTTTGTATAATACAAGTATTTTTTGCATTTAGTGCTTTCTTTAAATTGTTTTTAATGTATAAGTATGTAAATTTATATAATTAAGTTAATTATTTTATATGGTTCTTTAAAGAGATTTTTTTTAATAATTTAAATAAAATCTGAATAATACAGGTATTTTTTAGTTAAATATACGCGGATCAGTCAAATAAATTAGCAATTTCGATATATTAAAAATTAGGTTTCAATAGCTTTTTATTCTCTTAAATTTATTATATTAATTATTTTTAATTTGTTTTTCATAGAATGAATTACATCATTTGCGGAAAATCCTTCACCCGGCGTGATAACATGGAGCGACATGTGAATACCCTCCACCGCAATTTTGTTTGCGGTATTTGTAGGGAGGGTGTGGATACATGTGAGCATGTTGCCGGACCGCCTAAGAAGAGGGTTAAAGTAGATGTTGCACCACCCACAAGTTCTAATGGACCTGTGGATGCTTTCTAAAGATAGATCATTAGTTTATATTAAATGTATGAAGAAAAAAACTTTACTACATATTGAAGGCCTGGTGTCCGTTTAGGCTTAGTCATGAGTCTATCTAATCATATAATCTTGTAACAAAATTTCTGGTGATATAAGCAGTGTATAAAATTCAATCCTCATTTAATGTAGTGCATATATAAATTTTGTATTCATTTAATGTGAGACTTCTGCTAAATTTTTTATTAAGAGTGTAGAGTGATATTAATATTCACGAATTTGATGTATCAACTTTTTGAATGGTTGGTTGAGCTGAAAATCATAATTTTTTAGTGTCTCTGAGGTGGTTTTATGAAGCATCTAAATTTCAGATTAAAAGCTAATCGCGAGGCTTATTTCTTGTAATGATAGTACAAAAACATGAACTGTAAAAAGATAGCATATATTTTATCCGTTGTGAGACTTAGTATGTTTTCTTTCTCGCCCTTTTTTAAATATTATAATAAAGTTAACTAAATCAATTTAAGAATTTATGTTATTCAAAAATTGAGATTAAACAAGGAAATCTGTTGTAAATGGGGAAATTAATAATAATTTTTTACCCTTAAATATTGATAAATAGTGGGCTATCTGTTGTAAATGGAAATAAATAATAATTTTTGTCTTAAATAGTAGGCTTACCAAACATGATTTTTCAAATGTTTTAAGTGCTACTATTTCTTAGTCGATCGAATGCTGCTTTTACTCTACAAATATATACAAAAAGAATGGTTTCACCTATCCGGCTATATAAACAAACAAAATATGCGTATTTGGTCTTCGGAGAATCCTCATGAGTTTATTCAATCGCCTCTCCATCCGCAGAAAATTGGTGTTTGGCTAGCGGTTTCTAGAAGGCGTATATTTGGACCTGTGTTTTTTGAAGGATCGATAAATGCTGAGAGATATCGAAATAATTTACTTGAACCGTTTTTACAAAATCTTCATGATGGCGAACTTTTACATGGGTATTTCCAACAGGACAATGCAACAGCTCACAAAACATGGGAAAGTATGGCTCGAATTCGGTTAGAACGTTAATGCTGTCTTTATATTAGTTTTTTTGTTTCGTTCTTTTATGATGTATAAACATTGTTATTTTTTAAATGTATAGGAAGTGGTATTTGCTATGTGTACAATGTGTTTCAAAATTAGTTTTTATTAGGCATAAACTATGTTTTTGTGTAAAAACCTCTAAATTTCATATTAAAAGCCGCTCGTCAATCATATTTCTTCTAATGATAGTACAACCCACGAACTGTAAAAGATAGACTCATTTTATGAATTTATGTTAATTCAAATTGATATTAAGCAGGGGTATCTGTAGATGGAAAATTAATAATAATTTTTTGTCTTAAATATTGATATATAGTGGGCTTACCAAACATGATTTTTCAAATGTTTTAAGTGTATTGCATGGATTTTTATGTAATTTCAAAGGAAATGTAATACATTCGCTGCTGTACAAACATAAACTGTAAAAGAGAGATAGAAGCATTTTTAGAACAAGTATATATTTAATATTTTTGTAAATCTTTTGGTTAGAACGTTAATGCTGCCTTTATATTAGTTTTTTGTTTGGTTCTTTTATGATATATAAAAATTGTTATTTTTTAAAATGTACAGGAAGTGGTATTTGCTATGTGGACAATGTGTTTCAAAATTAGTTTTATTAGTGATAAACTATGTATTTTGCATAAAAACCTCTAAATTTCATATTAAAAGCTGTACCTCAAGCATATTTCTTCTAATGATGGTACTAAACATGAAGTGTAAAAAGATAGTACATATTTGATCTGTTGTGGGACTTAGTATGTTTTCTTTTTCAACCTTTTTTTAAATATTATAAGAAAGTTAACTAAATCAATTTAAGAATTTATGTTATTTAAAATTGAGATTAAACTGGGGTATCTCTAAAATGGAAATATTTAATGTTATGTCTATTTTCATATGTATAGTGTTTTGTCAAAAAAGTTTTGATTGCTGAAAAAAGTGGGTAATAAAAATTTTTGATAGACCATGTATCTCACCTCTATCGTTTTACTGCATTGTTATATTGCACTATATGGGTCATCTCGAGAACATTCCTTGCCTTTGCATTTGATTGTTTTGTTTAAATTTTGATATTTGTGAAATTGAAAGTATGGTTGAGGTTTGTTTGATGTGTGTAGTTGTTTTATTTTTAATAAATTGTTTTCTTAAAAATATGGGCTCATTATTTTACTTTTCTAAAAGTCTTACTTTTGAAATGTCCTGTATATTCATGTTTGGTTGCTATGTTATCCAGTACCATACTATATATTTATTTTATGATTTTGACAAAGTATGCCGATCTTAGATGTAAATCCGCTGTGGTGGCGTTTGAAAGTATGTTGTGTTGGGGTTTGACCTAGATGTATCTTCCTAAGTTGGTCTGGTGTTGTGGCGTTTGAAACTATGTTGGGTGGTTGTGGTGGTGGTTGTTGTTGTGATGCGTGATATGGAGTTGGGTATTTTCTAGAAGTTGAGTTTATATTTTGATCGATCATATTGATAGTCGGCCATTTCGCCTGACGTCACCTTAGTTTATTAGATTTTTTGGCGGCCATCTTGGATTCGCTATCTTACTTTTCTAAAAATCCCTACCTTTGAAATGTTCTGTATATTAATATTTGGTTGCTATGTTATCCAGATGGATGGATGGATGGATGGATGGTTGGATGGTTGGATGGATGGATGGATGGATGGATGTATGGATGGATGGATGGATGGATTGATTGTTGGATGGATGGATGTATGGATGGATGGATGGATGGTTGGATGTATGGATGGATGGATGGATGGATTGATTGTTGGATGGATGGATGGATGGATGGATGTATGGATGTATGGATGGATGGATGGATGGATGGATGGATTGATGGCTGGTTGGATGGCTTTTTGAGAAAAGAGGGATTTGATAGTGGTTTGAATGTGTGGTTTTAATATAGGGGTTTCAGAACCGCTTCATGATCCGGTTGTGAGCTGATTCTAGCGATGGTTTTGAAATGATGTTTCATAGGAGTTTGAGTACATGGTTTTGATAGATTGGATGCCTGACGTCACCTTAGTTTATTAGATTTTTGGCGGCCATCTTGGATTCGCCATCTTGCTTTTCTAAAAATCCCTACCTTTGAAACGTCCTGTATATTCATACTTGGTTGCTATCTCGTCCAGATGGATGGTTGGATGGATGGATGGATGGTTGGATGGATGGTTGGATGGATGTATGGATGGATGGATTGATGGATGGATGGATGTATGGATGTATGGATGGATGGATGGATGGATTGATGGATGGATGGATGTATGTATGGATGGATGGATGGATGGATGGATGGATGTATGGATGTATGGATGGATGGATGGATGGATGGATTGATGGATGGTTGGATGGCTTTTTGAGAAAAGAGGGATTTGATAGTGGTTTGAATGTGTGGTTTTAATATAGGGGTTTCAGAACCTCTTCATGACTGAGCTGATTCTAGCGATGGTTTTGAAATGATGTTTCATAGGAGTTTGAGTGCATGGTTTTGATAGATTGGATGCCTGACGTCACCTTAGTTTATTAGATTTTTGGCGGCCATCTTGGATTCGCCATCTTGCTTTTCTAAAAATCCCTACCTTTGAAACGTCCTGTATATTTATACTTGGTTGCTATCTCGTCCAGATGGATGGATGGATTAATGGACTTGAAAGTATTGTTTTGAGGATGGATGGTTGGATGGATGGATGGATGGATGTATGGATGGATGGATGGATGGATTGATTGTTGGATGGATGGATGGATGGATGGATGTATGGATGTATGGATGGATGGCTGGTTGGATGGCTTTTTGAGAAAAGAGGGATTTGATAGTGGTTTGAATGTGTGGTTTTAATATAGGGGTTTCAGAACTGCTTCATGACGTGAGCTGATTCTAGCGATGGTTTTGAGATGATGTTTCATAGGAGTTCGAGTGCATGGTTTTGATAGATTGGATGCTTGACGTGACATTAGTTTATTAGATTTTTGGCGGCCATCTTGGATTCGCCATCTTGCTTTTCTAAAAATCCCTACCTTTGAAACGTCCTGTATATTCATACTTGGTTGCTATCTCGTCCAGTAGCATACTGTATATTTATTTTATAATTTTGAAATGGTATGCCGATCTTAGATATAAAGTTTATATTTTTATCGACCATCTTGAGGGTATGAAACTTGGTCATATTGTTAATTAATAATAATAAATACATTGTTTGTTTTATTTTATTTTATAAGTAAGATATGCATTTCAAGCGTGCGGCTATCACAGAAGCAGACAGCCGTTGCGGTTTCCGCTGGAAACATGTTTAGACCTGTTTGAAGTACATTGAGAAGCGCGATAGCAAGCCGGGTAATTTATTCAGGAATTCTCTAGAAGCAAAGACCATCTTGAGGGTATGAAACTTGGTCATGTTGTTAATTAATAATAATAAATACATTGTTTGTTTTATTTTATTTTATAAGTAAGATATGCATTTCAAGCGTGCGGCTATCACAGAAGCAGACAGCCGTTGCGGTTTCCGCTGGAAACATGTTTAGACCTGTTTGAAGTACATTGAGAAGCGCGATAGCAAGCCTGGTAATTTATTCAGGAATTCTCTAGAAACAAAGACCATCTTGATGGTCCGCCATTTTGTCTGACGTCACCTTAGTTTGGCTAGTGACCGTGAGAGGATGCTGCATTATGGTAATCATGAGAGATGCCATTTCTTGGTTAGTGGCTGTGAGAGGGCGTCACATTGGGTTGGTAATGATGAAATCTGCCATTTCTTAGTTTGGTTAGTGGCCGTCAGAGGGCGCCACATTGGGTTGGTAATGATGAAATCTGCAATTTTTAGTTGGGTTGGTAATGATGAAATCTGCAATTTTTAGTTGGGTTGGTAATGATGAAATCTGCAATTTTTAGTTGGGTTGGTAATGATGAAATCTGCAATTTTTAGTTGGGTTGGTAATGATGAAATCTGCAATTTTTAGTTGGGTTGGTAATGATGAAATCTGCAATTTTTAGTTGGGTTGGTAATGATGAAATCTGCAATTTTTAGTTGGGTTGGTAATGATGAAATCTGCAATTTTTAGTTGGGTTGGTAATGATGAAATCTGCAATTTTAGTTGGGTTGGTAATGATGAAATCTGCAATTTTTAGTTGGGTTGGCGACCGCGAGGGGGCGCCATATCAGTTGGGTTGGTAGAGGGCGCCACTAGGGCGAGGGGGGTGAGGGGGAGCTGGGTGAGAGGGGGAGGAGGTCCCAGAATTGTCCAAACTCCCCTACTTATATAAAACGCCTGGAACCACACGATAAGTTCAGCACACACACAATACTAAAAAACATGCAATAACAATTATTTGTCCATATAAAAACACATATTGATTGACAAACAGAATACCTCTTATAAATAAATTATTGTTATTTTGTACATATCACAATTATAAAATATTAAAATATATTTCAGACAATCCGTTAATATCGGTTCTATCGTTTACCGCTTTATCATGGTTTTTTATTTGAATCATTTCCAAAACATTTCGGGCTTTGAAGTTATTTTCTTTATTTAAAATACATGCATTGTCAAAATCTAATTTATGTCCTGTAGTGTTACTGTGCTTTTTTAAAGAAGTCATATTTTGGGCATATTTATGTCCTTTAATTCTCTCTGACAAATGCTGTTTAGTTTGCCCTATATATAGTTTTTCACAGTCTAAACAAGGGATTTTGTATACAACATGGGTCTTTTGTTTAGTTGGTACCTCATTCTTAATCTTTGTGAATAAATGTTTCAAATTATTTTTATTCCCATGTGCCAATTTAATATTAAATGGTGCCAAACATTTTGTCAGATTTTCTGATAGCCCACATATGTTTGGAATACTAACTTACTTTATATCTTTGGCTTGTATTGAGTTGTTTGCGATATATTGCTCTTGGTTATGCATTTTATCAACTTTATGCTTTATAATTTTTTGTATGAAATTAGTTGGGTAATTGTTTTTTTGTAAAATAGTTTTTATTTTTAATAAAATATCCCGCCTAAATTCAATACTTGTAAGTTTAATACCCCTATCCACAAGAGCAACAACCACATTTCTCTTATGTGCAATAGGTTGGCAGGAATTATAATATAATATAATAAATTAGCACATAGTAATAAAAATAATTTAAAACATTATTCACGAAGATTAAGAATGAGGTACCAACTAAACAAAAGACCCATGTTGTATACAAAATCCCTTGTTCAGACTGTGAAAAACTATATATAGGGCAAACTAAGCAGCATTTGTCAGAGAGAATTAAAGGACATAAATATGCCCAAAATATGAATTCTTTAAAAAAGCACAGTAACACTATAGGACATAAATTTGATTTTGACAATGCATGTATTTTAAATAAAGAGAATAACTCCAAAGCCCGAAATGTTTAGGAAATGATTCAAATAAAAAACCATGATAAAGCGGTAAACGATAGAACCGATATTAACGGATTGTCTGAAATATATTTTAATATTTTATAATTGTAATATGTACAAAATAACAATAATTTATTTATAAGAGGTACCCTGTTTGTCAATCAATATGTGTTTTTATATGGGCAAAGAATTGATATTGCATGTTTTTTAGTATTGTGTGTGTGCTGTACTTATCGTGTGGTTCCAGGCGTTTTATATACTTTTATACATTTTAAAAATTGACGTTATATTTAACATGAAAAGTAGCAATATGAAATAAAAATGTTTGAATATATACCAAAGATGTAGCAAGTTGTGTTTGTATAGAAAAATTAATGTTCATTCTGGTAAGTACACATATTGCCGTGATCCCTACATTGGTCAGGCATTGTAAGATAAATAAATAATTATGTAATAGAATAAGTAAATAATTTATTAGTAGTAAGTGTAATTATGGAAAGATGTATCATGAGTTGCATAACCGCAACGGCGTAACATTATAATGTTAGGTAGATGACAATTAAAAATTGTAACAAAATTTATTTTAAAGGTATAGAAATAAATACAAAAATAAAGTTCATGTATTCTATATTTGTAGAAACGAGGAGCACAAGATGCAATTTCAATATACAAAGACAGAACCAAATTTTATGCATTGTGTGAGAGTCGCATTTAAATATTTTGAGCAATAAATCACTATTCAAAATGAATAGACGTAAATTTGTAAGAGATTGTTATTTGTTCGACATTTTTATGGTCACATTTAATAACATGATAAATACCTGACACTTATATCTAAGCATAATTTTAAAAGGAATATGTAAAAAGGTATATTATTTTTATTCGACACAATATAATGTGGAAAAACTTCAGTGTCTTTAAACAGTCAACATCGTTTTTAGTGCTTGTTTGTGTTTACTATAAGGTATTTAGAAACCCTAATTTATATAATATTAACTTGCAATATTTTTCATTAGTTTTTCTACCACTCTAAAATTTCATAGGACTTTTCTAAAAATTGTTTTTCAATTAGACTATTTTTAATAATTTAATGGCGTAAATTTTATTAATATTTTATTGAATATTATTTTTATATACAATTAATCCAGGATATGTTTCAAGTATTTTATTTGTATTTAGTAGCTTCTTTATATTGTTTTTTTTTCTTTTTTTTAAATTTTTAGGTGCGTAAATTTATATTATTAAATTGATTATTTTATAAGGTTTTATCAATAAATTCTCAATAATACAGGTATTTTTAGTTAAATATACGCGGATCATAGTTTTTCTACCACTCTAAAATTTTATAGGACTTTTTAAAAATTGTTTTTCAATTATAAGGCTATTCTTAATAATTTAATGGTGCCAATTTTATTGAATATTTTATTGAATATTATTTTTATATACAATTAATCCAGGGTGCCTCAAAGTATTTTATATGCATTTAGTAGCTTCTTTATATTGTTTTTAACGTTTAAGCGTGTAAATTTATATAATTAAGTTGATTATTTTATACGGTTCTTTAAAAGATTTTTTCAATAATTTAAATAAATTTTGTATAATACAAGTATTTTTTGCATTTAGTGCTTTCTTTAAATTGTTTTTAATGTATAAGTATGTAAATTTATATAATTAAGTTAATTATTTTATATGGTTCTTTAAAGAGATTTTTTTTAATAATTTAAATAAAATCTGAATAATACAGGTATTTTTTAGTTAAATATACGCGGATCAGTCAAATAAATTAGCAATTTCGATATATTAAAAATTAGGTTTCAATAGCTTTTTATTCTCTTAAATTTATTATATTAATTATTTTTAATTTGTTTTTCATAGAATGAATTACATCATTTGCGGAAAATCCTTCACCCGGCGTGATAACATGGAGCGACATGTGAATACCCTCCACCGCAATTTTGTTTGCGGTATTTGTAGGGAGGGTGTGGATACATGTGAGCATGTTGCCGGACCGCCTAAGAAGAGGGTTAAAGTAGATGTTGCACCACCCACAAGTTCTAATGGACCTGTGGATGCTTTCTAAAGATAGATCATTAGTTTATATTAAATGTATGAAGAAAAAAACTTTACTACATATTGAAGGCCTGGTGTCCGTTTAGGCTTAGTCATGAGTCTATCTAATCATATAATCTTGTAACAAAATTTCTGGTGATATAAGCAGTGTATAAAATTCAATCCTCATTTAATGTAGTGCATATATAAATTTTGTATTCATTTAATGTGAGACTTCTGCTAAATTTTTTATTAAGAGTGTAGAGTGATATTAATATTCACGAATTTGATGTATCAACTTTTTGAATGGTTGGTTGAGCTGAAAATCATAATTTTTTAGTGTCTCTGAGGTGGTTTTATGAAGCATCTAAATTTCAGATTAAAAGCTAATCGCGAGGCTTATTTCTTGTAATGATAGTACAAAAACATGAACTGTAAAAAGATAGCATATATTTTATCCGTTGTGAGACTTAGTATGTTTTCTTTCTCGCCCTTTTTTAAATATTATAATAAAGTTAACTAAATCAATTTAAGAATTTATGTTATTCAAAAATTGAGATTAAACAAGGAAATCTGTTGTAAATGGGGAAATTAATAATAATTTTTTACCCTTAAATATTGATAAATAGTGGGCTATCTGTTGTAAATGGAAATAAATAATAATTTTTGTCTTAAATAGTAGGCTTACCAAACATGATTTTTCAAATGTTTTAAGTGCTACTATTTCTTAGTCGATCGAATGCTGCTTTTACTCTACAAATATATACAAAAAGAATGGTTTCACCTATCCGGCTATATAAACAAACAAAATATGCGTATTTGGTCTTCGGAGAATCCTCATGAGTTTATTCAATCGCCTCTCCATCCGCAGAAAATTGGTGTTTGGCTAGCGGTTTCTAGAAGGCGTATATTTGGACCTGTGTTTTTTGAAGGATCGATAAATGCTGAGAGATATCGAAATAATTTACTTGAACCGTTTTTACAAAATCTTCATGATGGCGAACTTTTACATGGGTATTTCCAACAGGACAATGCAACAGCTCACAAAACATGGGAAAGTATGGCTCGAATTCGGTTAGAACGTTAATGCTGTCTTTATATTAGTTTTTTTGTTTCGTTCTTTTATGATGTATAAACATTGTTATTTTTTAAATGTATAGGAAGTGGTATTTGCTATGTGTACAATGTGTTTCAAAATTAGTTTTTATTAGGCATAAACTATGTTTTTGTGTAAAAACCTCTAAATTTCATATTAAAAGCCGCTCGTCAATCATATTTCTTCTAATGATAGTACAACCCACGAACTGTAAAAGATAGACTCATTTTATGAATTTATGTTAATTCAAATTGATATTAAGCAGGGGTATCTGTAGATGGAAAATTAATAATAATTTTTTGTCTTAAATATTGATATATAGTGGGCTTACCAAACATGATTTTTCAAATGTTTTAAGTGTATTGCATGGATTTTTATGTAATTTCAAAGGAAATGTAATACATTCGCTGCTGTACAAACATAAACTGTAAAAGAGAGATAGAAGCATTTTTAGAACAAGTATATATTTAATATTTTTGTAAATCTTTTGGTTAGAACGTTAATGCTGCCTTTATATTAGTTTTTTGTTTGGTTCTTTTATGATATATAAAAATTGTTATTTTTTAAAATGTACAGGAAGTGGTATTTGCTATGTGGACAATGTGTTTCAAAATTAGTTTTATTAGTGATAAACTATGTATTTTGCATAAAAACCTCTAAATTTCATATTAAAAGCTGTACCTCAAGCATATTTCTTCTAATGATGGTACTAAACATGAAGTGTAAAAAGATAGTACATATTTGATCTGTTGTGGGACTTAGTATGTTTTCTTTTTCAACCTTTTTTTAAATATTATAAGAAAGTTAACTAAATCAATTTAAGAATTTATGTTATTTAAAATTGAGATTAAACTGGGGTATCTCTAAAATGGAAATATTTAATGTTATGTCTATTTTCATATGTATAGTGTTTTGTCAAAAAAGTTTTGATTGCTGAAAAAAGTGGGTAATAAAAATTTTTGATAGACCATGTATCTCACCTCTATCGTTTTACTGCATTGTTATATTGCACTATATGGGTCATCTCGAGAACATTCCTTGCCTTTGCATTTGATTGTTTTGTTTAAATTTTGATATTTGTGAAATTGAAAGTATGGTTGAGGTTTGTTTGATGTGTGTAGTTGTTTTATTTTTAATAAATTGTTTTCTTAAAAATATGGGCTCATTATTTTACTTTTCTAAAAGTCTTACTTTTGAAATGTCCTGTATATTCATGTTTGGTTGCTATGTTATCCAGTACCATACTATATATTTATTTTATGATTTTGACAAAGTATGCCGATCTTAGATGTAAATCCGCTGTGGTGGCGTTTGAAAGTATGTTGTGTTGGGGTTTGACCTAGATGTATCTTCCTAAGTTGGTCTGGTGTTGTGGCGTTTGAAACTATGTTGGGTGGTTGTGGTGGTGGTTGTTGTTGTGATGCGTGATATGGAGTTGGGTATTTTCTAGAAGTTGAGTTTATATTTTGATCGATCATATTGATAGTCGGCCATTTCGCCTGACGTCACCTTAGTTTATTAGATTTTTTGGCGGCCATCTTGGATTCGCTATCTTACTTTTCTAAAAATCCCTACCTTTGAAATGTTCTGTATATTAATATTTGGTTGCTATGTTATCCAGATGGATGGATGGATGGATGGATGGTTGGATGGTTGGATGGATGGATGGATGGATGGATGTATGGATGGATGGATGGATGGATTGATTGTTGGATGGATGGATGTATGGATGGATGGATGGATGGTTGGATGTATGGATGGATGGATGGATGGATTGATTGTTGGATGGATGGATGGATGGATGGATGTATGGATGTATGGATGGATGGATGGATGGATGGATGGATTGATGGCTGGTTGGATGGCTTTTTGAGAAAAGAGGGATTTGATAGTGGTTTGAATGTGTGGTTTTAATATAGGGGTTTCAGAACCGCTTCATGATCCGGTTGTGAGCTGATTCTAGCGATGGTTTTGAAATGATGTTTCATAGGAGTTTGAGTACATGGTTTTGATAGATTGGATGCCTGACGTCACCTTAGTTTATTAGATTTTTGGCGGCCATCTTGGATTCGCCATCTTGCTTTTCTAAAAATCCCTACCTTTGAAACGTCCTGTATATTCATACTTGGTTGCTATCTCGTCCAGATGGATGGTTGGATGGATGGATGGATGGTTGGATGGATGGTTGGATGGATGTATGGATGGATGGATTGATGGATGGATGGATGTATGGATGTATGGATGGATGGATGGATGGATTGATGGATGGATGGATGTATGTATGGATGGATGGATGGATGGATGGATGGATGTATGGATGTATGGATGGATGGATGGATGGATGGATTGATGGATGGTTGGATGGCTTTTTGAGAAAAGAGGGATTTGATAGTGGTTTGAATGTGTGGTTTTAATATAGGGGTTTCAGAACCTCTTCATGACTGAGCTGATTCTAGCGATGGTTTTGAAATGATGTTTCATAGGAGTTTGAGTGCATGGTTTTGATAGATTGGATGCCTGACGTCACCTTAGTTTATTAGATTTTTGGCGGCCATCTTGGATTCGCCATCTTGCTTTTCTAAAAATCCCTACCTTTGAAACGTCCTGTATATTTATACTTGGTTGCTATCTCGTCCAGATGGATGGATGGATTAATGGACTTGAAAGTATTGTTTTGAGGATGGATGGTTGGATGGATGGATGGATGGATGTATGGATGGATGGATGGATGGATTGATTGTTGGATGGATGGATGGATGGATGGATGTATGGATGTATGGATGGATGGCTGGTTGGATGGCTTTTTGAGAAAAGAGGGATTTGATAGTGGTTTGAATGTGTGGTTTTAATATAGGGGTTTCAGAACTGCTTCATGACGTGAGCTGATTCTAGCGATGGTTTTGAGATGATGTTTCATAGGAGTTCGAGTGCATGGTTTTGATAGATTGGATGCTTGACGTGACATTAGTTTATTAGATTTTTGGCGGCCATCTTGGATTCGCCATCTTGCTTTTCTAAAAATCCCTACCTTTGAAACGTCCTGTATATTCATACTTGGTTGCTATCTCGTCCAGTAGCATACTGTATATTTATTTTATAATTTTGAAATGGTATGCCGATCTTAGATATAAAGTTTATATTTTTATCGACCATCTTGAGGGTATGAAACTTGGTCATATTGTTAATTAATAATAATAAATACATTGTTTGTTTTATTTTATTTTATAAGTAAGATATGCATTTCAAGCGTGCGGCTATCACAGAAGCAGACAGCCGTTGCGGTTTCCGCTGGAAACATGTTTAGACCTGTTTGAAGTACATTGAGAAGCGCGATAGCAAGCCGGGTAATTTATTCAGGAATTCTCTAGAAGCAAAGACCATCTTGAGGGTATGAAACTTGGTCATGTTGTTAATTAATAATAATAAATACATTGTTTGTTTTATTTTATTTTATAAGTAAGATATGCATTTCAAGCGTGCGGCTATCACAGAAGCAGACAGCCGTTGCGGTTTCCGCTGGAAACATGTTTAGACCTGTTTGAAGTACATTGAGAAGCGCGATAGCAAGCCTGGTAATTTATTCAGGAATTCTCTAGAAACAAAGACCATCTTGATGGTCCGCCATTTTGTCTGACGTCACCTTAGTTTGGCTAGTGACCGTGAGAGGATGCTGCATTATGG
The DNA here is from genome assembly GCA_963170755.1 of Amphimallon solstitiale. Classification (NCBI taxonomy): domain Eukaryota; kingdom Metazoa; phylum Arthropoda; class Insecta; order Coleoptera; family Scarabaeidae; genus Amphimallon; species Amphimallon solstitiale. The sequence continues at coordinate 66,240,093 of OY720677.1, forward strand.
TAATCATGAGAGATGCCATTTCTTGGTTAGTGGCTGTGAGAGGGCGTCACATTGGGTTGGTAATGATGAAATCTGCCATTTCTTAGTTTGGTTAGTGGCCGTCAGAGGGCGCCACATTGGGTTGGTAATGATGAAATCTGCAATTTTTAGTTGGGTTGGTAATGATGAAATCTGCAATTTTTAGTTGGGTTGGTAATGATGAAATCTGCAATTTTTAGTTGGGTTGGTAATGATGAAATCTGCAATTTTTAGTTGGGTTGGTAATGATGAAATCTGCAATTTTTAGTTGGGTTGGTAATGATGAAATCTGCAATTTTTAGTTGGGTTGGTAATGATGAAATCTGCAATTTTTAGTTGGGTTGGTAATGATGAAATCTGCAATTTTTAGTTGGGTTGGTAATGATGAAATCTGCAATTTTAGTTGGGTTGGTAATGATGAAATCTGCAATTTTTAGTTGGGTTGGCGACCGCGAGGGGGCGCCATATCAGTTGGGTTGGTAGAGGGCGCCACTAGGGCGAGGGGGGTGAGGGGGAGCTGGGTGAGAGGGGGAGGAGGTCCCAGAATTGTCCAAACTCCCCTACTTATATAAAACGCCTGGAACCACACGATAAGTTCAGCACACACACAATACTAAAAAACATGCAATAACAATTATTTGTCCATATAAAAACACATATTGATTGACAAACAGAATACCTCTTATAAATAAATTATTGTTATTTTGTACATATCACAATTATAAAATATTAAAATATATTTCAGACAATCCGTTAATATCGGTTCTATCGTTTACCGCTTTATCATGGTTTTTTATTTGAATCATTTCCAAAACATTTCGGGCTTTGAAGTTATTTTCTTTATTTAAAATACATGCATTGTCAAAATCTAATTTATGTCCTGTAGTGTTACTGTGCTTTTTTAAAGAAGTCATATTTTGGGCATATTTATGTCCTTTAATTCTCTCTGACAAATGCTGTTTAGTTTGCCCTATATATAGTTTTTCACAGTCTAAACAAGGGATTTTGTATACAACATGGGTCTTTTGTTTAGTTGGTACCTCATTCTTAATCTTTGTGAATAAATGTTTCAAATTATTTTTATTCCCATGTGCCAATTTAATATTAAATGGTGCCAAACATTTTGTCAGATTTTCTGATAGCCCACATATGTTTGGAATACTAACTTACTTTATATCTTTGGCTTGTATTGAGTTGTTTGCGATATATTGCTCTTGGTTATGCATTTTATCAACTTTATGCTTTATAATTTTTTGTATGAAATTAGTTGGGTAATTGTTTTTTTGTAAAATAGTTTTTATTTTTAATAAAATATCCCGCCTAAATTCAATACTTGTAAGTTTAATACCCCTATCCACAAGAGCAACAACCACATTTCTCTTATGTGCAATAGGTTGGCAGGAATTATAATATAATATAATAAATTAGCACATAGTAATAAAAATAATTTAAAACATTATTCACGAAGATTAAGAATGAGGTACCAACTAAACAAAAGACCCATGTTGTATAAAATCCCTTGTTCAGACTGTGAAAAACTATATATAGGGCAAACTAAGCAGCATTTGTCAGAGAGAATTAAAGGACATAAATATGCCCAAAATATGAATTCTTTAAAAAAGCACAGTAACACTATAGGACATAAATTTGATTTTGACAATGCATGTATTTTAAATAAAGAAAATAACTCCAAAGCCCGAAATGTTTAGGAAATGATTCAAATAAAAAACCATGATAAAGCGGTAAACGATAGAACCGATATTAACGGATTGTCTGAAATATATTTTAATATTTTATAATTGTAATATGTACAAAATAACAATAATTTATTTATAAGAGGTACCCTGTTTGTCAATCAATATGTGTTTTTATATGGGCAAAGAATTGATATTGCATGTTTTTTAGTATTGTGTGTGTGCTGTACTTATCGTGTGGTTCCAGGCGTTTTATATACTTTTATACATTTTAAAAATTGACGTTATATTTAACATGAAAAGTAGCAATATGAAATAAAAATGTTTGAATATATACCAAAGATGTAGCAAGTTGTGTTTGTATAGAAAAATTAATGTTCATTCTGGTAAGTACACATATTGCCGTGATCCCTACATTGGTCAGGCATTGTAAGATAAATAAATAATTATGTAATAGAATAAGTAAATAATTTATTAGTAGTAAGTGTAATTATGGAAAGATGTATCATGAGTTGCATAACCGCAACGGCGTAACATTATAATGTTAGGTAGATGACAATTAAAAATTGTAACAAAATTTATTTTAAAGGTATAGAAATAAATACAAAAATAAAGTTCATGTATTCTATATTTGTAGAAACGAGGAGCACAAGATGCAATCTCAATATACAAAGATAGAACCAAATTTTATGCATTGTGTGAGAGTCGCATTGAATATATTGACCAGTAAACCACTATTCAAAATCAATAACGTATTAAAAATAAATAACAGAGAGAGAGAGTTATGATGAAAGATGGTGTAGTCAAAAGAGTTAGTCATTTGAATGCCGTAAAGTTATATGAAAAGGGTGAAATTAGACATTCACGACATGAAAACATCTTTCATCATGAGTAGACGTAAACTTATAAAGATTGTTATTTGTTTGACATTCTATGGTCACACTTAACAATATGATAAATACCTGAGACTTATATCTAAGCATAATTTTAAAAGGAATATGTAAAAAGGTATATTTTTTTATTCCACACAATATAATAAAGCAAAAACTTCAGTAATAGCAGGTTAAATCCAGTTTAATCCAGGGAAATTCCGGAAATAACACGTTGAAATTGGTTTAATCTGATTAAATCTACAAAGAAAAACAATGTTCAATATTGTTAACAGCTGCATACAAATCAACCTACATGAAGACGAGGAGAGATGGTTCGAAGATATGGATGAAGTTATCAAGGTCCAGGTTCATAATAACATAATTAATAAAAGGAGCATTCCAGTCGTATGCAATGTTTTTCCTGTTATTTTCAAAGGAAACGGCTGCAAAACAAAAATACGAATAGTGTTAAATAGTGGTAAAAGAATATATTTAAATAATGATGAAAGAAGCAACGAATTCATCTATAAACATAATGAAGGATGGCGTTAATGAAAAAGAATGTACCTACCAAGATAAGAATATCGCAAATGTGCATTGACATTAACAATAACAAACAATTTAAGTGCGTGCATAATCTGTGTAATTTCGAGATGTCAAACAATATTGGTGCAGGTCAGTTTAGGGAGAACGTAAAGAAAATAAATCTGAGCAGGACAATGCCAACATAAACGTTAGTGCGGAGTGTGTGGCGCTGCGAACGATGTATGGTTTTTTCTGATGACCGAAAATTATAAGAAGGCAAGTACGAGAGAAGTATGAGAGAAGCTGTCGATATCTAGAAGTGAACAAGTTGCCGAGCTCTAGTAAAAGTAGCGTTTGATTTTTCATTTCGTTCGATGATTGCAGGCGTGTTATACACTGCATAAAAATCATCCTTAGCAAAATGTATTAGGTTATTTTATTTTCAATAAGTAAATTTTTATTTCATAATTAATTTTTGCCATTAGTTCAATTTCATTTATTTTTTTTAATTATCACTATGATGGATCAATATAAGGAAGAATTTGATGAAATATATAAACATCATGAGTAAGCTTCACTTAAAATAAATTATGCTAAAGATGCTATGTGGAAATATTCATCTTTTGCAAAGCGTTTAAAAATTTATTTAATATTTTGGATGCGATTATTATCTTCTTTGTTATAAGTAGACTAAAGTAATAAATAATGGGATTATCGTTAACAATGTAGGGAGGCATCGATGACACAACGTGTGAATGTTTGTTAGTGATGTTATCTGTGCATTGTTAACAAGTTTTAGATACAAAAATTTATGGGGATTTCAAGTATATTAATATACGTAAAGATGGGAGCATTTTGATGGACAATAGGCAATTTATGATATGTACAACGTGTGAATGTTTGCATATGGTGATTGGTGACGGTCTTATCAAGGTGTTTTCTGTTTTGCGAGTTTTTGTATTTTCGAAGATACTTCGTGAAAATGAATGTCTTTGGTAACGCAGAAATTTAGCGTCGTATAATAAAATTATTATTTCTTTGAAACTATATAATTATATATATAGCAAAGAGTGATATCTATTCTAAATCTATATGTTATATTTGTAATGTAATGTGTTTTTGTATCTTTAAAAAATACCCGTTTGTTTTTTTTTACTTGTAATTGGAAAGTAAAAATTAGGTGTGGCCACCACACGACTTTCTTATACGTATGAGCGTTTCAAATTTTAGAATTCTAAGAATTTTTTTATACAAAAATTATTCAAAATCCTATTCTAAGTACTTTTATTCTCTTAATAAATCTCTATAGAATGCATACTTTGCAAGATATTAGCAAAAAAGTGCTACTCGCTAAGAGTAAAAGTGCTATTTCCGATCCGAATTTTGAAATTTCATATATACAAAAAATATTGCAAATCCAGTTCTAAATACTTTTGTACTCTTGATAAATATATATAGAATGCATAACTTACGACATATTTGCAAAAAATCGTTATTCGATAAGAGTTAAAGTGGTACTTCCGGTCTGAATTTTGAAATTTCTTTCATACAAAATATATTGAAAATTATGTTCTAAATACTTTTATACCCGTAACGTACTTGTCTAAAAGGCATAACTTGCGAAATATTCGCAAAAAACTGATTTTCGATAAGAGTAAAAGACCTACTTCCGGTAGGAATTTCAAAAAACTTTTTCAATAAAATTATTTTCTATTTCAATTCTAAGTATATATGAATTCTTTATAAATTTGTTTAAACTTAGTAGTTGACGAAATATTGTCAAAACTCGATTTTTTCGCTGAAGTAAACTGCTACTTCCGGTGTACCGATTTTACTGAAAAACTAATCAGATCTCAAGAGGGAGATTATACACGTAAATACAAAATTTGGAATTGATATCTACAGCGGTTTGACCGCTATCGTGGTCACACACTCACATACAGACACACACACACAGACAGACAGCCACACAGACATATTTTAAAAACCACTTTTTTGGTATCAGGCGACTTCAAAACGTGGACATCTGTAAAAATCTCGAGGTCGAAAATTTTCATCATCACAATACTTCCTTATACTACTTATAAGAAAGTAAAAAATGAGGTGTGGCCACCACACGACTTTCTTAAACGTATGAGCGTTTCAAACTATACAATTTTAAGAATTTTTTTATACAAAACTTATCCAAACTCCTATTCTAAGTTATTTCATTCTCTTAATAAATCGCTATAGAATGCATACTTTGCAATATATTCGAAGAAAAGTGCTACTCGCTAAGAATAAAAGTGCTACTTCCGGTCCGAATTTTGAAATTTCATGTATACAAAAAATATTGCAAATCCAATTCTAAATACTTTTGTACTCTTAATAAATATATATAGAATGCATAATTTACGACATATTTGCAAAAAATCGTTATTCGGTAAGAGTAAAAGTGATAATTCCGGTCCGAATTTTGAAATTTTTTTTATACAAAAGATATTGGAAATTAAGTTCTAAATACTTTTATATTCGTAGCGTACCTGTCTAAAAAGCATGACTTGCAAAATATTGGCAAAAAACTGATTTTCGATAAGAGTAAAAACCTACTTCCGGTAGGAATTTCCAAAAACTTTATTAATACAATTTTTCTAAAATTTAATTTTGAGTACATTTGAATTCTTTATAAATTTGTTTAAACTTAGTAATTGACGAAATATTTGCAAAATTCGATTTTTTCACACTTTTCGGTCTGCCGATTTTGCTCAAAATCTAATCAGTTCTCAAGAGGGAGATTATATTCGTAAATACAAAATTTGGAATTGATATCTACAGCGGTTTGACCGCTATCGTGGTCACACACAGAGAGACAGACAGACACACACACACACACACACAGAGAGAGAGAGAGAGAGAGAGAGAGAGAGAGAGAGAGAGAGAGAGAGAGAGAGAGAGAGAGAGAGAGAGAGAGAGAGAGAGAGAGAGAGAGAGAGAGAGAGAGAGAGAGAGACATTTTTTAAAAACCACTTTTTCAGTATCAGGGGACCTCAAAACGTGGACATCTGCAAAAATCTCGAGGTCGAAGATTTTCATCATCACAATACTTCCTTATACTACGTATAAGAAAGTAAAAGAAAAAAAAAGGTGTTGAGCGTCAATTTGAGACGCCCTGCAACGTTGGAAGCTGCAAGAAGAAAGTAAAAGGGACAATTTCTTTTTACGGCCACATGTGGCAAGAGATTTATTTCTTCGATGATGTTATTATAAGATGTTAAAATTGAATATAAATATTTTATGAGATTTAGTTTTTTATTAGTAACCTTATCCTATTAATTTTGGATAAGAAATGTTGTGGGAAAGACAGAAGGAATATCACTGCTAGAACCTACAAGAAATATATGAATGTTGATGGAGATTCAACTTAGAAATTTAATAAAGAATTTATTTTTCATAACAACGTTATCTCTACATTCGTAATAAATTATGCAGCTTTGTATTACCGTAGTTTGATTAAATTATGCCGGTGCAAAATTATTATATTTAATTTGAAAACAAGGCTATAGCAATATGTTTTTACAAAACTTATAAACGATATTGAACAAGTAAAAGTAGTAAGAAATAAATAAAAATTATATATAAAAAAAATTGATTATTAAGAGCTTGCGTGTGTTGATCATCAAATTCATACAGCACAACATATTGCTGTGATATGTACTTTGATTGATAACCAAAGGTTTTGATCATGAAATTGTATTTTGACTCTTAACTTTTAATTTTATTCTCAGGGTTCAAAAATTGTTCTCTTAACTTTAAATAGTTAATCTTCATACAGCATTTCTTTATGTTCGGGTTCTAACTCTGTTGCTTGATGTTTACTTTCCTTACCTTTTCCTCTTACTAATTCTGATGTCTTTATTTCTTTTTTGGGACGGGTATAAGTGAATAAAAGGATGGATATAAATAATACCAATTTTATTTTTAGTCTTAAATATATAAAAACATGTGGTTATTTTTAACCTATTTATACAATACTTGCGAATTCATTTATCTGATTTGTTTGTTCCTTTGAAATACAAGCACCGTGCAATCCTTCTTATTTAAGAATGTTATGATTTTCTGTCTGAATATCACTTTATATGTGTTCAAAGCCTATCTTCTCTTTTAAAGTTTTCTATAAGCCTAGTTGATTGATGTCCTTTATTGAATCACCTAATCGAAGATTTGCAGGTTGGACTTCGGTTACACAATAATGGGATTCATTAATTGTTTAAATAACAATTTATTTTATAGTGGTAGAAACTAAATTATTTATATCCTTTATTGAATCACCAAATCCAAGATTTGCACGACGGACTTCGGTTAAACAATGATGAATTATATTAAATGTTTAAATAATAACTTATTTTATTGCAATGAGGCTGAAATAATATTTTGCAATATTTTGAACACACATAAATGAATGTATTTATTTATTGACTGTTGGATTGCAAGTGAAATTTTATTATAATGCTTGTACTTACTCTTCTTGACTATATATCCTTTCGAATTCCTCTTGATAATTCTCGTATCCCATTTCTCTTGAAAATTATTATAGCGGCTTTTATTAAACGAGATAACAATAGTTTCTCGTGCTTCACAATCCTTTGGCGCGAACTTATTATTCGAATGTATAATATGTGTATCTCACTACACTGTCCAATATATCTGTTTTAATTATGACTGCACCTGTTAAAATCTTTAAAGCGTTTTATGCCTTTGTAGATTTTATAGTTAGTTGAAGAAAACTTGGAGCACTGATTAGGAACTTTTAAGGTATTCAAGAGCCACTGAAGAACTCACTTTTTATTTTTCTTTGGTACTGGGAGGCTGCCGACGAACTAACTACTTTTGTCCAAGAACTCCCTTTTTATAGGGGTAAACAAAAGAAAATCGCATATTTTGTTTTAAATTTTGATTGTTTCCCATATCCGTTTGAATTTTCTTTATCGCGCCCTCCGTGGCGATTTTTGTAACTATATGATGAATAGTTTTGCAATCACGTGATCTTGAGTCGGTCATCTTGAAATTTCATCGTTATGACAATGTTTACATCTTATGCATTTGCATATTTAATTAATATCAATCGATTTTATTTATTTGGTAAGTACTTTTAATTTGTATTGTCGTATACTTTGTTTAATATCGTATTTTTGTTTTAGCTGGAAGTTTCTTGGAGTATATTCGTGTAGGGAAGAAAATAAACAAATCGCACATCTCTATGTACAGTGCCTGACAGAATTAATTTCTCCCCCATTAAACACGTAAATATCAAAACTACCTTCCTTCTTTTCGCCTGACAAACGTATCGGTCTTTTTCAGGTATGCGAAAAATAATTATAATATACGCCTTGTAATCTTTGAATATAAATATGACAAGTAAAGGTAAACAAGTTTCAATATCTGCAATATAAGTATATGAAGGAGTACTTTAAAATTTTACAGGAGCAGTGGATATGTGGGTTGATGTCAATAGATAATAAACACATAATCAACTTTAATTATTCTTATTTTAACGTTTTAAATATTATAGTTGTTTTATTTATTATAGCTATAATAATCATCATTCTTGTGCTACCCTCTTGTATCTAAATTATAAATGGCCAAGGCCCTAAACAAATTCGGTACCCAAATTCCAAGAAGGTAGTAAGTCAGACACCACCACGGTAATTAACCTTCTATTTAAATTTTAGGAGGACGCTTGTCTATTAATTAATCACCAACTTATAACACTCAGTCTTACCTCTTACTTCCCCAAGGGTCGATGTTAAATATGGGAGTCAGCACTGCCTCCAGCTACAGTCAGAGAAGGGCGAGTTCGAACACCGTACTAAGTCGAAGGTTAAGTTGTCAGGGCGCCTATCCGTAAAAATATGCTAAGCCCAATAGATATTCAGACCCCGGACCAGATCCAATGTAAAACTCCCCAGGTGATAAGAAAATAAGACCAACACGCTCATTCAAACTTAACAAACAGTTTATTGAAACTATAAATTCAGGTCTCAACAGTTCATTTCAATACCGTACATAACCGGCTATACTATCTAATCTCTGATTTTTCACGAGATATTCAAAAACAAGAAAAAAAAACAATGAAATGTAAATCACAAGCGCAACTCAGTTGCCAATATTAAATTCCTGAAGGGTTAATTGAAACTTAAATGGTCACCCAAGGTGATCCCCAACTTAAAATTTATCAATGACGTACAATTACAAAATTTAAGAAATTCAAAATGGTGAACACATGAAACAACCTTAAAGTTAAAATAATTAACCAACCATATTCTTACAAACACACAGTTATAAGGCAACTTGCCGAAAGTCCCTCCAAAGTCGAACAGTTTGATCGTGAATTGCAACACGTCAACACTGAAATAAAACACTCTGTATACCAGAGGCAACCGACAATCTATTCGACATTAGAGTGCAGACTCTAAGTTGTAAAGTATCTAATTCTATAAAAAAAATTAGCGCTAGTTAACTATGCTTTATATAAGGAAATGTGATTAAGTTTAATTCAATAATTTCTTACGAGATTGTACAAAAATAAATTACAATTGTTGACTAAATGTACTAAATAACAACTAAGAAGTTACACAAGACAGATGTGAGGCTACACTGCCCATACACATCCAAAATTTAGTTCAAGTTCTGAGTCCAAAAATAAAAAGGCTACGTAACGTCTCCAAAAAAATGACAAAGTAATCTCCAAATTGGGGACACTGTTATTAATAAAACTACGTTAATTTAATTAATTCAAATCATAAAGGCTCACATGCCACAAGAAGTTAAAATAGGAAATTACGATGACTTATTTAATTAGCTAGGCCGGAAAATTGAAATTTACTGTTCAAAGTACTCGATATTGACATAAATTTTACCAAAACTGTTTGGTCAATAAACTCTACACTCTGGATAATATCAGAGAAATTTACACAGTCACAGTACCTTAAAGAAAGTCACATCCACAGCTACCAAACATGATACCTTCTACGGATCCACACGTTACAAGAAATCTGCTCTCCTATCTTCGGCTAACGACATCTCAAGAAATTAGCGTATGAAGGCTACAGTATTCCAATAATCTGTACCTTAATTATGTCTTCACCGCAAGATCCAGCAATCAATTCCCTTGGAACCGTACGATAACCATAGCACGTGGTTCCTAAATCTTAACCCCAACAAAAGTGCTCAAATGAGGTCTAGGCCAGCACTAACACTAGCAGAGCAATTACACAATTCCTAGCCAGAGAAGAAATATCCTCGCAAGATTCAACCAAAACGCCAAAATTCAAAAATAACACTTGAGAAGTACTATAACATCCGCTTTTGTAAGCGATTACAGACGATAAAACTTCAAAACTCTACAACATTCTCAAGTAATGGCTAAGGAATATGCTTCTGCTCTTGTGGTGTTTAAACCTTCCTCGATGACCGTTAAAGCTCAAGAGAAAGACTCTCACATGGCAAAACCCCTCAAACGGAACACGAACAATTGCTCTAAAAGACCGAACGACCCAATCTGATATTTTAAACGTACGACAATAAATGCAGGTTCAAATGACAGTAGAAAAATGGAAAATAATTATAAATAATTTGTTACATAACTCTAGGCCCAAAAGAAGCTCTAAAACTAAATTAGCAACAATTAAAAAAAACCAAATCTATTAAATAAAACATTGTACGCCATCTACCCGTCAACGCATGTATACGTTACACCCACCTGCGATAAGGCAGATCTCGTGGCAATAGGGATCTTACGAAAGTCCACACCAGATGACAGTAGTAGTAGGAAGATGACATAAATTTAATCCAAAATAAATTACGTATTCAACGATAAACTAAAATAATCCATTAAGGGATAAAATACAACAAAATAATTGTAACACTTGTTAATTAGTAACTGAAACAAATCTGACAAATAGTTCAAAAAGAAAATGGTTTTTAAAATTAAAATATGTTTAAGGTAACAAATTGTCACTGTTTTGTTCGTTCCAACTTATGAAAAAGATATAAAATTACAGAAACGTTTTTCATATATACAGTGAATACATATAAATGTCAAATTAAGCAAGTATGTGGGATAAAAACTCAAATATTACAATAAAATTATCTAATGATTCTAATAATAATGAACTAAAGAAATACAACCAATAAATAATATATTCTAAAAAACAAGAATGAAAGAAATAATAATAAAAATAAAACACTGATTTTAAACTTTCAAAATTTTAATTATAGTAAACCCCTACAACGTTGTTTCGTCGCATAGCCACTTCATCAGGTGGATGAATAATCAAGAATTTTCATTAGTGCGAGAAATTATACTTCGTATAAGAAAGTAAAAGAAAATGAGGTGTGGTCACCACACGACTTTCTTATACGTATGAGCGTTTCAAACTATACAATTTTAAGAACTTTTTTACACAAAACTTATTCAAAATCCTATTCTAAGTACTTCTATTCGCTCAATAAATCGCTATAGAATGCATACTTTGCAAGATATTCGAAAAAAAGTGCTAGTTCCTAAGAGTAAAAGAGGACTTCCGGTCCGAATTTTGAAATTTCATATATTCAAAAAATATTGCAAATCTAGCACTAAATACTTTTGTACTCTTGATAAATATATATAGAATGCATAATTTACGACATATTCATAAAAAATCACTATTGCATAAGAGTAAAAGTGGTACTTCCAGTCTGAATTTTGAAATTTTCTTTATACAAAAGATTTGAAAATTATATTCTAAATACTTTTTTACTCGTAACGTATCTGTCTAAAAGCATGACTTGCGAAATATTCGAAAAAAACTGTTTTGCGATAGGAGTAAGAGACCTACTTCCGGTAGAAATTTCGAAAAACTTTTTAAATAAAATTGTTCTCAATTTTAATTTTAAGTACATATAATTTTTTTATAAATTTGTTTAAACTTAGTAGTTGACGAAATATTGGCAAAATTTAATTTTTTTACTGAAGTAAACTGCTACTTCCGGTCTACCGATTTTACTGAAAAAGTAATTGGATCTCAAGAGGGAGATTGGACACGTAAATACAAAATTTGGAATTGATATCTACAGCGGTTTGACCGGTATCGTGGTCACACACACACAGAGAGACACACAGAGACACACACACACAGAGACATTTTTTAAAAACCACTTTTTCGGTATCAGGGGACTTCAAAACGTGGACATCTGCAAAAATCTCGAGGTCGAAAATTTTCGTCATCACAATACTTCCTTATACTACGTATAAGAATGTAACAATAGGGACAAAACAGACAAAAAATCAAACTCGGGGGTATATAAGTTAACTTGTGATTGTAACATGTCTTATATTGGCCAAACTGGAAGATCCTTTGCCCAAGAGTGTCCGAACATAATAGAAGTTATCGGTATAAAAAAGCTGATTCTACATTTGCGAACCATTGTTTAGAATGTAAACATACTTTTAACAATAATTTTAAAATATTTCATATCCAACACAAAAGTAAAAAACTTGTTCTCCTAGAATCATTAGAAATTTCTAGAATTTCAAAATCAGGGTTAGCGTTAAATGATCAAACCAACCTATGTCACCCCCCACTTTTGTTCTTAAATTTGTAATATGTTTGTTTAGTACATACAGCGTGGAAATAAAGTAACGGATAAAGGCATTAACTTCGTTAATATTCATTTTTTGAGAAGAATCTTGAAGGGGATAGCGATTTTAACTAAAGGGAATATTTTCATGGCATTTTCAGTTTCCTTCTTCATTTGTTTTTCATGTTATGACGTCACCGACTTTTTTTTTTAAATTACAACCTATATTTTTTTTAATTTATTTCGATACTACGTTCAATTCTCTATCCAACGGTGTATGTTATATTTGAAAAAAAATGAGAAAAGGAGTCTTGAAGTTCAAATATGAAAAATTCATTATATTGGCAAAATACATTTAGTTACCGATGCCTAAAACAAAAGAACATTAGTTGCAGCTGTCAGAATATAATAATTTGTCAGTAACACATTAAAGTAAGTGTTATTTCACTTTTCTAAATTAGAATAACTTAATTTTAGCCCAGAATTCGACACGAAATTGGATTAATATCAGCTCAACTATTCAGAATGTGAGAAATGAGTTTTATAATCGTCTTGAGTATTGTCGGATGGTTCAGGGTCGTCATTTTGAACACTTAATGGAAATGTAATTTAAAACGTGTTATTTCTGTGCTTATTCTTGTGTGATATTGTTAGATTTTTTTTCCTGGTTAATGAATTTAGTTTTAATGTGAATATTAACTTTGAATGGAGTAGAGAGTAAATTTACAATTCAATTTTTCAATATTTTTATATTATATACAACAAAAGCCATTTTTATAATAAAAACCAGTTTTCCGTCAACTTTTCCATCAAATTTGCGTGACTAAATTCGTTTAATGAATTTTTAATATTTCAATTTCAAGACTCCTTTTCTCATTTTTTTTCAAATATAATATTAAAAAAATTTGATACCCTTGGATAGAGAATTGAATGTACTATCGAAATCAATAAAAAAAATATAGGTTGTTATTTAAAAAAAAGTCGGTGACGTCATAACATGAAAAACAAAGTAAGAAACTAAAAATGCGATAAAAATATTTCGAGATTTTTTTTAAAAAATGAATATTATCAAAGTTAATGGCTCTATCCGTAACTTTATTTCCACACTGTATATAATTTCTCCCACTAATGTAAATTCTTCATTATTCATCTACCTGATGAAGTGGCTGTGCGACGAAAAACGTTGTATGGGTTTACTTATATAATTAAAATTCTGAAACTTTAAAATCGGTGTTTTATTTTTATTATTATTTTCATAGAGTTTCAACAAGTGTGTCCCTCTTCAATTAATTTTTTTAAAAATAAAAGAAATAAATTCCGAAAATGATTAAGTAAACCACTACAAAAAAACTTCTAAAAATAAATAAGAAAACAAAATAAATTTGGTTCCGCGGTCTTTATCTGTAATTACAGTCGTATGGCTTCGTCTATTGATGTTTCGTCACCAATCTACTTTTTCAGGGTCTTTTATTGTCGCTGCTGCTTCACAGTGACTGGAAACTTTCTGTTTTGGGATGGTTTATATAGACCAGTCACTGTGTAGCAGCAACAGCAGTAACAAAAGATGACTTTGAATATGTCCCATACGATTGATGACGAAACGTCGGTAGAGTAAGCTATCACGACGCGGTCCTAGTCTGGAAACCAAGAAGAGAATAAGAAAACTAATATTTTATGTAGTAACCATTAGCAGTTATACAGTAGGGCGTGTCAATTTGGAGGGGAAAAAAAAATTCATGATTTTTGTGAATGAGGGGGTCCAAAAATATGCCTTTTGATGTGTATTATCCTAATTTAAAAGGTTTTTCCTTATTCATAAACATTTACCTTGGTAAATTTGCGCTTGATTAAAATTTATACTGAAATTTCCGAAAAAAAAGTGGATAATTTGCTATAAACTCCAACAAAATTTGCTGAAAAGTGTTTTAATGAACTCAAACAATTTTAAATATATGTTGTCTCTATTAACAAACACTGAAAACACATTGAAAAAAAAAGTTAAAGCTTTAACCAACAATATTCATCAAATCTTGCTTCGATTCATTCCTAGGCATCATTCTTCTGCTTGCTTCCTGGCCTCTAATTAATCCTTCCCGTTTCTCATGAGTATACACTTTGCCAGAAGCCTCTGTCACTTGTTTCACACACCTCTCTATGGACTGTCCATGACATGGCCATTTCGGAACCTGCATTGGCTCTTCAACAAACTTTCTTATTTCTGATATTTTGAGTTTACAAGTAAGTGGGGGTTCATATACTTTATCTGACCAGTCTATCAGTTCCAAAAGGGAAGTTGCATTTGGATTTACTGCAGGTGTTATCCTAGGCCTAACAGATAGGTCTCCTGGTGTATCTTCATATTCATTCCTTAATTCAGTTATCTTCTGGACCCCTGCTTTCCTTTCTTCTTGATCTTCCGAGCATAAAAGTGTCTGAAGCACCATTTCACTAAATGCGAACCACGATGAACGTTGGATTATTGGCAAAACAATACCTGCTACTGCCTTCTTCTGAGATTTTAGGAGCTTCAATTGATAAAGAATGTGGCGAGGTCCTTCCACCCAAGAGAATTTCGATTTGATTGTAAACCAACAGGGATAGTAAACGCCAACAATGTATTCCACAAGCAATTGTAACGTCTTCAACTTGTCGCCTTTTAGGCCATGTTTTGAAACCCATATGCGACAAATCTTATTTGCAGTTGTTAACCACCGAGAGTGGCTTACAGGACCAATTTCTAATAATGCCAGATCGGTTGGAAGTACACCTGTTCTTATGGCCTGAGTTATCCTGTAACCATAAGCCTGATCTGTAGAGAGATCTTTGACAACAGTGTCACTCAGTGGAACCAAAGGCTCTGGAAAAGATATTCTGACAAATGAGGGATTGATTTCAAGTTCTGTTGCAGTATCAAGTATGTTGCCAATCGTACCACTCCACTTATTATTAGACAAAGTTTTTCCATCCAACTCTCTGATCAAGTGCCGCAAAGGTAGCTCATTAGTATGAAGAGCACAAACCAACCAGATGAGTTTATGATTCAGCTTTGCCTCAACCCAATGCATGACTCCTCCTTCCCAACCAGTGTTAACATTCGTTGAGTCACCACCAATAGCCTGCAAACTTTTATCAATGCTATTTTTCTTTAAAAAATCCATAAGATTGTTAGCAATAACTTCAGCAGGTGTCCCTTTCGTTAAGCCATTCTCTGGAGTAAAATGGCAAAGATACCTTCCACCTGGCTCACTGCAAACAGTGTAATGCTCTTCTTTCACAATACTTGGAAACTGATGATTTGAGTTATTTGATTGTAACAGAACTTTAGTGGAATCCTTGCGTCCATCAAAGAAGATACATTCAATACCGCCCATCCAGCATCGAGCTTGAAATTCTTTATCAAGTGATTTCATGACTTTTTCTTGCGCCCTTTTTACTTTATTGTGATCAACCAAAAGTCTCCTGTCTCCTTCAGTAATTAATCCAGCATCCAAAAATGTAGCTGTTGCAATGGCAGCTGTAGCACGTAGACCGACACCATACCTAATACTTTGCAATGCAACATTGCGCAATTGTAATGTATTATAATGACTTGAAGTAGAAGGTTTATGAGAATCATCACATGGAATCTGCAAACGTTCTTCACATTCTAGAACCCAAGCATCAGTTGGCAAGATTGGTTGTAATGTAAACTCTTTATTCCCTTTCAACTTATATTCCGAAATTCTTCTTAATTCATCTTCTTGCCTTTTCTGCTTTTTAATTTGTCTTCTGTGCTCAGGTAGATCTGGTAATCCAATTTGATGGTGTCCAACAGATCCAACTTTATCTCTTTGACTCTTGATATACACTAGTTCTTTGACAGGGATCTTCATAACCTTAGAACAAGAGCAGGAGATGTGCACTTCATGTTTACAGTCAGCACCACGTGGACATGAACCCTCAAATTCTGAACATAGCTTAATCTCACACTTACAATTGAGGATGTCAAAGAGCTTGTCTAACGTTGCTATGAAAGCCTCTTTCATTTCCAGTTTTCCTCTGCCAAGTGATATGTTTTTGACCTTTTCCCAGTGTTCCTCTATCTTTTTCAGGACTGTGACTCTCGAATTTAAAATTGGCACCACAAAACAACTGTTTGCTAGCTTCCACTTTTCAAGCACTTTTGGATAAATATCCTTTGCAACAGTGGCTGCTGGGTAATTTCTGACATTCTCTCCACTCTGCTCTCTTAGTAGAAGCCCATATCTTAGAACATCACGCAGCGTTGGGAGTTCCGAAGGCAGCATTTCTCGACCAGTTCCAATAAAGTTACTCATGTGAGTGGAAGTTGCCAGTCTGGTCTTCCTTTTACTAGCCATGGTTCCGAATTATCAGATTTTGCAAGGGGAAGTAACTATTAGCACCTGGAAAAAGAATGCGTGGAAATGTCACTATTTAGCAGAAAATCACAGTCAACAGTTCAGCAAATCACAACTCGCAAAGTCCACAGTTTAACACTGAAATTCAGTCTTTAAACACACCACAAATACTATAACTGAGTCACAAAAACACGGTATAAACAGCGTAACACAATTACCAATGAACGCAGTAATTATAACTGCAACAGTGCAACACAGATCACAGGAGATCACAAAACAAACAGTCCACTATGAAACGTCCACTCTCATTCACAGCTCTGGACATACTACTACTCTGCCGAAGGTAGCAATCCTTTTATAGCTTTGCGGAAAACCGTTAAATTTCTCGCCAAGCTGGCGACAAAACTTGGCGGTATATCGCCAATTCGGCGACAAAAATAGTATCTAAAACTGCTTTCGGTTTCCCTCTAGCTCGCATATTTGGCGAGTTTCCCATAGACCCCATAATAAAAAGAAATCGCAAAGCTGCGTCCAATCTGCCTTCTCTTTAGCTTTTCCGCATAGCACAACCGACTCTAATGGAATGTAAAGACGTCTCAGAGTGAACAATATTCGTGTAAGAAAAAACAATAGCGCATTATTTAAATAAATGTAAGTTACATTTACATAAATTATTGAATGCATTACAGAAAAGCGATATTTACAGGATTCGTAACAATATCACGAATTTGAAGTAGCCATTTACCGAGCAAACCAATGTAATTTCCAGTTCTTGCAAATATAATTGTGAATAGCTTAACAAAACGCAATTTTATGACACCCCTCATTTTTGGAAAAAGAAAGTCAAAAAAATTGACACGCCCTATTATACAGTCTCTTAAGTCGCGGCGCGCACCAAAGTGGTGTGGCGATGGCGTGGTGACAACGTGACATGTGGCAATTTTTAAACGAGTGAAATCAGATGCGACAGCGCGCATCGATGTGGCGCTGTGGCAACTGATTTCACTAGTTAAAAATTTGCCACATGCCACGTTGTCACCACGCCACGTACGTACCATTTCGGTGCGCGCTTCGACTAAGGTGGCTACACACATGCAACAAAACATCGTACCGAACTCCGACGCGCAACATTCCTTGGTGCGCGACGAAGTTGCGGTGTGATGAAGTTTTGAGGTGCAACAGAACATCGTCGCGCAACATCAACGCGAACATAATGCCGTCCCATCCTCCCATAATCAGCAAGGCCCGACCAGACATGCGAACATGTGGCGCAACGTGAACGCGCAACATTTCTTTGATGCGACGGCAGAAAACCGACAAGTGATGGGACGCCGTTATGTTGCGATGTTGCGATGTTGCGCTGTTGCACTGTTGCGTGGTTGCGTCCACACTTGAGACGCGACGGAGTTCGGTACGATGTTTTGTTGCATGTGTGTAGCCACCTTTAGTCTGACGGGCAATGAATGTAAAAGTATTTCACAATATTGACCACCACGTAACTACCACACGTTATATACATTTAGGCTTAAATGTTCTACAGTGCGAATATTATCTGTTATTCTTTCGGACCATTTACGAACCATTAGCGCACACAGATTTTCTATACCGTTGAGATCAGGTGATTTAGATGGCCACAGAATTAATATTACTTCAGAATTATTTTCTATCCAATTGTGTACTGGTCTCGATGTATGAATAGGTGAGTTACCGTGAACAAGATCAATTGGATTATCTGGAAATAATACACGCACACTGGGCAGGAATATGTCTTCGAGAATATCTCTGTAATCTTCACCAGTTAATCGTCTCGGAATTGGAACAATTTCTCCAGGACTAACTGCGCACATCTATCCCCAAAAGCCGCAACTTATTGTACCACTTCCTCTTGTACCTTGGACACGTGACCGATCATGCATAGTATTGTTTGGCCGCCAAAGCACTTTTATTGAACTGTCAGAAGTACTAAATAGTTGTCCGTCCGAGAAAATAACATTTTCCCAGTTTCTATTAATATTTTCATTGGAGAAATTTAGGCAAGCAGCAGCATGTTGTTCTGTAATCTCAACTTTTCTTGCAGGTTTTCTGCGTTTTTGTGTAAAGCTCTAATGATCGTCCTTGACGAACATTCTAGTTGTAGCAGTTCCTTTATTTTAGTTGAGGTGGTAAATGGATTTGCAGTGCAAAACTCTCATATGTTATTATTCTCTTCCTCACTTAATATACAGTGTCTACCTGTGTGCGGCAAAATTACCAGAAGTCTTTCTACTTCATTACCATTGTCTTTTCTCGAAATCCATCGTTATACTTTATAACCTGGCTAGCCTACTTTTTATATATGACATGGTGCCATTAGCTTATGTAACAACAGAGCAGGTTAGCAGGTTATAAAATTTGTCTTCTGAATGTCACCAAGATACACGGCACTCCTGGCTGCCTATATGATCAGGCGTCAATGTTGCGACTGATAAACGTCTTACCGGTGACAGCAATGTCAATATGTTCGGGCAGTTTAAGTTAAAACAGAAATATGACGGTTACAGTGTGGTGCCTTGCGGACAAAAGACTAAATACACATCGACCAGCACAGCGGAGAATAAAAAAAACGTGAGTACTTCTTGTTGTTTTAATATAACTTGTTGCTCTTGAATATACTGCTTTCCCTATCTCATTGTCAAACGGTAAAAATAAAGGAAAACGCGTGTAGAAATTCATTTGAAAAGAACAGACTAGTTAACTTTTATTTCAACTAAAACAATGTTAAATAATGTCAAACAATTAAACAGTTCTGTAATTAAACTATCGATACAATTGATACACAATTTCGTTTATTATTATTATTTTACAATTTACAAATTCTATGTACATAAGTATTATACAAAACAAATATACGTCAATGACCTCTATAAGTCACGTATGAAACTAAGTTAGGACGTAGATACACTTTTAGTCCCTGAATTATCACTTACGGGTCCCAGAATATTCCATTTAAAAACATAAACAAAATGATACTTGGAATAAAATACACGTCGGTCAATTTCAAGTGAAACGTATGCTCAGGTTTGTTTAAATTATTTTACAACTAATTTCCGTATATTGTCATGCCCGCAGGAGAATCTTTGCAAGTTTGTTACGACTAAAATTTATTCGACCGGCACGGATTTGAACGTCTAACCGATAGCTACACGTTGAAGTACTATTATCTCTATATTTGTGGTACAGAGCGCGAACAATATATTTGAATTTTTACGGCGCGTTACAAATAATATCGGAAATCTGACATTTCTGAAAAACAAAGAATAAATATTAAATGCGGAAATATATATAGTCACGGCATTTATAGCCTGACTTTGACGGGAATTATAGGTTGTAGCGGTAAAATGTCTATTCCTCCACGACCCTGGGTCTGAATGAAAAAGACACTTTCGGATGTGTTTAGCGGATTTTGAAACGATTATTTCACGGCACAGAAAGGCCTGAATATAATACGTTTCTAGGATTTAAACCAGACTCTCCCACGCCATCAAGGCTGAGTAGAGAAAGGTAAAGGCGGCGGTCGGATAGGAGAATAAAATGAACGAGACCCACTTGCTGGGGCCTTTATATATCCGTAAACCCCCCTATGTCTGTAGGAAAAACTCGTTCAAAACATACAAATTGCGCGCGATTCGGACGTGAAATGCGCGACTACGAGCATGACGTATACATTCGGTACTTTTCCATTGAAAATAAACAAATAACATGAATGATAATTACATATGAATATATACACAGGTCCGTCCAAAACATTTTATACAATACTTGAACAAAATAACACACATACATTTAATTTAATATTGATAAATAAATTAATTATGGACCTAAAAAATGTTAGTTTGTACAATTAACGAGGGACTTCGTTACAGGCCCTCCCTTAAAAGAAAACTTTAAACCCTAACTACTAAATATCAAAAGTCCAGAAACGGAAAATTAAATTTAAAAATTAACACTTGACAGTCTATCATCTTAAAATTTAAAAAAAACTAACACTTGTCAGTCTATCATCACTTACGATGTCTTTGATGCGCGCACTATCACTAATTGTTCTGACGTTGCAGATTTACATGATGGATCTCGGCTTCACTAGTGACGGAAGTAGTGAAACAACAGGACTGGTGCTGGTATCGCCTCGGACAATTACATGCGTCGAAAATTTGATAGGCCTCTACTGCCGGAATTATTACAGAAGTTGCAGTGATTTTTCTCTGACGGTTTCCATGTGGACAAACACTTCGTGCGGCGGATTGCACGAAGTACGAGCTCTAGATGGTGTCATGAGCAAACACTTGGTACGGCGGATTGTACAAAGTATGAGCTCCGGATGATGCCTTGGAACAAAACACCTGGTGCGGCGGATTGCAGCAAGTACTAGTCCAAAACATCCCTCACAGCCTCCGGCGGAATTGGAGGTAGGAGATCGGTATGGAGCTCGTCGGCGGACGGAATCTTGATGTCTTTCACATGGACTTTCACTGGCTTTCGTCTGTTAGGTACCTGTAACATAAGAACAGACGGGGACAGGATCTGGATAACTTTAGAGGGACCTTCAAATTTTGGAGCAAGTTTTGCGGTAAATTTCTTAGAGGCATCGGATAAATTATGGGTCTGGTGGTATACCCATTGATCCCTTTAGAAGACTTTTACTTCACGCAGGTTCACGGTAGGAGAATTCTCTCAGCCCTCACTACAGGCCTAAATGCCCCTTTAGAAGACTTTTACTTCACGCAGGTTCACGGTAGGAGAATTCTTCCAGCCCTCTCTACAGGCCTAGAGGTTTTCCCTGGTTAAATTTATATCGCTTACAGGATCGACAGCGATTGACGTAGCGGCGGACGTCTCTAAACATCCCTGGCCAATAATATAACGAAGCGGCTCTCGCTATACTTTTGGCGACCCCAAGATGTCCAGCTTCAGGAGCGTCATGGATTTCTTTCAGGACGTCATTTCTATCAGGCGTAGCTACGCACAATTTCCATGCGCGCACTCCCTCGGTATGTTGTGTATCAGGTATGTGTCTGTATAAATTGCCATTTTCTAGTCGGTATTCTTGATGTTTTTCAGGATCTGATTGAACATCCGAAACTTTCTTATTATACCAAGAACAAGACGTTTCTTCTAACAAGGCACAGGTATCTTCATCGGTTTCATGTTTAAAAGGAAGCGGTGCTCGGGACAGAGAATCGGCTAAATTATTCATCGCTCCTTTTCGGTACTGAATGACGAAATCATACTGCTGTAAATCAACAGCCCATCGACTGAGTCGTCCTGACGGATTCTTCGATCGAAAAATTATACCGAGGCGGAAGATATTGAAGTTTAAAGTCTTCTAAGAACTCGTCCCATGTACCCCATAATGTTTTATTATTTCGGAGCCAAAGCAGTGCTTTGTCTCTAAAAAGCTCAGGCAACGCGTGGAGCATATGTTCATTTTTAATCCCGTAACATACTTGAAGTTCTTTGACTCTTTCCAGGAAAAATACAGCGTCCGAGCTGCCATTAAAATGAATACCCCATTTCCTTATTTGAGCACAGATTTCCGCGGAAGAAATCTGAACGTTAGTGTCTCTTTGCGGTGGAGTGTTTCCCTTATTCGCGGAACCCGTTTTACCCTCTTTCAAAAAGGTGCTAATGCGTTTACGCACGTCCTCGACATTACCGGTAGCGTCTAACCCTAAAGACTCTGCTGCGGCATTTAAGTCCTCTTTTTTCAAGGTATATATCCACCCAAGAGGGTTTGGATTTTTGCCTTTATCTGCATCAGTCATTTTATAATTTATAATGTACCAAATTAAAATAAAAAAATGTATTGTAGTTGCAATTTATTCTCCTATCCTTTTACTCCCTCACAATTAATAAAGAATATGTACGTTTTACTATCCTTTAATAAAAACTTATCTCTATGTATGTACATAAATTGTGTATCAATTTTCCTATCTTATTTTTAAAAAATGAGTATACATGTATTCTGGCGGAAAACTGTGAAACTAGTCAAACAGTTTTATTAAACGCGGCGGAATTCTAATGTCGGATTTTAATTTTTAAATTTCTTAAAACACGGCCAAACGTTATGGGCGCCATTTATAACCTGGCTAGCCTACTTTTTATATATGACATGGTGCCATTAGCTTATGTAACAACAGAGCAGGTTAGCAGGTTATAAAATTTGTCTTCTGAATGTCACTAAGATACACGGCACTCCTGGCTGCCTATATGATCAGGCGTCAATGTTGCGACTGATAAACGTCTTACCGGTGACAGCAATGTCAATATGTTCGGGCAGTTTAAGTTAAAACAGAAATATGACGGTTACAGTGTGGTGCCTTGCGGACAAAAGACTAAATACACATCGACCAGCACAGCGGAGAATAAAAAAAACGTGAGTACTTCTTGTTGTTTTAATATAACTTGTTGCTCTTGAATATACTGCTTTCCCTATCTCATTGTCAAACGGTAAAAATAAAGGAAAACGCGTGTAGAAATTCATTTGAAAAGAACAGACTAGTTAACTTTTATTTCAACTAAAACAATGTTAAATAATGTCAAACAATTAAACAGTTCTGTAATTAAACTATCGATACAATTGATACACAATTTCGTTTATTATTATTATTTTACAATTTACAAATTCTATGTACATAAGTATTATACAAAACAAATATACGTCAATGACCTCTATAAGTCACGTATGAAACTAAGTTAGGACGTAGATACACTTTTAGTCCCTGAATTATCACTTACGGGTCCCAGAATATTCCATTTAAAAACATAAACAAAATGATACTTGGAATAAAATACACGTCGGTCAATTTCAAGTGAAACGTATGCTCAGGTTTGTTTAAATTATTTTACAACTAATTTCCGTATATTGTCATGCCCGCAGGAGAATCTTTGCAAGTTTGTTACGACTAAAATTTATTCGACCGGCACGGATTTGAACGTCTAACCGATAGCTACACGTTGAAGTACTATTATCTCTATATTTGTGGTACAGAGCGCGAACAATATATTTGAATTTTTACGGCGCGTTACAAATAATATCGGAAATCTGACATTTCTGAAAAACAAAGAATAAATATTAAATGCGGAAATATATATAGTCACGGCATTTATAGCCTGACTTTGACGGGAATTATAGGTTGTAGCGGTAAAATGTCTATTCCTCCACGACCCTGGGTCTGAATGAAAAAGACACTTTCGGATGTGTTTAGCGGATTTTGAAACGATTATTTCACGGCACAGAAAGGCCTGAATATAATACGTTTCTAGGATTTAAACCAGACTCTCCCACGCCATCAAGGCTGAGTAGAGAAAGGTAAAGGCGGCGGTCGGATAGGAGAATAAAATGAACGAGACCCACTTGCTGGGGCCTTTATATATCCGTAAACCCCCCTATGTCTGTAGGAAAAACTCGTTCAAAACATACAAATTGCGCGCGATTCGGACGTGAAATGCGCGACTACGAGCATGACGTATACATTCGGTACTTTTCCATTGAAAATAAACAAATAACATGAATGATAATTACATATGAATATATACACAGGTCCGTCCAAAACATTTTATACAATACTTGAACAAAATAACACACATACATTTAATTTAATATTGATAAATAAATTAATTATGGACCTAAAAAATGTTAGTTTGTACAATTAACGAGGGACTTCGTTACAACTTGTCTCGTCTACAATCAATATTATAAGAACATTTAGAACATAACAATAATAAAATATCAGGATTATCGGTCTGTGTATCCTAATTAAATAAAACTCAATTGGTTCATTTATTCTCTATATTTCGCTAATGCTTATTAGCTTCGTCGGGAGTGCTATAAAAATCATTATAAATTTGCTCAAAAGGAAGCATAAGAAGTAAAAATGTTACTTACAACAATGAGTTAGCACTGGCAAAAGATATCAATATATTTGAGATGTCAGTGAGAGACTTTAAAAAACAAAAATTGGAATCAATATGATGTTAAAAAATTTTTAAGACTATTCTGTCAGAATTAACATTTAGAAAATATTGATGTCATTATAAAGTAGAATAAAGTGTCATGTACTAATATAATATCGAAAATTATTTTTAAGTCTGTTTAAATGATCTGAAGTACAGGAAATTTTAATGAATTGGAGCACAAAAATTAAATATTTTAGAAACAATATAATCTATTCACAAATGCGTAACAGGTTGGAAATATCACACTTAAATTATTTGTATCAGTTTTGTGATTAATTGAATCAGTCTCTTTGTTAATATAATTCATTTCAAGCACTATTCTGTTTTTATAATTACGTTCTTTGCTTACTATTTTAACTTTATCCTAATCGAAGGTATGTTTAAAATCCAAAAAATGCCCAGCTAATGCACAAGAACGTTTACCCACCTTACAATCACTCTTATGTTGTGAAAGTCTTTGTTTTAATAGTTGTGAAGTTTGACCTGTATAAACTTTATTGCAATCTTTACAAGGAATTTTGTATACAACACTATCTTGGTTTAAAACTGGTGTTTTGTCCTTAGTTCCAGAGAATATATTGTTAATTGTAAGTAAGCTGTATTTACATATTTTAATATTGGTGTATCCTGTAAAATTCTTTATTATTTGTTCAGTTAAATTTTTAATATACGGAACCTTCTTATACTGTAATGGATCAACAGCAACAATATGTTCATTAGGAATATGGAAACTATTCGAATTATAAATCAATTTGTTAATTATATGTTTTGGATATCCATTATTCATGAATATTGTACACAATTTTTTTAAATTTTTGCTTAAAAAGGTGTTATGACTAATATAAGTACCTCTGTTCTTCATTGCAATTACATTATATACATGTTAAGAAGTATGTTCTCCCTTTCATAGCGCACGTTTGACCAAAAATTATTATCCATAGTAAATATCGCGTTAATACAGGAACATACAGGTAAATGAAATGAAAAACATTTGTGGATATAAAAAAGAACCTAAGAAAAAGTAATTGATTGAAACCGTTATTATGAATCGAATTGAAATTATATTTGCTCACTATTGTATAATAGACTCTGAAAACTTAGCAGTTTTTAAGTGACCATTGAAAATTCAGAAACAGATAATTAGAAATATACTTTAAGAAATTACTTTATGTCAGATATATATAGCCAATGTCTTAAAATGAATATGGAATTTATGAAAGTTAGTACTTACAGATAGTCCAACTTCCTCCGCTATTTCCCGTTTTGTTTTTCCTAGTACTGTCATTGCTATTATCTTTCCTCTTATTTCCAAGGTAGAGTCTTTTTGATGTTGTCTTCGAGGCATAATTTTCAATTTTTCTTAAGCACTTGCAATAGTAACAAAATCAGAACC
The DNA here is from genome assembly GCA_963170755.1 of Amphimallon solstitiale. NCBI lineage: Eukaryota > Metazoa > Arthropoda > Insecta > Coleoptera > Scarabaeidae > Amphimallon > Amphimallon solstitiale. Next base: position 66,266,545 of record OY720677.1, read on the forward strand.
ACAACTGAAGTATAGAAGCAATAACAAACACCTCTCTGTCTGTTTATTTGATAATTTTCCAAAGCCTAGCAATCAGCAACCCAAAATTACCACATTTATATTGCCTCCCAAAATCCACAAACCAGGGAATTCCTATCGCTCAATTGTCTCGAACATAAACTCTCCGACATATGAAATTGCCAAATGGTTGGTTAAAGAATTTAGTAAATTCAAGTTTAAACATGACCTCTCCATCTCAAACACATCTGACCTCATTACCAAATTAAGGGACATACATTTAGAGCCAAATGATAGACTTATTTCCTTTGACGTAGTGTCCCTAGTTCCGAGTGTTTCGATAGATACTACTCTAATAATGCTCAAAGATTTCCTAGAATTCAATTCGATCTCTACAGATCTAACAAATGAATATATAAAACTAACAACACTATTCATGGAACAAAACATCTTTACTTTTAACAACAACTTCTATAAACAAACTCTTGGCACAGCTATGGGCAATCCTCTATTACCTTTTTTAGCTAACCTATTTTTGAACAACCTTGAAAACAAAGTTAAAGACAACTGTGGTTTTTTCCCAAGTTTTGGGTTACATATTGCCGTGATCCCTATATTGGTCAGGCATTGTAAGATAAATAAATAATTATGTAATAGAATAAGTAAATAATTTTTAGTAGTAAGTGTAATTATAGAAAAATGTATCATGAGTTGCATAACCGCAACGGCGTAACATTATAATGTAAGGTATATGATAATTAAAATTGAAATAAAATTTATATAAAGGTACAAAAATAAACACCAAAAATAAAATTCATGTATTCTATATTTGTAGAAACGAGGAGCACAAGATGCAATCTCAATATACAAAGATAGAACCAAATTTTATGCATTGTGTGAGAGTCGCATTGAATATATTGACCAGTAAACCACTATTCAAAATCAATAACGTATTAAAAATAAATAACAGAGAGAGAGAGTTATGATGAAAGATGGTGTAGTCAAAAGAGTTAGTCATTTGAATGCCGTAAAGTTATATGAAAAGGGTGAAATTAGACATTCACGACATGAAAACATCTTTCATCATGAGTAGACGTAAACTTATAAAGATTGTTATTTGTTTGACATTCTATGGTCACACTTAACAATATGATAAATACCTGAGACTTATATCTAAGCATAATTTTAAAAGGAATATGTAAAAAGGTATATTTTTTTATTCCACACAATATAATAAAGCAAAAACTTCAGTAATAGCAGGTTAAATCCAGTTTAATCCAGGGAAATTCCGGAAATAACACGTTGAAATTGGTTTAATCTGATTAAATCTACAAAGAAAAACAATGTTTAATATTGTTAACAGCTGCATACAAATCAACCTACATGAAGACGAGAAAAGATGGTTCGAAGATATAGATGAAGTTATCAAGGTCCAGGTTCATGACAATATAATTAATAAAAGAAGTATTCCAGTCGTATGCAATGTTTTTCCTATTATTTTCAAAGGAAACGTCTGCAAAAGAAAAATACGAATAGTGTTAAATAGTGGTAAAAGAATGTATTTAAATAATGATGAAAGAAGCAATGAATTCATCTATAAACACAATAAAGGATGGCGTTAATGAAAAAGAATGTACCTACCAAGATAAGAAAATCGCAAATGTGCATAGACATTAACAATAATAAACAATTTGAGTGCGTGTATATTTTGTGTAATTTCTGGATGTCAAAACAATATGAGTACAGGTCAGCTTAGGGAAACCATCAAGAAAATAAATCTGAGCAGAACAATGCCAACTTAAACGTTAGTGCGAAAATTGTGGCGCTGCGAACGAAGAATGTTTTTTTTTTGATGAACCGAAAATTAATAAAAAGCCGGGAACGAGGCAAGTACGAGAGAAGTCGTCGATCTATGGGTGAAGTAGCCTAACTTTTTTTAAAAAAAAGCGGTTAATCTTCGATCTTCGAATTTTGTTTGATGATTGCAGGCGTATAATACACTGCATAGAAATCATCCTTAGTAATTGTATTAAGTTATTTTTTATTTTCAATAAGTACTTTTCATTTCATAATTAATTTTTGCCATTTAGTTTAATTTCATTTTTTTTAATTATCAATATGATAGACCAATATCAGGAGGAATTTGATGAAATGTATGAACATCATAAGTAAGTTTTACTTAAAATAAATTATGATAAAGATGCTATGTGAAAATATTCATCTTTAGCAAAGCGTTTAAAAATTTATTTAAAGTAAACTAATGTAATAAATAATGGGAGTATTGTTAACAATGTAGAAAGGCATCAATGACACAACGTGTGAATGTTTGTTAGCGATGTTATCTATGCATTGTTAACAAGTTTTTAGATACAAAATTTTATAGGGATTTCAAATATATTAATATACGTAAAGATAGGAGCATTTTTGATAGACAATAGCCAATTTGTGGTATGTACAACGTGTAAATATTTGCATATGATGATTGGTGACAGTCTTATCAAGGTGTTTTCTGTTCTGCGGAATTTTGTATTTTCAAAGACACTTCGTGTGAATGAACGTCTTTGTGGAAGCGAAATCTAGCATAGTATAAGAAATTATTATGTCTTTGAACCTACACAATGTTAAAATTTTAATATAGCAAAGAGCGATATTTATTCTGAATCTATATGTTATATTTGTAATGTAATGTGTTTTCGTATTTATAAAATACACGTTTTTTACTTTCTTATACGTAGTATAAGGAAGTATTGTGATGATGAAAATTTTCGACCTCGAGATTTTTGCAGATGTCCACGTTTTGAGGTCCCCTGATACCAAAAAAGTGGTTTTTAAAAAAATGTCTGTGTGTCTGTGTGTCTGTCTGTCTGTCTGTGTGTCTGTCTGTCTGTGTGTCTGTCTGTGACCACGATAGCGGTCAAACCGCTGTAGATATCAATTCCAACTTTTGTATTTACGAATATAATCTCCCTCTTGAGAACTGATTAGATTTTGAGCAAAATCGCCAGACCGGAAGTAGTAGTTTACTTCAGTGAAAAAATCGAATTTTGCAAATATTTCGTCAATTACTAAGTTTAAACAAATTTATAAAGGATTCAAATGTACTCAAAATTAAATTTGGGAAAAATTGTAATAATAAAGTTTTTCGAAATTCCTACCGGAAGTAGGTCTTTTACTCTTATCGAAAATCAGTTTTTTGCGAATATCTCGCAAGTCATGCTTTCTAGGCAGGTACATTACGAGTATAAAAGTATTTAGAATGTACTTTTAAATATCTTTTGTATAAAAAAAATTTCAAAATTCAGACCGGAAGTACCACTTTTACTCTTATCGAATAGCGATTTTTTGCAAATATGTCGTAAATTATGCATTCTATATATATTTATGAAGTGTACAAAAGTATTTAGAGTTAGATTTGGAATATTTTTTGTATAAATGAAATTTCAAAATTCGGACCGGAAGTAACACTTTCATACGTATAAGAAAGTCGTGTGGTGGCCACACCTCATTTTTTTACTTGTAATTGGAAAGTAAAAAGGACAATTTCTTTTTACGGCAAGAGAATTATTTCGTCGATACTGTTATTATAAGATGTTAAAATTGAATATAAATATTTTATGAGATTTAGTTTTTTATTAGTAAACTTATCCTATTAATTTTAAATAAGAAATGTTGTTGGAAAAGCAAAAGGAATATCACTGCTAGAACCTACAAGAAATATACGAATGTTAATAGATATTCAATTTATAAATTTAATAAAGAATTTTTTGTTTTACATGGCAACGTTATTTCTACATTCGTTATAAATTATGCAGCTTTGTATTATCGTAGTTTGAGTAAGTTATGCTGGTACAAGATTATTATTTTTAATTTGAAAACAAAGCTATAGCAATATGTAGATGATGTGTTTGCAGTGATACCCGATTCTTTCAATACGGTAGCTTTCTTAAATATTTTAAATAACCAATATCCCTCAATACATTTCACGCATGAATTAGAAAAAGAAAAAAACTTTACCCTCTTTAGATCTAAAAATTTCAATATCAGACAATAATTTTCAAATTGATATTCACAGAGAAGAACCACATACAGACAATTACATTCACAAAGACTCTTACACTTTTCACAAATACAAAGAGAGTAGTTTTTATTTTTTAATCAATAGATTACTTGCAATACCACTATCTCCTACGAATTTTAAGAAAAAATTGGACTATATTTTTAAAGTTGCAGAAGCGATTGGTTATAATAAACAATTAGAACTGAAAATTAAAAATAAGCTAGATAAGAAAAAGTTCATAAGTTCAAAAGCTACATTAACACCAGACATTATAAATAACAATAAAAAATACTGTAAGATATCTTTCTATAAAAACTGGCATAACAGTGTAATAAAACTGTTTAAAAAATACACTTTAATTGCAGCTTTCTCCAACAATAATAAATTACAACAGACAACAAACTAAAATTGTTAACACAGATCCGTTGAAAACATCGGGCATTCACAGAATACGTTGTAGTGGTTGTCCAAAATTATATATCGGACAAATCAGAAGAAACGTTCAAATACGATATAAAGAACACATGGCTCATGTCAAATTACACAATGTAGAAAAATCCGCATTAGCTCTACATCATATTGATACAGGTCACAACTTCAGCCTAGAAAATGTTAGTTTAGTTAAACAAAGCAAGGCAATGGTAATGAAGTAGAACGACCTCTGGTAAATTTGCCGCACACAGGTTGACACTGTATATTAAATGAGGAAGAGAATAATAACATAAGAAAGTTTTGCACTGCAAATCCATTTACCACCTCAACTAAAATAAAGGAACTGCTACAACTAGAATGTTCGTCAAGGACGATCATTAGAGCTTTACACAAAAACGGAATACATTGCAGAAAACCTGCCAGAAAAGTTGAGATTACAGAACAACATGCTGCTGCTCGCCTAAATTTCGCCAATGAAAATATTAATAGAAACTGGGAAAATGTTATTTTCGCGGCCGAAAAGGTATTTACTACTTCTGACGATTCAATAAAAGTGCTTTGGCGGCCAAACAATACTAGGTATGATCGGCAACATGTCCAAACTACCAGAAGTGTCAGAATAAGTTGCGGGTTTTGGGGATGGATGTGCGCAAGTGGTCCTGGAGAAATTGTCCCAATCACAGGACGATTAACTGGTGAAGATTACAGAGATATTCTCGAAGACATATTTTTGCCCAGTGTGAGTACATTATTTCCAGATGATCCAATCTATCTCGTTCACGATAATTCGCCTGTTCGTACATCGAGACCAGTACACAATTGGATAGAAAATAATCCCGAACTAATATTAATTCCGTGGCCACCTAAAGCACCTGATCTCAACGTTATTGAAAATCTGTGGGCGCTAATACTTCGTAACTGGTCCGAAAGAATAATAGATAATATTCGCACTGTAGAACATTTAAGTCGAAATGTATGCAACGTGTGGGAAGAGTTACGTGGTAGTCAATATTGTGAAAAACTAGTACATTCGTTGCCCGCCAGACTAAGAGATTGTATAGCCGCCAATGGTTACTACATAAAATACTAGTGTTCTTATTCTCTTCTTTGTTTACTGGAATGGGAGTCGTTTTGGCTTAATCTACCGCCGTTTGGTCATCAATCGTATAGGACATCTTCAGGGTCTTCTGTTGTTGCTATTGTTACACAGCGACCGGCATATATAAACTCCCCAAAAGCAGATAGTATCCAGTCACTGTTTAGAAGCAGCAACCACAATAGAAGACCCCGAAAAAGTCCATTGGCATTACTGATGAAACGCCGATAGAAGAAGCCATGCAGCCCAGAAACTAAGAAGAGATTACGGAAAATATATTATATATTAGTTGTATTCCTTTAGTTCAATACTATTAGATTTGTTTCTTGTATTTTCCATTTTTCAAGTACATTTTTTATTGTATTGTAAGATTTGAGTTTTTATCGCACATATTTTCTTAATTTGACACTTATATGTATAGACCGGACGTACGAGGCCGAAATTACGACGCACAAAAGAAATAATGCATAACATCACGCAGTTAGTGAATAGCACTATTCATATGATGAACTGCAACATCTGTTTTCGAGAAAATGGACAGCAAAAAAGTCAGTATTACTGTTAAAATCCTTTCTTCATCGGAGTAGGTAGAAGCGTGAGGAGTTTTTAAAATGTATTATATTTACCTTATATTTTGTAAGATAAATACAGTACGGAGGATTTACTTGATTTGAACTACAAAATAAACAAATAATAAAGTATTTTGTATTTTATAGATCACCACCCACTTGTTATCCAATTATATAAATAAAATTAATTCTTTTCATAAGATGTAACGAACAAAACAGTGACAATTTGCTTCATTAGAAATCTTTTAATTTTAAAAAACATTTTCTTTTTAGAACTGCTTGTTAGATTTGGTTTCAGTTACTAATTAACAAGAATGATGATTATTATAGCTATAATAAATAAAACAACTATAATATTTAAACGGTTAAAATAAGAATAATTAAAGTTGATTAGATGTTTATTATCTATTGATATCAACCCACATATCCACTGCTCCTGTAAAATTCTAAAATAGTCCTTCATATACTTACATTGCAGATATTGAAACTTGTTTACCTTTACTTGTCATATTTATATTCAAAGATTACAAGACGTATATTATACTCCCGTTTCGTATACCTGAAAAAGACCGATACGCGTTGCCCGGCGAAAAGAAGGAAGGTAGTTTTGATATTTACGTGTTTAATGGGGGAGACATTAATTCTGTCAGGCACTGTACATTCAATAATATTGTTTCATTCAGAAGATACTAGTGACAAATGCATATTGACACATAACGTTTTATTTTTAACAATGATAGTGATTATTATATCGATATTCTGGGTGATTAATTCCTATTTTTTAATTATTATCGCTGCTAAATAATGTGTTACCGGTTGACCTACTTTTATATTAATTGCTAATAATACTGTTTTTCGTCATTATATATCCTTTTTTAGACTGAGGTCAGTATTTTAACATTGTGTTTTGTACAATATGTAATTCCTGTGCTCTAATTTATTTAAAAATTGAGGATAATGTTTTTAATTCTGTTATTGCGTAATACCTAATTCATATCTAAATTTATTTAGTGAGTATGCAACCCACATTTCATGAATGTCTATTGGTTTTGCATATTCGCATCAATGTCAGAGGCCAACCATCTTTTGAAGGTATTTTTAAATTAATCATGTGGTTTTGACTTTTATGTGTCTATATGAATTAAATATAAAATTAAAACTAGTGTACTAATTATGTATTTACTTGTACAACAAATAAATTATCCTAAAAATACGTTTGTCTTGTTTATTTTTATTTTACTTTAAAATATTAACTGAACATCTACCTATATCTAGTATTACTTATTTTTGTATATTTTCTTATTTTTTATAAAATTTAAAATACCACAGCAATATGTAAATAACTAGCACAAAATTAAATTCTTCTTGTTTGTTGTTATTAGATTCAATAAAAAAAACCTTCAAAAAGGTGCTACGCTTTACGCGTTGACGCGAGATCGTTAGACGCTGTAATTTAAAAAAAAAATGAGGTGTGGCCACCACACGACTTTCTTATACGTATGAGCGTTTCAAACTATACAATTTTAAGAATTTTTTTATACAAAAATCATTCAAAATCCTATTCTAAGTACTTTCATTCTCTTAATAAATCGCTATAGAATGCATACTTTGCAAGATATTCGAAAAAAAGTGCTACTCGCTAAGAGTAAAAGTGCTACTTCCAGTACGAATTTTGAAATTTCATGTATACAAAAAATATTGCAAATCCAACTCTAAATACTTTTGTACTCTTGATAAATATATATAGAATGCATAATTTACGACATATTTGCAAAAAATCGCTTTACAAAAGATATTTAGAATTATCATTTAAACAGTTTTATACTCGCAATGTACCTGCCTAGAACGCATGACTTGCGAGATATTCGCAAAAAACTGATTTTCGATAAGAGTAAAAGACCTACTTCCGGTAGGAATTTCAAAAAACTTTTGTAAGACAATTTGTCTCAAATTTAATTCTGAGTACATTTGAATTCTTTATAAATTTGTTTAAACTTAGTAATTGACGAAATATTTGTAAAATTCGATTTTTTCACTGAAGTAAACTACTACTTCCGGTCTGCCGATTTTTCTCAAAACCTAATCAGTTCTCAAGAGGGAGATTATACACGTAAATACAAAATTTGGAATTGATATCTACAGCGGTTTGACCGCTATCGTGGTCACACACACACAGAGAGAGAGACATTTTTTAAAAACCACTTTTTTGGTATCAGGGGACCTCAAAACGTGGACATCTGCAAAAATCTCGAGGTCGAAAATTTTCATCATCACAATACTTCCTTATACTACGTATAAGAAAGTAAAAGAAAAAAAAAGGTGTTGAGCGTCAATTTGAGACGCCCTGCAACGTTGGAAGCTGCCGATGCCCGGTAAAGACCCAATCTCAGGAGGGGAAGGGTCCCTTAAGATTTTAATTTCCCCACTCTATTTAAAATTAAAAAAAGAAAAGTCGGCGTCTTCCCTATAATTGGTCGTTAAGTTCCCTTTGGAAATTAACCAGGCGGCAAATAGAGAAACCCGCCAGATGTTATCTTCCGTTGCAGGATATAATATGTCGCTCTAGTAATCAGTGTAGATAATATATTATAAATGCGTCGCTCTCCATAGTCCATGTAGGCCTACATAAACCTTACAATTTATAAACAAGTCGAGCGCACAAAAAAAGAAAGAATCCTAATTCGGAGAAAATTAAGTTAATTTATGATACAACAACTAACGCCGAACTCGTACGTCGTTAATCGTACAACAAGAACAGAAAAACGGTAATTCAAATTATTACCAAGAATTAAACAAAATACAGGTATGGTGTGTCATTAGTTATAAATTTATAACGCACTGGCAAAACTTAATTACGCAAAATACAGTACTCATGTGTCCCTAATTATGACAAAAACAAAATAATAATAGGTAATCCAAATAAGTAAACTTGAATTTAACGCACTGGCAAAACTTAATTACGCAAAATACAATACTCATGTGTCCTTAATTATGACAATAACAAAATAATAATAGGTAATTCAAATAAGTAACATGAATTTAACGAACTTGCAAAACTTAATTAAACTAAATACCGGACTCAAGCGTCCTTAATTATGACAAAAAAAACACAAAATTCAAATTATGAATGAAAATTTGTACGTTCCCACAAACGATATTAATTAAAATTCAACAGTATCAAAATTATTCAAAGAAATTGTAACATCCAACACAACGGTAATTCAAATTAATAATATAGTATTAATCGAAATTCAACAGTAACAAAATTATTAGAAGAAATTGTAACGTCCAACAAACAATATTAAATTTCAATAGTCACCACATTCCCCAATGTCAAGCGTCCATCGCCGGAAATATGGCGGTTCCAAGGATGATGTCCGGTCGGGCACGTGGTCAGCCGGGCGATTTTGTGTGGCCTCGGACGTAAGATGCCAATCGTCACAGATGTCAGCGTGGACGATGATTAATTAGTGGCTCAGGCGTTAATACGGTCACCAGATCGGTGGAACCAGGAATAGCGTGGAGCAATAACTTCCCTGCTTCGTCGCTTAAATAATTTCCCCAAAATACGGGACTCCTTTTTAACGAAACGGTACTTCCACACTCAAACAACAATTTTAAGGAGGTATTACACTTCGGCCTTTTAAATCCCTACTCAGAGGATGGCGTATTATCTGCCAAATGATACAGCCGTAGTTGGGCGACTTCAGGAGAAGGTTACTATCTCACACTACCAAAACTGTCAGACTCTCACTGTTAACGTTACAAGCTCTAATGCCTCGTGGTCAAATCTCTTCGCGCAGAACTGTCTTGCGCCGAATCTTCACACGAGATATCAAGTGTGAAGGGAAGCCGAGCTTAAGGCGGAAAAATTCACCAATAAGTGATTATATTATTGCGATAAATTAATATGCCTAAATGAAAAGGACTATTACAGATTATTGAATGATAAGCAAAAAAGGAAATTTAAAGAAATACCGCAGACAACTGATTTTATTTACATAAGCAATTCATTAATTGCCAAATACACGTAACAAAGGCAAGGGTGATTTGCCGAAACGTTGGTTAAATAAAAGAATGGTGTAATTATTTAATATTCCCTTATGGCCGCTAATCCTAGGGAAAGAATTATTATATATATATATATAAGAGAAAGCAAGAAGTCTTTGCCGTTAGAACACAGGAATAATAGGTTCTTGGGGAATCTAGCAATCATAAACTGGTTGTGCTTTAGTTCTTTATTCTTTCTGCCAATATTTCGTACATATGATCGTGTACTTCATCAGGGCATCAACTGTGGAAGCAGATCACAATAATTGAGTGTGTTGATATATTAAAAGTTTACAAGTGTACTTACAATGCGAACTGTTTATGTGGACAATATCACATGATACAGAAGTGCATGTTTCTTTAGGATTGATTTTCATTAACATTATTGGTCTTAACAGTGGTTATGATAATGATGTTCACAGATTAAAATTCATTAAATGATGATTTAAAGGTAATCTTATTTAGATTACCTTTAAATCATCAATTTCGCGGTTTATTTTGAAATTATATTTTCATGCATACTTTGATATGTCAAATTAAAATACACATAGGGTTTTCGATGCTGTTGTGTTTTTCACTAGACAACAATGTTGGGGGTTGGTATTGATGCGCACAGATGATCGAGTTGACATCCATCTATTACTTGACATTTTGTTCTTGACCGTTCAATGATACACTTTACACTACAGTGTTTTCAAAAAAGAAAAATTATATTCTTTTAAAAATGTAACGAGGTGTTAACCAGAATAATTTTAACGTGTTTTTTTGTTGTGTTCCGTCTAGAGTTTTTAATGAATTTTAATCTGTGAACATCATTATCATAACCACTGTTAAGACCAATAATGTTAATGAAAATCAATCCTAAAGAAACATGCACTTCTGTATCATGTGATATTGTCCACATAAACAGTTCGCATTGTAAGTACACTTGTAAACTTTTAATATATCAACACACTCAATTATTGTGATCTGCTTCCACAGTTGATGCCCTGATGAAGTACACGATCATATGTACGAAATATTGGCAGAAAGAATAAAGAACTAAAGCACAACCAGTTTATGATTGCTAGATTCCCCAAGAACCTATTATTCCTATATATATATATATATTTATTAACTGCCTGGTTGAAATAAGGCATTACACAGTATTAGGTATTTTCACAGTTGTTTTACACTTGGACATTTTGGATTGACATTTTAAGGTAATACTATATTTTTTATTCACATATTAATGCTTTAACATACACTTTCTTTGTTATGCTGCACTGACGAAACCAAACTAGGTAGAAACATATATGTCTGTAGCTACAAATACATCTTAACACATACATAGTTGCATCGTTAATTGTTTGTGTATTTCAATCAGAATTGTACATGTTTAGGTGAACCTAGGCCATTTTGATAGGATTACATGAGTAATTATCGATTGTCCTATGCTTATTTGCTTTCATTTACATTTATACTTGACTATTTTACATTCTGTATTGTTATATTTATCAACAGTTCTACTCTTAATTTTTCTTTACATAGTTGCGTCGTTGTTATTTGTATATTTGGATTGACTGAACAGTTTGTGGTAGACCCCAAGCCTTTTAATGTGATTATAGAAATAATCTCGACTGTCCTATGCTTATTGATTACATTTTCATTTATACATTTTGATTTACATTTTATATTTGTCATTGTTTTCTAATTGACAACCAGTTGTCATATTGTTATTACTTTTAATTCATTTTATGCCACTACTACCAAGAAGATTTTCAATTTTTCAATACATATATATATATATATATAAAACGGAAAGGAGTCTCTGCTGTCAAAGTCAAGAAAAATGTATTCTTAGGGGGGATCCAGCATCAAAAGATAAAACTTTATGTGAAGTTCTTTATTTTTTGCCAATATTTCGTATTATAATCTAATACTTCTTCAGGGCCAAACTACGGTATAAAATAGATATTGTAACTTATAAAAATGAACATCAATAAAAATAACTTACAATGCGAACTTATCGAGAGAAACACGTGCAACATAACTAGAAAACATCACTTTTTTTATGGATTGATGAGTTAAATGGATATTATTTGATAATTTAAAACTACAGTTAAACGTTTTACAGTCACAATTATTAAAATAACAAAATTAAAAAGTTAAGGAACTTCCTGGAAGGACCTCTAAAAATTTTAATAACTACATGTCGACACTTCAAACATCTGACAGGATATGATCAGCTGTTGCCATGACAGAAAGACACAACCTCATTGTGGTATTGCCAACTGAGTGTTTACAACTTATAAATGTTAAATTACCTGAATTGTACAAAACGGTTAGTTAAAAAGCGCCAAATTACAAAATTGTTATGTATTATATGTAAAAATTGAAAGTTGAATTATAAAAATGATTTTAATATTATGTTTTATTTAATGAAAGGAGATATGAATAAATGTTACTTAATTGGTTGATGTCAGACCTGAAATTCATGGACTTAGCATTATTATTGATCTCTATCATTTCTAGAAACTCTCTCGATCTCTTATGTCTTTCAATACATAGGATCTTGGTATCATCGTATAATGGATGGTGATTTAGTCTAAGACAATGTTGTGCTAAAGCACATCTCTGTTTTTTGGTGTTAATGTCGCTTTTATGTGTACGAAGGTGAGTTTTCAACCAAGAGGAAGTGTTGCCTATGTATGTCTCATCACAATTACTACATGGGATAGAGTAAACTACATTTGACTGACAATCTTTGTTGTCTTTATCTTTGACTTTCGAGAATAGTCTATCCAAACCAAGCACACCATAATAACCGAATTTGATGTGTTCATACCTAAGGACTTTAGAAATTTTATAACTAACATCTTCTATGAAGGGTAATCTAAAATAAGTGAATTCTTGAGGGGGACTATTGTTATCGCTATGAGAGTTGTTATTTAAGTTAATAGTTGATGTGTTGAATAGCAATCTTTTTACCAACGATCTGGGATACCCATTATTGATAAAAATACTGCTCAATTTATTAAGATTATCATTAAGGAAAGATGGGTGACATATCTTGGTTACTCTGTTTTTTGTAGAAGTCAATATGTTTAACTTCTGTTGTAAGGGATGACTGGAATGGTAATTAATAATTCTACCAGAGTATGTTGGTTTTGTGTACCAATCAATAAGTATGATGTTGTTAAAATTTCTAATAAGTTTAGTATCCAAGAATGGCACTGCTCTTTCCGTTTCCGTTTCAACTGTAAATTGTATTTTTTCATGAAAAGCGTTAAATTTATTCAAAGTGTATTCTACTTTGTCCGAAGGTAATCCCAAAATCAAATCATCAACATATTTTTTAATAAATGACAATTGAAAACCCAACGAAGCAATCACTTCACCCAAGCAAACGTCCATAATAATATTAGCCATTATTGGGCTCAAAGGCATGCCCATCGGTACGCCATCAATCTGCATGTAGAATTCATCGTTAAATTTAAAGTAACTGTTATTAATTATAAATTTTAGAAGTGTCATAAATGAAGATTTTGTTAAAGTTGTGTAAGTCTCTATTTGAAGCCAATTTCTTTCTATGATTTCAAATAAGAGGTTTAAAGGAATGTTAGTGAACAACGAATTTACATCTAATGAAATGAGAACGTGATTATCTGGTAATTGGTAATTTTGAAACATTTCAACAAACTCAAATGAGTTTTTAACATCAAAGCCACAGGGATTATTATTTACTGAATCATTGAGAATGGAGGCCACAAATGAGGACACATTATATAAGGGTGAATTGACACAGCTGACAATAGGTCTGTAACTTACCGGAGTCTTGTGGATCTTAGGTAATGTGTAAAGTTTTGGTGAAACACCATTCTGACAACTCAGTCGTTTATATTGATCTTCCGTTATTTCATTTTTGCTTTTAAGTTGTTTTAAAATGTTGTTTATTTTAGTTTGTATTGAGGCAGTAGGGTCTGCCTTGATTTTATTATATATGGAAAGATCACTGAGTAAGTCTTGAGTTTTTTGTATATACTCTGTTTTTTCCACACCCACGGTGACAGCGCCTTTGTCAGCCCTCAAAATTAAAATGTTACTATTATTTTTAAGAAAGTCCTTACATTCGGACATCTCCCTCCTCAAGAAACCGTCAGAATGAGATGGCTGTATGTAATAGTTTGTTAAAATGTTAGTTAACTGTGCTCTACAAAAATTAACTTTTTGAGGAGGTACCCTCTCTAAAACTAACTCACAATCTGCTAGAATTCTACCTATATTGATTTTGGGATTACCTTCGGACAAAGTAGAATACACTTTGAATAAATTTAACGCTTTTCATGAAAAAATACAATTTACAGTTGAAACGGAAACGGAAAGAGCAGTGCCATTCTTGGATACTAAACTTATTAGAAATTTTAACAACATCATACTTATTGATTGGTACACAAAACCAACATACTCTGGTAGAATTATTAATTACCATTCCAGTCATCCCTTACAACAGAAGTTAAACATATTGACTTCTACAAAAAACAGAGTAACCAAGATATGTCACCCATCTTTCCTTAATGATAATCTTAATAAATTGAGCAGTATTTTTATCAATAATGGGTATCCCAGATCGTTGGTAAAAAGATTGCTATTCAACACATCAACTATTAACTTAAATAACAACTCTCATAGCGATAACAATAGTCCCCCTCAAGAATTCACTTATTTTAGATTACCCTTCATAGAAGATGTTAGTTATAAAATTTCTAAAGTCCTTAGGTATGAACACATCAAATTCGGTTATTATGGTGTGCTTGGTTTGGATAGACTATTCTCGAAAGTCAAAGATAAAGACAACAAAGATTGTCAGTCAAATGTAGTTTACTCTATCCCATGTAGTAATTGTGATGAGACATACATAGGCAACACTTCCTCTTGGTTGAAAACTCGCCTTCGTACACATAAAAGCGACATTAACACCAAAAAACAGAGATGTGCTTTAGCACAACATTGTCTTAGACTAAATCACCATCCATTATACGATGATACCAAGATCCTATGTATTGAAAGACATAAGAGATCGAGAGAGTTTCTAGAAATGATAGAGATCAATAATAATGCTAAGTCCATGAATTTCAGGTCTGACATCAACCAATTAAGTAACATTTATTCATATCTCCTTTCATTAAATAAAACATAATATTAAAATCATTTTTATAATTCAACTTTCAATTTTTACATATAATACATAACAATTTTGTAATTTGGCGCTTTTTAACTAACCGTTTTGTACAATTCAGGTAATTTAACATTGATAAGTTGTAAACACTCAGTTGGCAATACCACAATGAGGTTGTGTCTTTCTGTCATGGCAACAGCTGATCATATCCTGTCAGATGTTTGAAGTGTCGACATGTAGTTATTAAAATTTTTAGAGGTCCTTCCAGGAAGTTCCTTAACTTTTTAATTTTGTTATTTTAATAATTGTGACTGTAAAACGTTTAACTGTAGTTTTAAATTATCAAATAATATCCATTTAACTCATCAATCCATAAAAAAAGTGATGTTTTCTAGTTATGTTGCACGTGTTTCTCTCGATAAGTTCGCATTGTAAGTTATTTTTATTGATGTTCATTTTTATAAGTTACAATATCTATTTTATACCGTAGTTTGGCCCTGAAGAAGTATTAGATTATAATACGAAATATTGGCAAAAAATAAAGAACTTCACATAAAGTTTTATCTTTTGATGCTGGATCCCCCCTAAGAATACATTTTTCTTGACTTTGACAGCAGAGACTCCTTTCCGTTTTATATTCTAGACATGGGGTACTTTCAAGACATTACCAACAATTACGGTATTACGGCCACCAACACGTTGAAATTATGGCTAAGAACAACAGAGAAAAGGGCAAGACTAGTTAACAGAAGAAACTTCCTCCTTAGATGTAAGAAGACAGGAATTACACCTTCCCATATAGGCAACACTTCCAACAACATTAGGAACCTTCTATCTACACAAGACAGGAAGATACACAGGAAGGCAGAACACTTTAACAACAGGTTGGATTACGGAGTTTTGCAGTTAGAGATAAGAATTACGGTGTCAGATTTGAGTTTCAATAAGAAAATATTAAATAGTACTAAAGAAAAAGCTGGAGGACTTGTGCCTATCCATGTTTTCACCGACTTCGAGAGGTTTGTTTTTGCTAAGCACGAATCATGTTTTCGTAAAGTTAGGGACAATAATATACGTAAGTTTGAACGACTTTTGCTTCAATCCAAGCAGAAATTCCTTTTTAATAACAATACCAATTGGTTTGTAGATCTTACAAATCAGGGTATTCCAATTTCAATTAAGAATTTTTTATCATTAGGACCTAAATTTAGAATGATCACTAAATCGTCTGATATCAATGTAGGTAGAATTCTAGCAGATTGTGAGTTAGTTTTAGAGAGGGTACCTCCTCAAAAAGTTAATTTTTGTAGAGCACAGTTAACTAACATTTTAACAAACTATTACATACAGCCATCTCATTCTGACGGTTTCTTGAGGAGGGAGATGTCCGAATGTAAGGACTTTCTTAAAAATAATAGTAACATTTTAATTTTGAGGGCTGACAAAGGCGCTGTCACCGTGGGTGTGGAAAAAACAGAGTATATACAAAAAACTCAAGACTTACTCAGTGATCTTTCCATATATAATAAAATCAAGGCAGACCCTACTGCCTCAATACAAACTAAAATAAACAACATTTTAAAACAACTTAAAAGCAAAAATGAAATAACGGAAGATCAATATAAACGACTGAGTTGTCAGAATGGTGTTTCACCAAAACTTTACACATTACCTAAGATCCACAAGACTCCGGTAAGTTACAGACCTATTGTCAGCTGTGTCAATTCACCCTTATATAATGTGTCCTCATTTGTGGCCTCCATTCTCAATGATTCAGTAAATAATAATCCCTGTGGCTTTGATGTTAAAAACTCATTTGAGTTTGTTGAAATGTTTCAAAATTACCAATTACCAGATAATCACGTTCTCATTTCATTAGATGTAAATTCGTTGTTCACTAACATTCCTTTAAACCTCTTATTTGAAATCATAGAAAGAAATTGGCTTCAAATAGAGACTTACACAACTTTAACAAAATCTTCATTTATGACACTTCTAAAATTTATAATTAATAACAGTTACTTTAAATTTAACGATGAATTCTACATGCAGATTGATGGCGTACCGATGGGCATGCCTTTGAGCCCAATAATGGCTAATATTATTATGGACGTTTGCTTGGGTGAAGTGATTGCTTCGTTGGGTTTTCAATTGTCATTTATTAAAAAATATGTTGATGATTTGATTTTGGGATTACCTTCGGACAAAGTAGAATACACTTTGAATAAATTTAACGCTTTTCATGAAAAAATACAATTTACAGTTGAAACGGAAACGGAAAGAGCAGTGCCATTCTTGGATACTAAACTTATTAGAAATTTTAACAACATCATACTTATTGATTGGTACACAAAACCAACATACTCTGGTAGAATTATTAATTACCATTCCAGTCATCCCTTACAACAGAAGTTAAACATATTGACTTCTACAAAAAACAGAGTAACCAAGATATGTCACCCATCTTTCCTTAATGATAATCTTAATAAATTGAGCAGTATTTTTATCAATAATGGGTATCCCAGATCGTTGGTAAAAAGATTGCTATTCAACACATCAACTATTAACTTAAATAACAACTCTCATAGCGATAACAATAGTCCCCCTCAAGAATTCACTTATTTTAGATTACCCTTCATAGAAGATGTTAGTTATAAAATTTCTAAAGTCCTTAGGTATGAACACATCAAATTCGGTTATTATGGTGTGCTTGGTTTGGATAGACTATTCTCGAAAGTCAAAGATAAAGACAACAAAGATTGTCAGTCAAATGTAGTTTACTCTATCCCATGTAGTAATTGTGATGAGACATACATAGGCAACACTTCCTCTTGGTTGAAAACTCGCCTTCGTACACATAAAAGCGACATTAACATTATAATTCAACTTTCAATTTTTACATATAATACATAACAATTTTGTAATTTGGCGCTTTTTAACTAACCGTTTTGTACAATTCAGGTAATTTAACATTTATAAGTTGTAAACACTCAGTTGGCAATACCACAATGAGGTTGTGTCTTTCTGTCATGGCAACAGCTGATCATATCCTGTCAGATGTTTGAAGTGTCAACATGTAGTTATTAAAATTTTTAGAGGTCCTTCCAGGAAGTTCCTTAACTTTTTAATTTTGTTATTTTAATAATTGTGACTGTAAAACGTTTAACTGTAGTTTTAAATTATCAAATAATATCCATTTAACTCATCAATCCATAAAAAAAGTGATGTTTTCTAGTTATGTTGCACGTGTTTCTCTCGATAAGTTCGCATTGTAAGTTATTTTTATTGATGCTCATTTTTATAAGTTACAATATCTATTTTATACCGTAGTTTGGCCCTGAAGAAGTATTAGATTATAATACGAAATATTGGCAAAAAATAAAGAACTTCACATAAAGTTTTATCTTTTGATGCTGGATCCCCCCTAAGAATACATTTTTCTATATATATATATATATATATATATATATATATATATATATTTTCTCTTTTCGTTCATGGAATGCGGCTTTTTTTTTTTTTTTATATATATTATTATTGGTGGTAAGTAATAATTGAAGAGTTAACGTTTCGACACTTTATTGTCTTCATCAGAAATGTATATAAAGAAATTGCAGCATGTCTGGAAACAATTACACATTATATCTATTGTACTTTTTTTAAAAACAAAAAAAAAAAAAAAAACATTCACAGCTTGTTATTTATTAACATATTAAAATTATTTAATCTATAATTTACCTAAACATGACGGTTGTAATTATTATTTACTAACTCTTTAATATTTTCTACAACCATCTTTTCATTAATTCTACTTATAAAGCAGGACTTCATCGTTTCTAAAACGTATACATTGAGTGCGTCTGATCTTCTAAAGAAACAGGTGCTTTTTCTTTTTAAAAGGAAAAAATTCTGGATAACAAGTTTATTTGTGTATATTTACAACGTTAACATATACAGATAGGTTTTGGGAATAGTATTTGTATTATTTTATTAATGGAAAATATATTTTTGACAAATTATTAATTTCGTTCCTGTCATTAACAGCATTATGTTCGTGTCTTTTGATTTCAATTAATTCTAGTACTGCTCGTGATTTAGTATTTGTTTCAACATGGAGGATTTTGGTTTTATCAAAGGCAAATGAATGTGTCAATTTATTACTATGTTTCTTTAATGCCGTGATGTTGTTAGCATATTTGTGGCCTTTTATACGCTCGTCGAGATGTTGCATAGTTTGGCCGATGTAAACTTTGTCACATGTCCCGCATGGGATACAGTAAACTACATGGGTCATTTTATTTTTATTGATTTTGTCTTTTAATTTGGTATTTATGAATTTTAAGTTGTTGTAGCTTTTATGCGCTACTTTAATATTATGTTTAGAAAACATTTTTGTTAATTTTTCCGATAGGTTGGGTACATATGGCAATGCTAAGTACTTTGTTTTATTTCCGGTTGATGTTACTGTGGGTTCGTGTCCTTGGTATTGTGTACTATTATAGAATTTATGCATCCTTTGTTTAGTAATTTTTTTAATGAAATGTTCCGGAAAATTATTACTTTTTAGTAAATTTGTGACTATGTTCAGGACCTCCCCTCTATATTTTGGGCTAGTTAATTTTATTGCTCTATCAACAAGACCTATAACTACACTTTTTTTGATTGTTACTGGATGCGCAGAAAGGAAGTTCATGTACCTCCCCGAAGCTGTCGGTTTGGTATACCACTTAGTAGTTATGTTATTACCATCTCTAATTAAAGTCATATCTAAGAAATTCAGTTGGTGGTTTTTTTCGATTTCGCTTGTGAACTGTAGTTTTTTGTGGTAATTATTAAACAGGTTTATAATGTCATCTAATTTGTCTAGGGGCGCTGCAAGGATGCAGTCATCTACGTATCTTTTAAAAAATGGCAAAAATGACTACTATATAAAAAACTCATTTGAATTCAAAAATTTCATAAACAATATTAATCTTAGCACAGACCAACGACTTGTCTCCTTGGATGTAACTTCTTTGTATACTAACCTACCAGTGGATCTTGCGAAAAGTATTATCCAAAAAAAGTGGGATGACCTACAATATCATACAGAATTGACCTTGTCTGCTTTTACCGAGGCTGTCGAGTTGACTTTGACTACCATGTATTTTCAATTTAATAATAAGTATTATAAACAAATTTACGGTTGTGCTATGGGCTCCCCAATATCGAGTGTGATCGCGCAACTGGTCCTTGAAGACCTTGAAGAAAATGTAATCTCAAAAATTTTTGTTGATATTCCATTCTATAAAAGATACGTAGATGACTGCATCCTTGCAGCGCCCCTAGACAAATTAGATGACATTATAAACCTGTTTAATAATTACCACAAAAAACTACAGTTCACAAGCGAAATCGAAAAAAACAACCAACTGAATTTCTTAGATATGACTTTAATTAGAGATGGTAATAACATAACTACTAAGTGGTATACCAAACCGACAGCTTCGGGGAGGTACATGAACTTCCTTTCTGCGCATCCAGTAACAATCAAAAAAAGTGTAGTTATAGGTCTTGTTGATAGAGCAATAAAATTAACTAGCCCAAAATATAGAGGGGAGGTCCTGAACATAGTCACAAATTTACTAAAAAGTAATAATTTTCCGGAACATTTCATTAAAAAAATTACTAAACAAAGGATGCATAAATTCTATAATAGTACACAATACCAAGGACACGAACCCACAGTAACATCAACCGGAAATAAAACAAAGTACTTAGCATTGCCATATGTACCCAACCTATCGGAAAACTTAACAAAAATGTTTTCTAAACATAATATTAAAGTAGCGCATAAAAGCTACAACAACTTAAAATTCATAAATACCAAATTAAAAGACAAAATCAATAAAAATAAAATGACCCATGTAGTTTACTGTATCCCATGCGGGACATGTGACAAAGTTTACATCGGCCAAACTATGCAACATCTCGACGAGCGTATAAAAGGCCACAAATATGCTAACAACATCACGGCATTAAAGAAACATAGTAATAAATTGACACATTCATTTGCCTTTGATAAAACCAAAATCCTCCATGTTGAAACAAATACTAAATCACGAGCAGTACTAGAATTAATTGAAATCAAAAGACACGAACATAATGCTGTTAATGACAGGAACGAAATTAATAATTTGTCAAAAATATATTTTCCATTAATAAAATAATACAAATACTATTCCCAAAACCTATCTGTATATGTTAACGTTGTAAATATACACAAATAAACTTGTTATCCAGAATTTTTTCCTTTTAAAAAGAAAAAGCACCTGTTTCTTTAGAAGATCAGACGCACTCAATGTATACGTTTTAGAAACGATGAAGTCCTGCTTTATAAGTAGAATTAATGAAAAGATGGTTGTAGAAAATATTAAAGAGTTAGTAAATAATAATTACAACCGTCATGTTTAGGTAAATTATAGATTAAATAATTTTAATATGTTAATAAATAACAAGCTGTGAATGTTTTTTTTTTTTTTTTTTTGTTTTTAAAAAAAGTACAATAGATATAATGTGTAATTGTTTCCAGACATGCTGCAATTTCTTTATATACATTTCTGATGAAGACAATAAAGTGTCGAAACGTTAACTCTTCAATTATTACTTACCACCAATAATAATATATATAAAAAAAAAAAAAAGCCGCATTCCATGAACGAAAAGAGAAAATATACAAAATAACGGCTAAGAAAAAAACGAAAGAAGGGAAGATATTATTTTCACTTCTACATAATATAATATATATATATATATATATATATATTGAAAAATTGAAAATCTTCTTGGTAGTAGTGGCATACAATGAATTAAAAGTAATAACAATATGACAACTGGTTGTCAATTAGAAAACAATGACAAATATAAAATGTAAATCAAAATGTATAAATGAAAATGTAATGAATAAGCATAGGACAGTCGAGATTATTTCTATAGTCACATTAAAAGGCTTGGGGTCTACCACAAACTGTTCAGTCAATCCAAATATACAAATAACAACGACGCAACTATGTAAAGAAAGATTAAGAGTAGAACTGTTGATAATATAACAATATAGAATGTAAAATAGTCATGTATAAATGTAAATGAAAGCAAATAAGCATAGGACAATCGATAATTACTCATGTAATCCTATCAAAATGGCCTAGGTTCACCTAAACATGTATAATTTTGACTGAAATACATAAAAAGTCAACGATGCAACTATGTATGTGTTAAGATGTATTTGTAGCTACAGACATATATGTTTCTACCTAGTTTGGTTTCGTCAGTGCAGCATAACAAAGAAAGTGTATGTTAAAGCATTAATATGTGAATAAAAAATATCGTATTACCTTAAAATGTCAATCCAAAATGTCCAAGTGTAAAACAACTGTGAAAATACCTAATACTGTGTAATACCTTATTTCAACCAAGCAGTTAATAAAATATATTACAATTCTTTGCCAATTATACAAATATATTGAAAAATTGAAAATCTTCTTGGTAGTAGTGGCATACAATGAATTAAAAGTAATAA
This sequence comes from Amphimallon solstitiale, assembly GCA_963170755.1. NCBI lineage: Eukaryota > Metazoa > Arthropoda > Insecta > Coleoptera > Scarabaeidae > Amphimallon > Amphimallon solstitiale. The sequence goes on from OY720677.1 coordinate 66,289,462, forward strand.
CAATATGACAACTGGTTGTCAATTAGAAAACAATGACAAATATAAAATGTAAATCAAAATGTATAAATGAAAAATTTAATCAATAAGCATAGGACAGTCGAGATTATTTCTATAGTCACATTAAAAGGCTTGGGGTCTACCACAAACTGTTCAGTCAATCCAAATATACAAATAACAACGACGCAACTATGTAAAGAAAGATTAAGAGTAGAACTGTTGATAATATAACAATATAGAAACAGTTCTACTCTTAATCTTTCTTTCCATAGTTGCGTCGTTGTTATTTGTATATTTGGATTGACTGAACAGTTTGTGGTAGACCTCAAGCCTTTTAATGTGACTATAGAAATAATCTCGACTGTCCTATGCTTATTGATTACATATTCATTTATACATTTTGATTTACATTTTATATTTGTCATTGTTTTCTAATTGACAACCAGTTGTCATATTGTTATTACTTTTAATTCATTGTATGCCACTACTACCAAGAAGATTTTCAATTTTTCAATATATTTTGTATAATTGGCAAAGAATTGTAATATATTTTATATATATACAGTGCCCGCGGAAAGGTCTGCACCATATGGAAAAAAAATTTACTCTTTTAATTTTTAAAATTATTTTTTTGTAGTTTGTTTTTGCATAATTAGAAACCAAAAACTAACCTAAAATATTTAACATATCGCATTTGCTTCAATGCGTAAATGTCATTTAAAAATTACCAACGTCCAAACGTGCCATTATTTGTCAAAATATAAGAAGATGCCATAAGAAAAAGTTGTTTGTACTTTCGCGGACATCCTAAATCCAAAGTTTCGTACAAAAATTTTAATTTTAATTTTTTTTTCATAATTTTGTAAAAAAACGCCTGTATATTTTTTAAGTGTATTTTTCTCTCGAATTCTGATAAAAACCTATGTTACCATGTAATAAACAAAAAAAAACAATTTGTATTTCAGAATAAGGTATATTTTTTTTAAATAAAAGATTTCGTTAAGAAAAGTGGAGGACATTCTTGGACTATTTTCATATTTTCGTATATTAAAAATGTTTATTTTTCAAACATAATGGTCAAAAAACCTAGAAAATAACACTAGTTGTAAGATTAGAACATGTTATGTACCTAGCCTTGTTTGTTTTAAGCAAAATTTCCTTTAGTATCTCTAAAGCAGGAAATAAAAAGCTTATTCTTAAACTTCGATAAATTCACAAGTAGGCCTAGAAAATAATTGCAAATTCTAGACATAAACAACTAAATAAATGTCAGTTTTGTGTATTTCTCTAATAGATTTGTTTTAAAATGTTATCCATGGAAGAAAAAATAGAAATCATTTTAATTCACGGAGAAAATAGAACCAACAGGGATACGGCAAATATTTTTAATCAAATACACCCTAACAAATTCGTTTCGCACTCTACTCTTGGTCGTATTGTAGATAAGTTCAAGTCATCCGGTTCAGTTCTAAATGATTTTAAGAAGCCACATGTAAACTGGCAAGTTCAGCAGCATGAAGAACATGTATTATTGATGTAGTAGAGCATAAAACTACATCAATTGCTGCTATTTCCAACAGAACTAGGGCAAAAGAGACTACAGTGAGAAAAATTTTAAAGAAACATAAGTACCGTCCATTTAAGCCAAAATATGTCCATATACTAAAAGAACGAGATTTTAACGCAAGATTTGATTTTTGTATGTGGTTTCAAGGAGAGCTCGAAGAAAACCGTCGTTTCCCCAAAGAAATCATGTTCTCGGACGAAGCAACGTTCTCTTCCAATGGAACGGTGAGTTCGCAGAACTGCAGATGGTGGGCTGATGAAAACCCTAACTTTATCATCGAATGCAGGGACCAATATTCTTTTAAAACAAATGTTTGGTGTGGTATTTTTTATGGTAGATTGATTGGACCCTATTTTTTCCACGAAAATTTAAATTCGCAAAGGTACTTGAACTTTCTCATGACCGAAATAACCGATTTAATTGATGATATGGTATTGGAAGAAAGATCTGTCCTATGGTTTCAGCAAGACGGCGCATCTATACATAGTACACTGGCGGTGAGGAGTTATTTAAATCAATTATTTGGGGACAAATGGATTGGCAGATATTCAGCGTATCCATGGCCAGCGAGATCCCCTGACCTAACTCCGTTAGATTTTTCCTTGTGGGGGTATCTAAAAGAGAAAGTGTACCGCAAACGACCATTTCGAAACATTGAACATCTAGAAAACACAATACGTGACGTTTGCCTAGAAATTCCGACCACATATTTTGTAAACATTACAAGAGAGTTCTCTAGAAGGATCATCAAATGTATTGCAAGAGAAGGGAGACATACAGAAATGTAGTATTGTTAACATTTTTTTATTCATTTAGTTTAACTGTATAGTAACGGTATTTTTGTAAAATTGGAATTGTTGACTACGCTTACTTGTGAATTTATTTAATTTTAAGAATTAGAATTGGTTTTTTTTGAAATTAACTTTGTTAGTTGAAATAAAATTACTTTTTTTTCTCATTTTTAAAAGGTTATTTTCTAGCTTTTTTGACCATTATGTTTTTTAATTTATTTTTAATGGTACATACGAAAATATGAAAATAGTCCAAGAATGTCCTCCACTTTTCTTAACGAAATCATTTATTTAAAACAAATATACCTTATTCTGAAATACAAATTGTTTTTTTTTTGTTTATTACATGGTAACATAGGTTTTTATCAGAATTCGAGAGAAAAATACACTTAAAAAATATACAGGCGTTTTTTTTACAAAATTATGAAAAAAAAATTAAAATTAAAATTTTTGTACGAAACTTTGGATTTAGGATGTCCGCGAAAGTACAAACAACTTTTTCTTATGGCATCTTCTTATATTTTGACAAATACTGGCACGTTTGGACGTTGGCAATTTTTAAATGACATTTACGCATTGAAGCAAATGCGATATGTTAAATATTTTAGGTTAGTTTTTGGTTTCTAATTATGCAAAAACAAACTACGAAAAAATAATTTTAAAAATTAAAAGACTAAATTTTTTTTCCATATGATGCAGACTTTTCCGCGGGCACTGTATATATAATATATATATATATGAGAATACGATTACAGGTTAATTGGTCAATAAAAGGCTATTATGTGCTCTTTTGTTTAATCCTCAATATTTCGTTATAAATTTAATAACATCTTCAGGAGGAATCTGTAATTAAGACTATTTAACATTTGAAACTAATATAACAATTCACAACACTTACAGACTAGAGACAGCACATTGGCAAAAAGTACATACCGCATGTGTAAAATCGTATTGGGGATAGGATATATGTATTCTAGGCACACCGGCAACAACGCCCAATCGTGGCCGTAGTTATGCTACAAGGAAACAAGGTAGGTATGTTTTTGCGCATCTCTAGATGACGCGCATTTATCGAAAAAAATGTCACATGGCAACTCTGACAGAAGTTACTGACTGAACTCACTGACAGAAAGCATTTTCCAAGACTCCCTTAACAACTAATATTGTATCTGGAGATCGTGTCGAACAGCGTCGTTCTGTGGTTGTGAGAGGAGGGGTTAATGGTAACAATGCCTCGCTACACACCAGAAGAAAAACTGCAAATTATTAAATGGTACTATAGTGGTCATTCTGCAAAGGATTGCATAAATTTATTTCCGCAAATATTTGCAGACAGATCCGTACCCTGTGAACAAAGCATATTACATATTTTGAATAGCTTTGAAAAATGTCTGTTTAATCCTAGAGAGGTAAATCCACCAGAACGAGAAGTAGATCAGCTATCTACCAGAAGTGTTGTTGAGGAATTGGGTGTGAGTAATAAAACCGTCGCGAACATATGGGAGCGAAATAAATTAAAATGTTTCAAATACTCGAAAACACAAGAAATATTTCTCGATAACAATTTTAGAAGAATGGAGTTTTGTGAAACCGTAATGGAAAAGACAAATGAAAATGAGAATTTCATGGCAAATATTGTATTCACAGATGAATCGTCATTTCCATTAAATGGAAAGCACAATCCTTCTGTTGTTCGATATTGGGCTCGGGAAAATCAGCACAGATATTTTGTTAACACACCCAATATCCCCAGAAAGTGAATGTCTGGGCAGGTATTTTGAGCGACCATTTGCTTGGTCCATTTTTTATTGATGGTACGTTAAATGCAGACAAATACATCGATATGCTACAGAATCAGATACTTTCCGCTATTGATAATACCGGAATAGATCGGGACATTATTTGGTTCCAACAGGACGGTTGTCCTGCACATAATGCGGTCAGAGTAAAGCATTTTTTAATGAACACTTTTCCTGATCGTCTCATTAGTGGAACAGGAAACATTTGTTGGCCTCCGCGATCTCCTGATCTATCGCCAAAAGATTTTTTTTTGTGGGGATACATCAAAAATAAAATATACAGTGCACAAGTTGGCAGGCTAGAAAACTTAGATATTTTGAGAAGGCTAATCATAGAGGCTTTTGAATCCGTAACAGTCGATGTGATTCGTAATGTGCGAGAAGATTTTTATGATAGGCTCGGATAATGCCTTGCTGCTGAAGGAGGCATTTTTGAACCTATGCAATAACATTTTATTTTTTAGTATTGTTTAGAGTATATTTTGTTATTTTCTTTAGCATTCCGTTCTTAATAAAATTATATAATAATTTACTAAGAATTAATGTTTAATTATAATTGTGCTTTTATTTTCTTACTGTGTTGTATTGTATTTCTGTTAAAAGGGACTTTATTGAATTAGTGTCCTGTGAATTCACAACTTTATTGAACTGGTAGTACTAGAGGTCGAATGCGCGTCATACAGAGATGCGCAAAAGCATACCTTGTTTCCTTGTACCATGGCTACGGCCACGATTGGGCGTTGTTGCCGGTGTGCCTAGTATACATATTGCCGTGATATCTCGCAAGTTTATAAAATAAGAATAGCTTTAAGAATTAGTTTAAGTTTTGAAATAAAATAAAAATGACAAAAATCGTACTTGGATATGAAAGAGTTTAAATATGCAACAAATTACATGAATGTATATAAAGTTGCATACACATGGTCAATATACAAGCAAGTAATTTAAAAGTCATTATTATTCAAGTGAATAGTGAGAAAATGTAAAATAAAAATTTATTAAATAAATATGAAATAAAAGACAAAATAAATATAAGCAATATATTTCTTTTGTAAAAAGGATACACAAGATGTATGGTTTACATATCATGAAAAAAATCAAAGACGATATGCAAGAAACATAAATATGACTGAATAAATTATTATGATTTACATGCATAAAGCAATAAAACTTTATGAAAGAGTTTAAGAACTAAATTATATTAAAAGATAAAAATTACCTTAGCTTATAACTAGAGACTAAGAAAAGGATATAAAAATATATGTAAAACGTAAACCCGATCAGCAATAACATTTGATATAAAGGTAGCTGATAAAATAAATAAAAAGTGTATGTGTTTATGATTTGTTTGTAACACAATGCTTCAGAGACTGGAAACAGACGTGTACAGTTTCATGACCTACAAAAGATAACAAAATATAAAACTTGTGTAAAGTTTATTGCAGATAGACATATTACCCATGGACAGATGCGATGGAGAAACAAACGCATCTTTCAGGTGCAGGCAGTGTTGGAAGAAAAATATGCGTTCTTTTCAACGTGTTTCCGAACTTACCAAGTCGCAATCTAGCTACAAGAAAAGTGAAGAACATAAATAAATGGGAAGAAAAAATATGTATTGAACAATGAACAAGGCAATAGGTTCATTGATGAATACAAAGAAGGATGGTATTAACAACAAGAATAAACCTACCGTCGGAAAGGCAGTACAAGGCTGTGAAAAAGATTCTTGGATGGGAAAAACAATTTGTGTTGACGTTTGGAAAATAAAGAACTGTCAGAACAATATGTGTGTGTGTGTGTATCAAGACGGCAACATGTGGGCAGCGATTTCACTGGAACGTGTATTCCAATGCCAACCTAAAATATGGACTAGAGGGCGCAATAGTCAACGTAGAGTTTTTTTGCCGGTATAAATTGGAAACAAGATTCGACAAGAAGGAACTTCTTATTACGACTCCGAAAGAATAAGACGCTTTAAAAATAATTGTTACATTGTAGAATAGTAGTTTTCATTATTTCTTTATCACGTTTATTCATAATAATTTTCTTTTATTAATATATTTAAATTCATTTGAAACGTTCAATATGGACATTCAAAATGAACATTTTGATGAAATGTTTAAAGATAGCAAGTAAGTTTTTTTTTTTTGAAAAGGAGTTATCTAAATTGTTAAACAGATATCGGTTTTTACGTGCAAATGATTAATCAATGTAATGTTGAAAAATATAGATAAGCAAATATTATCCTGTAAGGTTTTCTTTTAATTCATAAAGTTGGAATTACAACAAAAATAGGACTAATGGTGTTGGGCAGTTGAAGAGATGCTACGTGCGAATGAGCATTTTCTTCATGGTATTGTCTAGGCATCATTAATCTTTTTCAAGTTATGTTAATAATTAATTAAAAGTTTTACAAGGCAAAGATTAAAAGCTAGATACAACACGTGCAAATGGTTGCCTAAAGCAATTAATTGAAGCCAATATAAAAATAATTACATCGATAAATATCACTATCAATGTACAATAAAAGTTTACATTTATTTATTTACAGGATAAATATTTATTTTTTTTGTTTAGCATCATAAATAAATAAATAAAAGATTTACATACATTACAACCGACATTTGGTATAAATGATATGAGCATTTTCAATTATGTATTTGTTTAGAGCATTAAGGTGTACAAAATATTTGAATTTACAAATTACTAAAATAAAAGGTGTATGATTATGTTATATAGACATTCCGTTTTCTTCTTTAAACAAAACTATTACCTCGTCCCTATTATAAGTAAGAGAAAGGCCACCAGTGAAGGAGAAGGAACCACATACATTGCCAGAACCCACAATAGTTATTAGGTACATGCTTCAACAATATAAATTAAATACAAAACCAATTATAAGTTTTTGGTGTAAAAAGAAAAAAAATTTAGAGCACAGCATATACAAATGACTATACCCACAAATATATGCTATCACAGTATATAAATAATGGCGCCCAAACGAAGAGGGGCAATGTATTCCTTTTCTTGTTGCTTATTAATCATATAAGTATTAACGCCCAACATAGAGAGGCAATGTATTACTTTTCTAATTGTTTAAAAGAAAAAAAATATATAATTAATGTCGCTTAACATAGTGGAGCATTGTATTCATTTTCTCGTTTGTTAATAATTATTTACATAACGCTCAACGTTATGAAGCAGTGCAATTTTGTTTTTTTTTATGATTGAAAAAAAAAATAATAATTTATTTTGTCCAAACAATTGGTACGAAGTTTGTTTCATTTTCTTATTCATTAACAAACAAAATAGTTATTCAGTGTCCAATTTAGAGACAGAATACTTTTGATTTTCATTTACTGGTGAATTTCTCTTATTTAGAAAGGGATAAAGACGGAGGAATAGTATTTAATTAGATAAGTTTGTTATTAATTCATAAGTTAATAAAAAGATAAAAAAAAATGGCAGAAAAAAATAAGAATAATGGTGAAGGTTCACAGTTCACACAGTACAGGGACAATCGTCCGGTATCTTCTGATTCAGAGTCGGAAAAACCTGAATCAGAGGATCGAACACTTGATGGTAGCATACAAACAGGAAGCATCAGTGGTGAACAAAAACTTGAGAATCTTTTCAATAAACTATTCAGTAGAATAGAAGAAAATGATAAGAATTTAAATCAAAGATTAGTAGAAAATAATTTAAGTATAAATCAAAGATTAGTAGAAACTAATTTAAGTATAAATCAAAGATTAGAACAAAATAATTTAAGTATAAATAAAAAATTTGAAGAGAATAATCGAAAACTAGAACAAAATAATCAAAAACTAGAAAAAATCAATTCTAAAATAGACGAAGGTTTCGCAGAGTTAAGAAAGGAAACTTTAGAGCTAAATGCAAAAGTAGAATTAAAGTTAGAACAGTCAGTTTCAACTTTAAACAAACAAATAAACATTAATGAAAAGAAATGTGAAGGTAAAGGCACATTCTTAATAAAAGAATTCAATGAAAGGTCTGCCAAAACACAAGCTAGTTTTAATAAGGTAGATGAGAAAATAAATTCTCTTGAAAATAAAGTTATAGGGAATAATGTAGAATGTCAAGAACAAATACAAGGACTTTCACACCAAGTGGAAGATTGCAAAATAAAATATGGTGCTTGTACTGACACAATGTTGACTTTACAAAGCAAAACTTTAACCTTTGAAAACACTATCAAACGGTTAGAAAACAAAGTACACGGGGTTAGTATACCTAGTGTATCTTTGACACAAATACCTGGTAGCGCAGAGAATATACCAAAATTCTCAGGATTTTATAAAGATAATCCAATGGCGTTTATGAGAACCATCAAAACGTATATGAGGGGAATATCTGATGAGATGTCAAAGCTACATTTCATAAGAGGTTGTTTGAAGGATTATGCACTTCAGTGGTATGACATGATAATAGATGAAGTAGTAGACTTCAAAGAATTTGAGATTCGTTTTGTGAGACAGTACTGGGGACAGACTCAGCAGAGGAGAATTAGACACGATTTAGTGTTTGGAAAATACAGAGCTGGATCTTCTCGAGAAAACTACATCATACGAAAATATTCTTTTCTCAAATACATTCAACCAACCATTGAAGAGAGCGATATTGTCTCACAGCTAGCAGCACACTTTGACCACAACGTTACACAGGCGGTAGCACTTCAAGGAATTGATAACATCGAAGGATTACTGGAACTGGTCAAGAGATTGGACGATGTGGATAAAAAAGGAAACAATAATAATTATGGAAACATCAAAAATACAAGCAATCCACCTAGAAACTATAACAACAACAATAATGGAAATAATCCGCATACAAACAATACACCTCGATACAACCAAAATAAACAGTACAACAATAATGGGTACAATCAAAACCAGGGAAAGCAGAATTATGGAAACAACCCATATACATATAATAAGCCAAGCTATGGGAATAAACCATATTCAAACAATAAGACGAGAAATTATGAAAATGAGAGGAAGACTGAACAGAATTATAGGAAGGAAGAAAGAAACCCTGAGAGGGAAAGAAGAGTGAACAACGTTCAAATAAATGAAGAGAAGAAAGAAATAAATACGAAGGAAAAGACAGAATCAAAAGGTGCAATACCCAAGGATTCAAGACAACTACCGATAAACAAAGAATGGGTAAATTCTACCTACTCAAACGCGACTTCGTTGGATTTTTAGAAAGGCCAGTCAAGAAGAAAAAGAAGATACAAAACGTATACAACTTCGACGATCTAAAGAAAATCACGACGGAATTACCACACATAACAGTAAAAATAGGGAACGAAGAAATAGAAGCATTATTAGACACAGGAGCGCAATTATCATTATTAGATAGTAATATTGTAGACAAAGACATAGAAAAATTAGGATATTATATGCCTATATAAAAGGTAAATTTAATAAATGCAAATAAGAAACATATCATTACTATAGATAAAGTTTTTGTATAAATGTTAGAATAGGTAGTTTAAAATTATTAACAGAATTCATAATAGTGCCTAATTTGAACAGCAACTGTATTTTGGGGATAGACTTTTTAAGTCAATACGGTACAAAAATAAATAAGGAAAACAAAACATTTCATATTAAAAATTCAATAATCTCCTGGTGTAAGGAAACACAGGAAGATGAGATATTAATTAATAATTTATATATAAATAATGCTGAACAAAATCTCACAAATAGAATGGATAGTGGTTTATTAGACAATAAAAGTGCACATCCTGTGAAGCATCGTCAAAGTGAGGACTTCACGCAATATAGGGATGGTACGAATTTAAATTGCGATAAACAATACATAAGCCATGTGAGCAATCTTGTCAGTAAATATAAAGGGTTATTTGATAATAAACCTGGTTTAGCAAAAGGCTATGAACACAGGCTCAAAGTAGATGAAACACAACCTTTTAAAGTCAAAAATTATCCTGTCCCCCATAAATACAGAGAACAAGTCAAATTAGAAATTAAAGAAATGTTAAAAAATAAAATTATAGAAAGAACAGAATCAACATTTATGAATCCAATAGTAGTGGTAGTAAAGAAAAACACAGGTAATCAGAAAGAAACAAAATTACGCTTATGTCTTCATGCAAGGGGCCTTAACTCAAGGACCTCCCCTAATTTTGAAGCTCCGCAGAGTATAGAGACCTTATTAACAAGGTGTACTGATGCAAGGTGGTTCACAAAAATAGATTTGAAAAGTTCTTTTTGGCTGGTACCATTACACAAGGACTCAAGGAAGTATTGTTCCTTTATGTTCAATTCATTAGTCTATTCGTATAGAGTCGTTCCGTTTGGCCTATCAACAGCGACAGCCGCTTTGGTCAGAGCCATGCAACAAATTTTAGATCCACATGAAGAGTATGTTTCTCACTATGTGGATGACATACTAATATTTAATAAAGATTTAGAGAGTCACAAAGAATCGGTAGAAAAGGTTTTAAATACGTTAGCAGAAAACGATTTAAAAGTTAACATTGAAAAATGTGAATTTTATAAAAATAAAGTAAACTATCTAGGGTATATAATAGATGGTAAAACAATCACTATAGAAAAAGAAAAATTGGAAGCAATAAGAAAGTATCCCAGACCAAAGAACATAAAAATACTCAGAGGATTCTTGGGAATGATAAATTATTATAAACATTTCATTCCGAGAATATCTGATCAAACTTACATGCTTTTCAGAATGATAAAGAAAGGAGTAAAATTTAAATGGACTCCTGAAACTCTCAAAGCATTTGGAGAAGTGAAAGAAAATTTTTGCAAAGCATTAATGGTAAATTTGCCTGATTTTAATGAAGAATTTATTTTAAGATGCGATGCATCAAATAATGCAATAGCTGCAGAGTTACTACAGATAAGAAATGGTGTGGAAAGGCCAATCTGTTTCTTATCAAGGATTTTGAAGTGATACGAATTAAACTACACGATTTCAGAAAAAGAACTTTTGTCTTTGGTTCATGCAGTATCCAAATTAAAATACTATTTACTGGGAAATAGCTTCTTGGTTGAGACGGATCATTTGTCATTAATTTTCCTTATGAAGACTAGATTCAACAACTCAAGAATATATAGATGGTCACTTGTATTGTCGGAATATTCATTTAGAATAAGGCATAGAAAGGGCACAGACAACATTGTTGCAGATGCATTGAGTAGAGCTCAAGGAGGGATAAAGCAGCAAAATGCATACCAAGTCAACAATTATAACTTGGATCATGCTCCAGAAATATACAGTCGACAGAGCATTGAAGCATGTCAACAAACTGAAGAAATTCTTGAAATAAAAAGAAAAATACGAAGAGAAGGAGAATACAGAGGATATAATATAAGAAATAACATAGTATATAAGACTTTAGGTGATAAGAATTTAATAGTTTTAGATAGAAATTTAGCATTAAGTATCGTTAGAAACATACATAATAATTTAGGGCATCCTGGAAATAGAAAAACATTTCTTGTTATCAGAGAGCAATTTTATTCTCTAAGAGATAAAAATTTAATCGCCACAGAGAATAGAAAGTGTAAAGAATGTTTATTAGGAAAGTATAAAAATAGAGTAAATCAGAACAGCATACATAGTATACGAGTAGAAAATAAGCTTGATCTGGTAGCTGCTGATTTTCTGGGTAATTTAATACCAGGAGAGCAAGGATATTGCAACATATATGTAATGGTAGACATTTTAACAAAATATGTAAAATTATATCCGACGAGAAAATATAACACTCAGACAGCAATAAATTGTGTGAATCAATTCATAAATGAGCATGGACAGATAAGAAAATTACTGGTAGACAATGCTTCATACTTCAATAATATGAGATTCATTCAAGAATTGAGGGAGATGGACATAGAGGTAATTTTCACTAGCATAAGGCATCCACAAGCAAATCCTAGTGAGAGGTATATACAAGAAGTGACGAGGCACTTAAGAATGTTAACGCACGAAAGACACGATGCCTGGGTGCAATACATAGAAGAGGTGGAAAAAAATATAAATTTCTTACCTAGTGTAACGACAAATATAAGTCCTTATACACTAATGCATGGGAGATATCCACCGAGACCTTGGAATCAAGAGACACCAATCGTGGATAATCTCGAAGAATTGACAAATCAAGGTAAACAAAGACAAACAAATATTGCAGAAAAATACATGAGAATAGAAAACGAAAAGATAAGAAAACACAAGATATACCAAATTGGAGATCTGGTAGTGGTGAAAAACTACAGGTTAGGGAGGAGACATTTAAACAAATGCACAAAGTTGGACTTACCGTATAGAGGCCCATATAGAGTAAATAAAATTTTGAGTGATGTAACGTACGAGCTACAAGAAGTAGATAGCGAAAACATCAAAGGAAAATATCACATATCTATGCTTTATGATTATATAGACGTAGAAAATTAATAATTATTTGTGCGAGCTTTCACAATGGTTATTATACGTGTCGTTCATGCTTTAATAATCATTGTTGACGATTCACGACAAAATATAATAACCAAGGAATATGCCGTGATATCTCGCAAGTTTATAAAATAAGAATAGCTTTAAGAATTAGTTTAAGTTTTGAAATAAAATAAAAATGACAAAAATCGTACTTGGATATGAAAGAGTTTAAATATGCAACAAATTACATGAATGTATATAAAGTTGCATACACATGGTCAATATACAAGCAAGTAATTTAAAAGTCATTATTATTCAAGTGAATAGTGAGAAAATGTTAAATAAAAATTTATTAAATAAATATGAAATAAAAGACAAAATAAATATAAGCAATATATTTCTTTTGTAAAAAGGATACACAAGATGTATGGTTTACATATCTTGAAAAAGATCAAAGACGATATGCAAGAAACATAAATATGACTGAATAAATTATTATGATTTACATGCATAAAGCAATAAAACTTTATGAAAGAGTTTAAGAACTAAATTATATTAAAAGATAAAAATTACCTTAGCTTATAACTAGAGACTAAGAAAAGGATATAAAAATATATCTAAAACGTAAACCCGATCAGCAATAACATTTGATATAAAAGTAGCTGATAAAATAAATAAAAAGTGTATGTGTTTATGATTTGTTTGTAACACAATGCTTCAGAGACTGGAAACAGACGTGTACAGTTTCATGACCTACAAAAGATAACAAAATATAAAACTTGTGTAAAGTTTATTGCAGATAGACATATTACCCATGGACAGATGCGATGGAGAAACAAACGCATCTTTCAGGTGCAGGCAGTGTTGGAAGAAAAATATGCGTTCCTTTCAACGTGTTTCCGATCTTACCAAGTCGCAATCTAGCTACAAGAAAAGTGAAGAACATAAATAAATGGGAAGAAAAAATATGTATTGAACAATGAACAAGGCAATAGGTTCATTGATGAATACAAAGAAGGATGGTATTAACAACAAGAATAAACCTACCGTCGGAAAGGCAGTACAAGGCTGTGAAAAAGATTCTTGGATGGGAAAAACAATTTGTGTTGACGTTTGGAAAATAAAGAACTGTCAGAACAATATGTGTGTGTGTGTGTATCAAGACGGCAACATGTGGGCAGCGATTTCACTGGAACGTGTATTCCAATGCCAACCTAAAATATGGACTAGAGGGCGCAATAGTCAACGTAGAGTTTTTTTTGCCGGTATAAATTGGAAACAAGATTCGACAAGAAGGGACTTCTTATTACGACTCCGAAAGAATAAGACGCTTTAAAAATAATTGTTACATTGTAGAATAGTAGTTTTCATTATTTCTTTATCACGTTTATTCATAATAATTTTCTTTTATTAATATATTTGAATTCATTTGAAACGTTCAATATGGACATTCAAAATGAACATTTTGATGAAATGTTTAAAGATAGCAAGTAAGTTTTTTTTTTTTTTGAAAAGGAGTTATCTAAATTGTTAAACAGATATCGGTTTTTACGTGCAAATGATTAATCAATGTAATGTTGAAAAATATAGATAAGCAAATATTATCCTGTAAGGTTTTCTTTTAATTCATAAAGTTGGAATTACAACAAAAATAGGACTAATGGTGTTGGGCAGATGAAGAGATGCTACGTGCGAATGAGCATTTTCTTCATGGTATTGTCTAGGCATCATTAATCTTTTTCAAGTTATGTTAATAATTAATTAAAAGTTTTACAAGGCAAAGATTAAAAGCTAGATACAACACGTGCAAATGGTTGCCTAAAGCAATTAATTGAAGCCAATATAAAAATAATTACATCGATAAATATCACTATCAATGTACAATAAAAGTTTATATTTATTTATTTACAGGATAAATATTTATTTTTTTTGTTTAGCATCATAAATAAATAAATAAAAGATTTACATACATTACAACCGACATTTGGTATAAATGATATGAGCATTTTCAATTATGTATTTGTTTAGAGCATTAGGGTGTACAAAATATTTGAATTTACAAATTACTAAAATAAAAGGTGTATGATTATGTTATATAGACATTCCGTTTTCTTCTTTAAACAAAACTATTACCTCGTCCCTATTATAAGTAAGAAAAAGGCCACCAGTGAAGGAAAAGGAACCACATACATTGCCAGAACCCACAATAGTTATTAGGTACATGCTTCAACAATATAAATTAAATACAAAACCAATTATAAGTTTTTGGTGTAAAAAGAAAAAAAATTTAGAGCACAGCATATACAAATGACTATACCCACAAATATATGCTATCACAGCAATATGTCCTATCCCCAATATGATTTTACACATGCTGTATAAGAAAATTGTATAATTTAAAATGACATTGACCAAAGTGTCAATATTAATTAATATTGTTACGCTGTAAAATTTACTTATGTGTTTAGTTCTCGAAAGATTATGTGCCTTGTCTAAGTACGTAGATTTTGTATAAGCACGAGACTTTCTGAGTGTGCCTCGTACATCGTTCGTTTCACCGGTTAAAAGGACCGCCTGCCGTATATGTATGTGTGTGCTAAATCGACTATTGTACCCTTAGAGCCCTAGGTCGGGAACCGTGGAGTTGACAGATGTATAATATGTATTACCGAGCAAATACCCTCTATTTGTGTAAAAACCTCTGTATCTATGTAACTAATTCTAATTCTCTTATCTCTAGCTTATTTTACCCTACCTGTAGTTTCGTATTTTCTGCATTTGCAGTTACTTTTTACGCCTGTTTCAGTGTTATCAATATTTACTTATTCATTACTTCCGCTCTCTACGTAGTGCATTTATGTGTGTCTTTACATTCTTGACACGCACATCAGACGGCCTCATTGTATTAACTGCCGCCTGTGTTTATGTGTTTCCCTAGACATAGACCCTCTAGCACGTCTGAATTATATTCGGCCTTCGTGTTTATGACACTGAAAAATGCAAGGAGTGTTAATTGGAGAAGTGCTTGGAATATAGGGCATACTTTTAATTGTTTTGCTGATCGCTTGTTACTCAATCATTGATATTCTAAGTGTTAGTAACTTCTGTTAATTCTTCCTTGGAACTGCCGTGGAGGTTAAGTATCGTTGATACTCTGAAATATATGTTTTGATCGGTTTTCTTAACCGTCTGTTTGTAACGTGATTTAAGATTTTGGAAATTTCAATAGTTACCTGCTGGATCCGTTTTCTTTCGTAATAAATTGTATCTACATTTGGAGGTTTGTTTTGTTTTCTATCTGTCTAACGTTGGTTTCGTCGCCTAGATGGATGTGCGTTTCACGGATTGCCAACGTCTAGCATGAAATTCCCACTCGAATTGCCGACTTTATAAAATATCTGCGTATATTTGTAGAGTGTTTCGCTTATTTTCTTTTCGTCTAAGTTATGTGTAGGGTTGTGTTTAATTATATATAAGTCACGATGTCGACTCCCTTAATTGTCAATTTAGATTTGTGCCTATGATGTTTATTTGAAATCTCCCGCCTTTCGTTCAGTGATACTTCCGTGCTTGTGACTTTTGCGTGTACCTGGCGCGCATGAGATATGGAAGAAGATTCCCGTTTCCACTTCACTTTATAGTCGGTTCTTGTGTAAGAACATGGTGTGCAAATTGCTTATCTTCCTTTAGTACTTAGGTACATTATCTATGTAGATATTTTCGCGTATGCGGCTTTATTTGGAGTAAGCAGTAATTACCGTTACCTTAATTTTGGTTATTTTTCGTGAGTTTCTATCGATATACCGTTACATAAAATTCGCGCATGGCCACGTGCTGGTCTTCTTAATTTGAATTTTGCACCCTTGTGTGACTTGTGAAGTCGTTTATCGCGGGATCTCCATTATCATTTTGGGGTAAGTGTTTGAAACTTTGTGTAAATTTTCGGGATTTTATTTTGGTTTTCTTTTCTCGTCTAATTTAATAGGATTCTTTTGACGGGCACAAAAGCCCTCAGTAGCCGATAGGATTCTTTTGACGGGCACAAAAGCCCTCAGTAGCCTTATGTCTGGTATTATCACCCCGCAATATCATGGAAGGGTATGGTGGATACTATCGTTGCTGCAGTAGTTGCTCTTAGACGTCTATCTGTCTGTTGAAGTGGAGTCTTTCAACGAGGGGGCCCTCCGCCATATTGGTTCCGGGAGCGTCCATTTTGTCAGTTAAGTGCAACTAACGTTGTAATTTTACATCCTAATTTACGACTGAATTACGACGACTTTTTTTACCAGAGTGCCGGACTTTATCTTGCCTGAATTTGACCTAAGAATTTTGAGTGGCTATAATAATCTAACGCACCACTAGTTAACTGCAAGGTCACATATTAATCCTAAATAAATTATCGTTATTTTTCATGTTTTTGCTTTGCAAACTGGTTTTGCGGAATACAGGGAGACCCTAAGAAGTTTAGATAAGGGCTCTCACTGTCATGTTGAATAATTAGTTCATTAATAATTTTAGTAGGTCATTACCGTAGTTATGTAACTTTTGTTGTGTTGAAAATTAAATTAATTATTCACTTTTGTAAATTCTTTAATAGAGCACTATATCTCTTGAAAGGTTAATCTTTAACTTAGTAACTATCCAGTAATTTCATTTCTGAAATCATATTAGTATTTCTCTTTGTTGTGCTGAATTTAATCTTGTTTATTTTATAATAATAATATTTTGCATGTTTATTACCGTAAGTTAGAAGTTTGACTTTTGCGTATGTTCATTTAATTTTTCCTGAGCTAGTTGAAATCTTTTCTGCAGGAATATATTTTGTACGGGAAGCTCAGTGTAATTTTGTATATTGTAAAATTTCCTTTCTAATTTTAACTTTAATAATATGACATTTGATAATAAGTAACCGACTTTTAAATTAATTTTGAACCTGTAATCAAACCTTGCGTTTGGAATTTAACGAATTTTTCACTATATTAGTCTAAGTCTTATGTACTGGATGATAATTATTCTCTTGCGTACGTATTAATTCACATTTGTGTTAACCTTGCCGTTGTGGCGTTTCTATGATTTTATTTGTACTTAAATTATGTGAGGTAATGAAACGTTTCTGCTACCAACCATCTACTGCTGAAACGCAGAGATTATGTTCTAGTTTTAAGACTTGTTATTTCCTTTTATAATTCATTATTATTGCCTAACGCTTTGCGTACGAAATTTATCAAACTGTCTAGTATTCATTTCTTTTTTTTTGTGTGTAAATCAATTTCAGTCAACGTTTGTTAATCTTCTTTTACATTTAAACTGTTCAGACCGCTTTGTGTCACTGGAATTATTCTGTTATACTTTAACTTTTCTTTTAATTTGAAAAAAAATATATAACACAACCAACTTTTATATTTAATATTTTAAAAAAAATAACTTGATTCACATATCTTTTAATTAAATCTCGCTACTTTCCGTAATATCTTTTCTTTTATTTTACCTCTACATAACTCATATAATATTGTGACAAGCACGTACATAAGGTAGGGTGCTTCTTAATATACTGGGTGATCAATAGGAAACCCGCTGGAGGGACACAGCCAGTGGTAGCTCATAGGAGGCGCAGGTAGGTTATCGTAAGGTAACACAGTGTCCTGGTGCCCGGACAACGTCGCTAGCGTCGTTGCCGACCGACGCTCTACTTTTAGGTGTTCTAGTTTATCTGAACCGTCACGCCGTCTGCGACAGAGTTAGCTCGGCCCTGCGTTTCCCAGATTTTATCAACCTCTATTGTGATTCTCCGTTTCTTTACCTTAATTTTAGACATTTATCTTAGTGCGACGTAGGTCCGGTAGCAATATGTCAGGTATATATAATATGAGTACATATATATATATATATATTGTACTAGGTAATATCTCATACATATCAGTTCAACCCTCGAAATAATTATTAATTCCTATTACAGTTTAAATGTCATAAATTGAACTGTATATGAAATGAAATAACACTCTAGACATGTTTTGTAAAATTACTATTATTTAATGAACAACCCTCGTATGTACTAATTTTATAATATCTTTATTTATTTCCTAATATTCCATTCATTATACGAAAGTGTTTTATTTTTATGCCCAACTAGCTTTATATTTTATCTCTACATAAATTATTTTACTCTATCCTAACTCTTTATTTAATTTACAGTATTTAACTCTGCCTTCAATCATATACTTTAATAAATCTCAATAATCCTTTTTAAATTACTTATTTATTTCCTAAACTAACATCTTATATATTACTGAATTCTGTATTATCTTAATACTTTCTATATTTTAAATATTCCAGTCTACTAACGAGTGTTCAATAAAACACCTAGATGTCACCACTACTCATTCCATTGTAGTTGTATAAAACAATTATTACTAGTTTATTTATTGCAAATTTCTAAATGTTAAATTGTTGTATGTGAAATGCTATTTTTCTTTATTAAGTGGATTTTTGATTCCTCAGATTATACTTCTTATAACATTTACTTAATTCCTTCGGTAAGTAAACAATGATAAACAGATTCCAATTCAATATGACAAATGACATTTATTTCTTTCAGGTTATAAATTTACTACAATATTTCCTTTAGTTGATAATTTGATTATAATAAAATAAAACGATACTCAACTAATAAATAATATGTTTATATTCAAACTTCGTGCTTTTTTAAATACTGGACAATTGTTAACAATATTTTAATATGGAAACTGAATATTTGACGTTTAGAAAATAATTACTCCAAGGTGTATAGTTCCAAATCCAACTAAATAATTCAGGTACGTACTCTGATCTTATTTATTAATAATATTCAAAATTAAGTAATTCTTTCTATTACTTTCTTTCTCAAATTAATTTATACTATTATTATAATGTGTTCAAAACTATTTAATGACTTGATAACTCCATAAATTTGTATATAAATGAAAATTATTCATATCTTGACATATTACTGGATAGTAGAGAATTAAAATAACTTATGTTGTTTATAACAGATGTACTTGTTGTAATAACTATTAGTTCAGTCTATTTCAATACTGAATTATATTGCAAATAATTAAATCTTTTCCAACATTCACAAAATGTTATCTTTCTTTAATACTGACACAAATAATATACTAAAATGGTAATACTTAATTGCTTTCTTCTTTCAGATGAGTAACTATCCACTTCCTTATGACGTTTTTGGACGGATACTACTTCTTTGATGTTGTTAAACTTCAATCTTGTTCAAACTTTTGAAGAAAGAATACCAATTATCCTGTACCGGAGCTTTATGGATCTCTTGTGATAATCTGCCTCTTTTGAACACCAGTACTTCTGGAATCAGCTACCTTATATAATAACCGGATCTTGAAGATTGCTTCAACCTATATGGAATTTCAAAACTCTGGTACTCAATAGCCTCCTGAAAACTTCTATTATCCCGGAGACAACAACCCTATTTCGGATATACCTGGATCTTGTACAAATTTGTAAGTACTATTATTTTTTTATATTAATTTATTCGTAGTTAACGTAGTTCACTCAGGACACACTTTTCTCTTTTATAATTAACTGTATTCGTGTTTTATATCAGAAATTATCTTCTTTCTGAAAAAACACGTCTCTTGTATTTTTGAATTTGAAAAATTCTCCTTTTAAACACTATTTTAGGATTATTATCGCGTTAATATCAGTAAAGATATTCCTTTTTCAAAAAACACGTCTACCGTTTTTTAGAATTCGAAAAATTCTCTCGTTTATTTATTCATTTCCCTAGTAATCCTTTCTCATTTTGTATTCTCCAATCAAAGTTTTACAACAGCAATAACAATCAACAACATAGCTTTTAAATTCTCTAATATACCTAAAATACTTCTTAAAATTGTATTATCTGATTATCTAAATTCTTTTCATAATTTTATCAACCCTTCTTTACATATTCATATCCCAATACCTCTCTACATCTATATTTCTGAACAAATGTCAAATAATGACAGTTCCTGTATTTCAAATTATTCCCGGGAACTGTTCTACAATACAATCTATACACCTTTCAAAATAAGATTCTAAATATTTTTATCACCTCATAAACGTCAATTACCCAAGTTTTTACAAATTTATAATACATTTTACAAAATAACAACTAATATTCAACCCTCTTCTTTCCAGAATATTTTGAACTTCTAAGAAAAAAGAACATGGTCAACCTTTCCATATACAGGTGGTTTATTATAAAATTCGAATACTTGTTAAATACGATAAACCTCTATTATGATAAACCTAATAAATTTTATTTTAAACACATCATAATAAATTTTTCTACGTTTATTTAATTAAATTTGGTAACTTTCATAACTATCCATATTATATTGTTAACGTATGCCTTTATACTATAACATATGCCACTTTTAATAAATGTAAATTTAAACCTCAAATAAACAAATTTTCATTTATTAAACTAATATAACTTCAATTATTACACTCTCAGTAATTCCTATTTTATAACCAATGTCATTAAAATAAACTATTAATATTCAAATCCAATGTACTAACATTTCACAATTCTCAACAATTAACATATATGTTTAAGCAAATTTTTTTTTTTTTATATATAATTTATCCAAAGTAATATAAGTACCAATTATTTTAATACATCATATGAAAATTATTAATTTCATTTTACATACATAATAACTATGCCCTGTACTTTCTATTAATATTTAGCAAGTATTTTCTACATATAAATATTTAGCCTCTATACAATTTTTATAATATCATAGTAACTGTATTACTCTTAACATTTCTTTTAGGTGATAGTTTCAATTTTTAATTCAACTCTTTCTCGTAAAGATTATTGCCTCTATAAAATATTTTACTTATGCTCACTTATACATTTATATTATATTTATTATTTCTATTCCCTTTGCGCATGTATCCCATAATATTCCTATAGACATATCCGTCTTCCCCATACTTTCTACTTATGAAAGTTAATAATTATAATTACGTTTTATTGGCGTACGTTACCTTAATCTCTCATTAGACATTTTAGTCCTATATAAATCATCATATTAGGTTACTTTTAACCCATTCTCTATCATTTATATCATAATTCCATATTTTAATGGTACATTTTATATTTATTTATTATTGCAAGCATTTTTCCTTCAATTAAAATATTATATCATAAAGGCTTTTACTATCTTTTTATAATTAACTTTATAACTTCACCTACTTTATTATTCTGCAAATCTCTTTTACTGCTTCAATTATTTTAAAATCTTAAGGCTTTGAATAATTCTTTCTTTTCCTCAACTACTAAATACATTCCTTCTATGTTTTATATTTGGGCATATAATTACACATTTAATTCCAAATCTATTTTCTTATAGTACTTTGGTATATATTTTTTTTATATATAAAATATGTAGGAATGAGAGTAACATTTGATACAAATCTTAAAATAACATTCTTCAAATATTTCTAATATTCTAAACTCTATATTCTATATTTCGATTCTGAACCTCTTTCTATTTATCCATTTTTATACTAGGCTTTATTAAACCCTACTTATGAACTTTAACATGCCCCTTTCTCAACAAATCAAATAAGTTAACATTTTTTTTTTTTATATCCGATTATGTTCTTGTTATAAAGAATACTCCCACTATGCCCCTAACTTCTATACAATATAAAAATTTGAACTCTTGAATATAAAAACAATTCTTATATGGTTTGATGATTCTTCACAAACAAACATGTGAATGATTTAATAATATTTGGATACGGAAGTGACGTTACCCACCTATATAACACAATCAATTCTAATGTAATGTCCTGCCTATAACTTGAGATCTAATCAATACTGGGATGAGCAGGTGTCGTAAATACCTTCAGAAGTCGACCTCTTTTCTTCTGTCCTGACTATAGTTTGAGATCTAATTTATACTGGGATGAGCAGGTGTCGTAAATACCTTCAGAAGTCGACCTCTTTTCTTCTGTCCTGACTATAACTTTAGTCTGTTCTTTTTAAGAATCACATGGATAATCATGTAACATCGACACATGATAAACACCTTTCAAAAATCCAGTATCTCCATCTATTAATTCATAATTATTTAACCCAATTTTTCTGTATACTATATATGGCCCGGAATATGGTCTCATTAACTTAGCAATAATTTTATTCTTTCTATCGGTTACTCTTAATGCTCGAACTATAACTTTCTCATTAATATTGTATATTTTATATTTACTCTGTTTTTCCTTCTTCTTTTCTTCCCATTTTTTCTTTCGATTAATTAACTTTAATCTAATTTGTTCATATTTATTTTCTATATTAGCAATTTCATCATCTTGCCAAGGTCTTTGTGGTGATTGTCCTGTAAAAATTGTAATAGGACACGATTCATGTACAGTACTCGGAGTGTTATTCATGACTAATTCTATTTGTTTCAAACACTTCGCCCATTTGTGGTGACTATCTACTAGCAATATACGTAAATACTTTATTACTTCTTTGATGTACCTCTCAGAAGGATTCGCTTGTGGATGTCGTATTGAGATGTGATGAGACTTAATGTTCCTACTATCTAAGAAATCGTGATATCTTTGGTTCATGAAATACGTGGCATGATCTGAAAGAATAATTCTTGGCGTTCCAAAATCGGTAATGTACTCTTGTAAAGCTTGTAAAACAGTGTCGGTATTACATTTTTGTGTAGGAATTAAACGTACATGTTTAGAAAATAAATCACAGAATACTAATATGTTGCGATATCTCCTTGTACTCGGTATCAAATTTGAAATAAAATCAATTGCCACTATTTGTAATCTGTCTACAGCTAAAATACTTAAACTAATATTTTGATTAGTAAAATTCTTTTCTTTAGCTAAAATACACGTTTCACATTGTTTAAGTAATCTTTTAATTATTTTTTCATCATTTCGACAATAAAAAGCTTCTCTGTACATTAGCCAACATTTCCTAGCTCCTATATGAGTATAAATTTCATGAAGATGTCGGATAATTTCAATAGTATGTTTTTCATTTGTAACATACACCTCTACATCACCTATCTTCTTCACAATTATCCCTCTTCGTAAACTCATTCCCTTATATGAACCATCTGTCTGTAATTTATTTTTAATTATTTCTAAATCATATGACTCTTGTGCTTCTCTGATACGCTGCATTGAAAAAATACCTTCTCTTCCCAATTTTACCAAATTTATTTGTACATTTACTGCCTTTGCTTCACCATGTTTCCTACTTAAAATATCAGCAGCTATCATTTCCTTACCCGGTCGAAAGACTATCTCTATATCATACTGTTGTATCAACAAAGTCCATCGATAAATTCGGTTATTATTCAACTTGGTAGTCATGATATTTATAAGTGCCTTGTGATCAGTTTCCAATTTGAATCGCTTCCCTATTAAATAATAGCGTAACTTAGTTAATGCAAAAATGACGGCAAGCATTTCAAGTTCTGATATGCCAAATTTTCTTTCGCACGGCTTTAATGTTCTTGACGCAAAATATATTGGAACTTCAATACCATCTTTGATTTGTACTAGTTCCGCAGCAACGGCTACATTCGATGCATCTGTTCTCACGATAAAATCTAGGTTAAAATCAGGATGATATAATTTAAGATTTTCAACAAAATTTGATTTTAATTGTACGAAACATTCTTCACACTCACTAGTCCATTTCCATTTTGTACCTTTCTTCAATAAATTTAACAATATACTTGTCTTTTGGCTGTAATTCGAAACAAATTTCCTATAATAATTTAACAATCCCAAAAATCCTCTTAACATCTTGAGTTTCGTAGGTCTTGGATAATTTTGAATTTCTTCCAATCTTTGAGGATCTAATAATATGTTCTGTTGATTTACTACGTACCCTAAATAGTTAACCTCTTTTTGACAAAATTGACACTTAGATAAATTTAATTTCATACCGTTTTCTTGTAACGTATTTATAATTATTTCAATATGATTAATATGAGATTCAATATCATCAGAAAATATTATAATATCATCCAAATAATGAAGAGCAAATTTCTCGTACTTATCTAGTATTATATGAAGAAATCTGATTAACCCAGCAGGGCTACTTCGAATTCCGAAAGGGCATACCTTAAAATTATACGTAATCCCATTTACATTAAACCCACAATACTTTCTCGAATTCTCATCCAACCTAATCAACCAAAAAGCATTTTTAAGATCTAACTTACTATACCATTTTTTATTTCCACATTTGGTAAGTAAGACATCAATATTTTGTGGTGTTTCGTGCTCAGGCATGATCCTTAAGTTAATTAAGCGAGCGTCAATGCAAAGGCGTATAGTATTATCCTTCTTTTTTACTAATACTACAGGACTTATAAAATATGTATTTGACCGCTCTATTATATCCGCTTCTTCTAATTTTTGTAATTCCTCGTTTACACGTTCTTGAAAAAAATATGGAATAGGATAATTCTTACATGATAAAGGCGAATCATCCTTAATCATTAACCGATGTTCATAGTCTTTGGCAAACACAACTTCGTCATTTACTAACTTTATATTCTTTGCTAAAATTTCTATTAAACTATCTTCAATCCATGGTTCAGGTAAATTCTGTTGTAATATAAAAGTTTGAATGTCATTTTTATTTCTTATTACCTTCACCTCCTGCTTTTCTTCTAAAACTACCGCATTTCCATATTCTACATTATTATCAGTTCTGGGCAATTCGAACATTGCTCCTTCCAAATGTTCTTGTGCGTCATCATCCTCTTCTCTATCCGCGATAATCACATTATTCACTTCATTTTGTATGTTTTCTTTATATTCAATATATGCATTTATCTCCTTTAAATCTACTAATTTGTCTAATAACATTTCCTTCCCTCTTATCTTAATTTTATTCTCTTCAAAATCTAAATTCATTCCAAAAGCTCCCATATTATCAATCCCTATTATACAATCATAGAACAGATTTCCTAGTAAATAAAATTGCATGATAAATTTTTGTCCATTTAAAACAACATCTATACATATCCTTTTGTTAATACTACCCATTTTTCCCCTATTTGCCGATATAACATTTGTACTTTTAACGTTTATAATAAAATTTGAATATTCAGGTATATTCATAACCAATTCTTCTTTTATAAGAGAGATTTCCGCTCCAGAATCTAACAACGTCTTAAATCGAATATTTCTAATATAAATTGTAAAGAAAGGTAAACTTTCATAATTATTTATAATCTTTCCTATATCTAATAAACTATTTTTATCTCTCATTCCCATTATTTCTTGTTTTTTACTACTATTACTAATAATTCCACCTATATCTACTCTATTTTCTAGTGTGAGGTTCCTGGTATCTGATCCTGGAAAACCCTCGAATTCTCCAAAATTGGCGTTTTTTTTTCTTCCATGTTATCTCTTGTTAACTCCTCTTTGTTGTGATTATTACAATCGACACTTCTCCATTCCTGTGTTCGAATATTATTCACTGTTCGAGAATTATTATACCCATAATATTTATCATTTTGACCTTGATATGACCTTTCTTGAGGAAGTTGCTTTGAATTTTGATTATTATTAAAGGAATTATATCTATTCGCATTTGGCCTTGTATTTATACCATTTTGAGCACCTCTATTGTTATTCCAGTTTCCGTTTCTATTCCCTTGTGAATTATAATTTCTGTAATTTTGATTCTGTTGCTGATTAACATTTTGATAATTCTGTCTTGTACCAAATCCATTATTATATTGATTAATAGGATAATTATTTCTAGAATTGTTCAACTGATTCAAAGCAATATCGTTACGATTATTATTCTGAGTAATACCATTATGTTCATTAACGCGTTGATTACTATTCACTCCTTCTTGTCGACCATTTAATTGCCTATATTCACGATATTTCAATCCATCTGAATAATCATCCAACCGACGAAGTATATTAATCAAGCCATTCATATCAGTGACATTCTGACATATTATTGCATGTGTGTCGACAGGTATAAAATGTTGTAAAAGATGTTGCGAAATAGTTTGTTCATCTAAATGTGAAATATATCGGCAATAATTGAACATCCTTTGTGCGTAAGCCTCCCTTGAAGATTTACCTGGTTGATATCTCCCTGTCAATAACCTTTGATGAGCTCTAGATTGCTGCGTCTCACTCCAGAAATTATTTTTGAATAGTTCAACAAACTGTCTTAAATTCTTACAATCATCTTCAATTCGTTGGAACCACTCCGCTGCTCCATTATTCAAAGTAGCTCTTATAATATTCATTTGACTCCTATACTCAGGTATCTCTTCTATATATCTCAAAATATTAGTTAAATATGCCATAGGATGTGTTGACATTTTCTCTCCACTAAAATGAGTAATATTTTCTATTCTAATCCCATTACCTAAAATATTGTAAGACGGAGTGTAAGTAACTTGCGGTATCTTCATATTTTGGGACTTCAACAACAGCTCTTTCAACTCCAACTTCTGTTCCTCACATTCTTTTAAAATCTCTTCCATTCCTAATTTCTGTACATTTGTAGAAACAGATAATACTCTAATATCTTTTAAACATTTTTCCTCTGTAATTTCTATTTTCTTATTAAAGTTCTCTTCCAGTTTTCCTGTTTTCTCTGAAACATCTTTATTCACTATATCTACTTCCTCTCGTATACGTTTAGCCAATTCCTTATATTTCTCATTACTATCTTTCTCTATTTGTTTCACATTTACTTGTATACTCTTTACTTTACTTTCAACCTCTTGTACTTTATTAGTAATAAGAGTTTTAACTTCTGTATCTTTAATTTGTATCTTATTATCCATTTCTTTCCGCAATTTAACTTCCCGACTATCCATGTCGATAGTAATTTTTTTAACATTTTCTTCTGTATTTCTCAATAGCGTTTTCTTTAATTCTTCGAGATTTCTTTTATTTTCTTCTCTATTATCCTTACTCGCCTTATCCAATTTCCCAATTAATTCCTCACTCGTTCTAATCAATTTACCACTTAATTCTTCCTTCAAGTCCACTAAATTCTTCTTATTCTCTTCACTAGCCTTATCAAATTTACCAATTAATTCTTTTTTATCCTCTTCTCTAATTTTACTATCTTCTTCCCTATTTTTCTCGCTTCTCTTAATATCTTCTTCCCTATTTTTCTTATTCTCTTCACTATTTTTTATATTATCTTCATTCATTTGTTTTAACATTTGTAAAAACAATGTCATATCCATAGCTGTAGTTGACATTTCTATTTTAGAAGTCTCTCCTTGCATTAGCAACTTGTCTCCTCTATCTTGTACCTCTCCTGTCTGTTGATTTTCTTCCTGGATCTGTACAGTAACTTCTCCTCCCTCTTGTGAAATTCCTTCCTGACTAACCTCCCCCTCATCATCGCTAGATGATTCTACTCTATTCATTCTTGAACTACTTTTAGACCTAGTATTCATTTTTAATAACTATTATGTGACAACAATACAAATATACTTTCCAAAATTATCAATATAAGTTTTACTATGGTAATCCACTTCGTAAAATGTTTATTTATGTTCACACATATAATAATGTAAATAAAATATTGAAAATACTATATTGCGAGTCTTATTTTACGTGGCCCCACGTTGATGCGTCATAAAATGTACTAGGTAATATCTCATACATATCAGTTCAACCCTCGAAATAATTATTAATTCCTATTACAGTTTAAATGTCATAAATTGAACTGTATATGAAATGAAATAACACTCTAGACATGTTTTGTAAAATTACTATTATTTAATGAACAACCCTCGTATGTACTAATTTTATAATATCTTTATTTATTTCCTAATATTCCATTCATTATACGAAAGTGTTTCATTTTTATGCCCAACTAGCTTTATATTTTATCTCTACATAAATTATTTTACTCTATCCTAACTCTTTATTTAATTTACAGTATTTAACTCTGCCTTCAATCATATACTTTAATAAATCTCAATAATCCTTTTTAAATTACTTATTTATTTCCTAAACTAACATCTTATATATTACTGAATTCTGTATTATCTTAATACTTTCTATATTTTAAATATTCCAGTCTACTAACGAGTGTTCAATAAAACACCTAGATGTCACCACTACTCATTCCATTGTAGTTGTATAAAACAATTATTACTAGTTTATTTATTGCAAATTTCTAAATGTTAAATTGTTGTATGTGAAATGCTATTTTTCTTTATTAAGTGGATTTTTGATTCCTCAGATTATACTTCTTATAACATTTACTTAATTCCTTCGGTAAGTAAACAATGATAAACAGATTCCAATTCAATATGACAAATGACATTTATTTCTTTCAGGTTATAAATTTACTACAATATTTCCTTTAGTTGATAATTTGATTATAATAAAATAAAACGATACTCAACTAATAAATAATATGTTTATATTCAAACTTCGTGCTTTTTTAAATACTGGACAATTGTTAACAATATTTTAATATGGAAACTGAATATTTGACGTTTAGAAAATAATTACTCCAAGGTGTATAGTTCCAAATCCAACTAAATAATTCAGGTACGTACTCTGATCTTATTTATTAATAATATTCAAAATTAAGTAATTCTTTCTATTACTTTCTTTCTCAAATTAATTTATACTATTATTATAATGTGTTCAAAACTATTTAATGACTTGATAACTCCATAAATTTGTATATAAATGAAAATTATTCATATCTTGACATATTACTGGATAGTAGAGAATTAAAATAACTTATGTTGTTTATAACAGATGTACTTGTTGTAATAACTATTAGTTCAGTCTATTTCAATACTGAATTATATTGCAAATAATTAAATCTTTTCCAACATTCACAAAATGTTATCTTTCTTTAATACTGACACAAATAATATACTAAAATGGTAATACTTAATTGCTTTCTTCTTTCAGATGAGTAACTATCCACTTCCTTATGACGTTTTTGGACGGATACTACTTCTTTGATGTTGTTAAACTTCAATCTTGTTCAAACTTTTGAAGAAAGAATACCAATTATCCTGTACCGGAGCTTTATGGATCTCTTGTGATAATCTGCCTCTTTTGAACACCAGTACTTCTGGAATCAGCTACCTTATATAATAACCGGATCTTGAAGATTGCTTCAACCTATATGGAATTTCAAAACTCTGGTACTCAATAGCCTCCTGAAAACTTCTATTATCCCGGAGACAACAACCCTATTTCGGATATACCTGGATCTTGTACAAATTTGTAAGTACTATTATTTTTTTATATTAATTTATTCGTAGTTAACGTAGTTCACTCAGGACACACTTTTCTCTTTTATAATTAACTGTATTCGTGTTTTATATCAGAAATTATCTTCTTTCTGAAAAAACACGTCTCTTGTATTTTTGAATTTGAAAAATTCTCCTTTTAAACACTATTTTAGGATTATTATCGCGTTAATATCAGTAAAGATATTCCTTTTTCAAAAAACACGTCTACCGTTTTTTAGAATTCGAAAAATTCTCTCGTTTATTTATTCATTTCCCTAGTAATCCTTTCTCATTTTGTATTCTCCAATCAAAGTTTTACAACAGCAATAACAATCAACAACATAGCTTTTAAATTCTCTAATATACCTAAAATACTTCTTAAAATTGTATTATCTGATTATCTAAATTCTTTTCATAATTTTATCAACCCTTCTTTACATATTCATATCCCAATACCTCTCTACATCTATATTTCTGAACAAATGTCAAATAATGACAGTTCCTGTATTTCAAATTATTCCCGGGAACTGTTCTACAATACAATCTATACACCTTTCAAAATAAGATTCTAAATATTTTTATCACCTCATAAACGTCAATTACCCAAGTTTTTACAAATTTATAATACATTTTACAAAATAACAACTAATATTCAACTCTCTTCTTTCCAGAATATTTTGAACTTCTAAGAAAAAAGAACATGGTCAACCTTTCCATATACAGGTGGTTTATTATAAAATTCGAATACTTGTTAAATACGATAAACCTCTATTATGATAAACCTAATAAATTTTATTTTAAACACATCATAATAAATTTTTCTACGTTTATTTAATTAAATTTGGTAACTTTCATAACTTTCCATATTATATTGTTAACGTATGCCTTTATACTATAACAATATATATATAAAATATATTACAATTCTTTGCCAATTATACAAATGTATTGAAAAATTGAAAATCTTCTTGGTAGTAGTGGCATATTGATTACATTTTCATTTATACATTTTGATTTACATTTTATATTTGTCATTGTTTTCTAATTGACAACCAGTTGTCATATTGTTATTACTTTTAATTCATTTTATGCCACTACTACCAAGAAGATTTTCAATTTTTCAATACATATATATATATATTGCACTAGGTAATATTACATACATATCAGTTCATTCCTCGACATTATCATTTATCTCTATTTCAGTTTAAATGCCATAAATTGAACTATCTATGAAGTGAAATATAACTCTAGACATTAACTGTATAATTACTATTAATTAATGAACAACCCTCGTATGTGCTTTTCTTATATTCTCTTTACTTATTTTATAATATTTAATTCACTATAAGTATGTATTTTATTTTTATGCCCGACTAACTTTATGTTGTAGTCTCAAGATAAATTACTTTAACTTATAATACTTCTTTATCTACTTGATGTGTAGTTAATTCAAATTACAATTTTTTACTTTTGAAAATTTTAATTAGCCTACAAAATTTATTTTGTACTAATATTTATATTTTACTGATTTCTGTATTATCTTATATCTTTTCTGTACTTTTATATAATCCAATCAACCAACAAGTGTTTTATAAGTCATATAGATGGCACCACTAAATATTATGTCGTATGTGCATATGAAAACTAATGCCTGTTTACGTATTATAAATATCTAAATGTTTACTTGTTTGTTGTGAAATGCTTTTTTTACCAAGTGGATCTTTGATAACTCAGAAAATACTTCTTATAACATTTACCTAACTCTTTTCGGTAAGAAAACATCATTAAACAGATTCCAATACAATATTTCATATGACATTTATTTATTTCAGGTTAGAATTTACCATAATATTTTCTTTGGTTTACAATTTGATTATGATAAAATAAAACGATGCTCTACTAATGAATACTATGTTTATATTCAAACTTCGAGCTTGTGAAATACTGGACATACAATTGCTAACAATATTTTATAATACGGAAACTTGATATTTGACGCTACGGAAATATTTATTCTGAGGTGTATAGTTACCATTAACAACTAATTAGTTCAAGTAAGGCTCTGATATTATTTAATTTTGATATTCAAAGTTCGGTAATACTTTCTATTACTTTCTTTCTCAAATTAATTTATAATATTATTATAATATGTTCAAAATTATGTAATTGCTAGATTACTTCATAAATTTTCATACAAATGACAATAATTCATGTCCTTGACACATTACTGGAAAATAGAGAATTAAAAATCATATGTTGCTTAGTTCAGTATTTGGAAAATTACAATGCTTTTACCTATTTTATAATATGAACGAATATTTATTTAAAAATATTCCCTTTATAAAAAATATACGATGAAACTTTAAATACAAGGTTCTATTAACTTTGATCAAATATTATATAAAGAAATTTGAATACTTAATGTGATATTTTTTTGTAGAATGCAACCCATAATCCAAAATACCATTGAAGATCCTGTAAATTCTTATGAAGATAGCTGGTTATAAATACTTGTATGAACCTATTTGGATAGTACTGCACTCCTTAACAGCTCTCGTCTGTGTCCTTGATGGAAGATGACTCCTATAATTTGGAAGATTGCTTCACCAAACAGAATTCGGCACCTCTATGATTGGAATACTCTTAAATTGGAATTCTACTCTTCTAATTGGTTTACTGCTCCTCTAAACGGAATACTGCACCTCTTAAATTGGAATTCTACTCTTCTAATAGGATTACTGCTCCTTTAAATGGAAATCTGCACCTTGATAATGGAATAAATCAGCCTTACTTCAAGAACCGGATAACTTAAATTATTCTTCTAGAATTTTATCCACACTAATCAAAATTCTTCTTTAAATTAGGTAAGTAATATCACCTATGATGTTATATAGTAATAATCCTTTCTGAAATTTTCTTACAACACTATGATATCACATGTACTTGTAGTTGTATTAAATAATATCACTTTTTGACTATTTTTATATTACTCACGCGTTAATATCGCAGAGAATTATGCTCTTACATAAAAACGCTACTAATTCTCTCTAGCATCTTTTTAAATTCTCCTGTTTATTTTTTCATTTCCCTAGCAATTCCTATCTCATTTTCTATTATCCAATCAACGTTTTACAACAGTAATAACAAACAACAATATAGCTTTTAAATTCTCAAATATACCAAAAATACTTCTTTAAATTGCATTATCTGATAATCTAAATTCTTTTCATAATTTTAACAACCCTTCTTTACATATTCATATACTAATACTCATCTAAATCTATATTTCTGAACAAATGTCAAATAATGACAGTTCCTGTATTTCAAATTATTCCCGGGAACTTATCTACATTAAAATCTATACACCTTTCAAAATATTAGATTCTAAATATTTTTATCACCTCAAACGTCAATTACTCAAGTTTTTACAAATTTATAATACATTTTACAAAATAACAACTAATATTCAACTCTCTTCTTTCCAGAATATTGTGAACTTCTAAGAAAAATGAACATGGTCAACCTTACCATATACAGGTGGTTTATTATAAAATTCGAATACTTGTTAAATTCAATAATCATTGATTACTATAAACCCAATAAACTTTTTAAACACATCATAATAAATTTTCCTACGTTTATTTAACTAAATTTTGTAACTTTCATAACTTTCCACAATATATTGTTAACGTATGCCTATATACTATAACAATATATATATATATATATATATATATTAATGTAGGTAGAGTTGCCTATTTTAAATTATTAAGGATGCAATATGATGTAATTAGAGTTGCCTATTTTAAATTATTAAGGATGAGTTTTATCCAATATTCGGATTTTCTTTGATTATGACAGAGATAGTTAAATTTGCAAATATTAATAAGCTGGTTGTAATCTTGAAAGAATTTTGTTTATTGAGTTAAAGGGGAATTTTATAGTTACATGGTGAAATAGAAAATTATTACTATTGGAGTTGATGTATATCTTCCATGTATATGTACCAAAAATCTGTAAAGAAAGATTTTATATTAGTAATGTAATTTGAAATGTAATTTAGCATTGTGAAAAACTTGTTCAAGTGATATTAATGATGAGGAAAGGATAAAAGATTTTTATAATATGAAAACAAATCGACAAAGAATTGATTAAAAAATTACCGCCTTAAATTGTCTTTCGGAAGTGTCAGTTAATTGTCAATGTGACAGATATTTATTACTATAATGAAGCAAAGTTTAAAATGGTAAATAACGTATAAAAAACTTTATTAAATTCGTGAAATATTTTATTTTGATGGAAATATTGAATTATGTAAGGTATTTAAAAATTTTCAACATATCTATGATTTATATTGATCTTGATTTTAATGTGGAATTAATTTATTGGTTCAAAAAGAATTGGGTATGATCACTAAGGTAATTATAAATAAATAAAGGGAAGAATTTTCGATTTTTGCGAGAGCTAGTCGCATTTTTTCGAAAATAAAGATTAACACAGTCAAAAGTGCATAAATCGAAGTGATTTGGAGAAGATAGATTAGAATATTTGATATTCTAACTTTACAGAGTATAATCAGTGTATAAAATATAAGAAATTGGAAATATAATAATATAATATAATATAAGATGGCTCCTAGTAAATATTGCTGTGAAAAATGTGCTACAGTAATTGATCCACAAATGGAAAATAAAATATTATATTGTGCAAATCGAGACTGTAATGTGTGTTTACATCATAGTTGTTCGCCTTATAAAGTTTCAGAAATCAAATTCATTATGGAAACACTGAAACAAAATATTAGATGGTTTTGTGATCAGTGCTGTAAACAGACAAATGGTATTGATGTTCATGGCCAAACAACGGCAAAGGTAACCGCAATCGAAAAGAAAATTGATGAGGTAATGGAATCTGTTAAGTTATTATTAACAAAAATTAATCAACAAAATGATATTATTCATAACCTTCAAATCAATAATGGAACAAATAAGAATACTACAGAGTCAACAAAGAAGTATCCAAGTGAAAAGAAACCTGTAAATGAAAAGGATTCTCGTAAGATGTGTACTCGATCACAGGCGGCAGATGGAGTCTTGAACCTGATAGACACAACGCTGTCGGTCACAGATAAAGAAACTATTAAAGAGAGAAATAAACCTGAAGGAGAAAAAACTCTTGTAAATACTGTAGAAAAAGGAAAGCAGGACATTGACTCTATGAAAAGTAAATACCCAAAAAATATACGTGGAATAAATCTCAATACTACACTAACAGCAGTTCAAAACCGTAAGTGGATTTTTGTATCTAATTTTGTCAATAGTACGAAAAAGGAAGACATACAGAAGCATCTTGCAGGTTTTAATATTATATCACATGCATGCGAAAAACTTTTAATAAAAAATACAGAGATTGCTGCG
Source organism: Amphimallon solstitiale (assembly GCA_963170755.1). Classification (NCBI taxonomy): domain Eukaryota; kingdom Metazoa; phylum Arthropoda; class Insecta; order Coleoptera; family Scarabaeidae; genus Amphimallon; species Amphimallon solstitiale. Next base: position 66,324,799 of record OY720677.1, read on the forward strand.
TTTAAAGTGGCTGTTTCGGCGGAAGATATAGAAGCGATATTTGATTCTAATAAATGGCCAAGAAACGCAATTGTAAGACATTTTAAAAATTTTCGGAAGAGGGCCTCAACACCGGTGATGCTAACCCACAATTAATGACACCGCGGACATCACTAAATATAAATATAATGCACCAGAATATACAAAGCATAAATAATAAAATAGATTATTTGGAAATATTTTTGAATAACTACAAGAATGATGTACATGTACTAGCAATAACTGAACATTGGATTAAGAGCTGCAACTTACAAAGTATAAGATTAAGCAACTATTTAATGGCATCGTGCTTCTGTAGAACAGTTGGTACGCACGGCGGTTCATGCATATTTGTGAGAAATGATATTAAATTTAGTGAAATAAGTAATGTAAAACAAAAAAGTATTGAATCAATTATTGAATGTTCATGTGTTGAGCTGCTGGATTACAATGCAATAGTGATAAACATTTACAGACCACCAATGGCAGATATAGAACAGTTTTTTATACAAATGGATGAAATCTTAACATTTTTACTACAGGGAAGGCAGAAATATAAATTGATTTTAACCGGTGATTTTAACATACATTTTGAAAAAGACAGTGACGCTCATTCTAAGAGAATGAGAGATTTTTTGAATACATTTAATTTGCATCTTACAATTCACGAACCTACAAGAATATATGGAAACTCAAAATCTACAATTGACAATATCATTACTAATGCGGATGGGTATGATAGCAGGGTGGTATATACTGCGTTGGCAGATCATCTGGCGCAAGAGATTTCTATTGCTTTTAATCATACAGATACGAAAAATAATAAAATCACAAAGAAGAAGATTCTATTCAAGGAAGATGTAGCGATATTCAGGGAGTGGCTAAAGACACACAACTGGAATCCGATTTTGTCTAATACAAACATAGACATGTGTTACAACGAGTTCATTCAAATGATAAAGGCAAAGTATGATGAAGTATGCAGGGTTAAAACGGAGACAGAGAAAGTAAGATGGGTGAAATGGATTACGGAAGAAATCAAATACAGAACATCTATAAAACGTCAGATGTATGAGGATATGGTGTATGGACGAATTTCAAGGGATAGTTATCGGTCATATTGTAGAGAATTAAATCGAGATATACGAAATGCAAAAAAACAAGCTAATGCAGAGTTCATCAATACTTCCCATAATAAAGTTAAAGCAACATGGCATCTGGTTAGAACAATAACATCAGATGTGAAATCACAAAACTCATTTCTGAATGAAATACAAGCGAATGGTAACACTGATGAAGAACGATTAACATTTATTAACGACCAATTAAGAGGAATGTGTGATAACTTGGCGAAGGATGTTGTAACGGATATGAGCAGAATTGAGTATAATCACAACACTTTCATGATGTTCCCAACAAGTAGTGAGGAGTTGTGCAATATAATTATGGAATTGAAAGATACTAATAGCGTAGGTGACGACGGAATACCAGTACAATTACTAAAGGGGTGTGCACCTGAATTTGCCGTGCTTCTGGAGCCTATATTTAACAAATGCTTAAAAAATGGAATATTTCCTAATGAATTAAAAAAATCTAATAACATTCTAATTCACAAGAAGGGAAATAAGGCTGATATCAAAAACTATAGACCGCTGTCTATTTTGTCGCACTTTGCCAAAGTTGTAGAGAGAGTTATCTTCAAGCGACTTACAGTTTTCTTAAACAAATGCAACATCTTGTCATCGCAGCAAAATGGGTATATATCTGGTAGATCTACTTCAAGAGCAATTTATCAGGTGCTAGCGGATATAATCGAAGGAATTAACAATAACCAGTGCACAGTTGGCATATTTTTGGATCTACAAAAGGCTTTTGATTGTGTGAATTACGACGTAATGTACCAAAAATTAGAACGAATAGGTATTAGAGGACCGGCTCTGGAATTAATTCGATCTTACTTGTGCGGTAGGCAGCAGTGTGTAATTGATCGTGGCACTGGCATGAAGTCTGCATGGGTGTCTGTGGAGAGGGGAGTACCACAAGGATCGGTGTTGGGTCCTCTTCTTTTTTTGATTTATGTGAATGATTTACCATCGGTGACGACGTATACAACTGCACTTCTTGCTGATGACACCTCAGTTGTAATACGAAGTAAAAATAATGATATCAATAGAGACACAACTGAAACATTGTGTTTGTTTGAGAATTGGTTTCAACAAAATCACCTAAAACTGAATATGGAAAAAACAAATATATTACATTTCACATATTTCAAGGAGGATCCTTTAGTTATGGAGTACCGACATCATGAAATAAGAACAGGGGAAGATGTGAGATTTCTGGGGCTGCAGGTGGACTCGCGGTTGGACTGGAGGAGACATATTGAGTACCTGGCGGGTAAGATATCGTCTTTTAATTACGCTTTAAGAGTGATAACAACATCAGTAAATGAGAAGGCGGGCCTTTCTGCGTACTATGCGTATGTTGAGTCCAGACTGCGCTATGGTATTGTTTATTAGGGGGCATCTTCGGATGTATCCAGAGTTTTCATTCTCCAGAAGTTATGTATTAGAAACATTTTTAAAATGGGAAGAACTGATTCTTGCAGGGAAGTTTTTAAAGAAAAAAAGATTCTCACGCTACCGTGCCTATACGTGATAGAATGTGCCCTATTTGTTAAGAAAAATTACGAATTATTTAAAGAGCAGGAACTTCATCACTGTTATGGGACCAGGGGAACAAAGCAGGTTTCGATTCTACCACCTAGGACTTCCAAAAGTGTTGTGCAGAAGAATGCAACTATACAACTAGTAAAAATATACAATCACTTACCACTTGATTTAAAAAAGTTACCAGTGAATATTTTTAAAAAAAAACTTAACACAATTCTAATTAATTGTGCTTTTTACACATTACAAGATTTTTTCACGTACAAATTCAAGCTTGTGACACCATGACTTTACTACTTTTAATACTGTGATATTGTTAGTACTATTCTGACGTGTTCAAACATTATATATGTAAAATGAACTGAATAAAGTTATTATTATTATTATTATTATTATTATTATAATTGTTAAGAAAACGTGATAAAAAAGGAGTAAAGAAAATTGTACTTACCGAAACAAATACATGAGCCGGAGAAATTAAATATTCATCCACAAAATTTGAAGGAGCACTTAAGAATACATCCGTTCGGAAAACCAGGAGCATTTGTCTCATACATCCTTCCAGAGTACCCGGAGCACTTGAAGATTACATCCTTTCGGAAAACCAGAAGCATTTGTCACACACATACTTCCGAAGTATCAGAAGCACACAACGTTTATATCCAGACGGACAATCAGGAACACTTTCCATATATTTTCTATCGGACCACCAAGAACATTGAACCACCAGGAGTACTAGTTGTATACAGGGTTATTCACGCTATACGGCACGGAATATTGTGGCCAAAATACGTGACTTTCAAAAAGTTTCACTTTTGGGATATATGGGGGTCTATTATAGTTACTTTTTAAAATTATTTTCATATTATACAGGGTGTTCCAAGAGCCCTAAAAGTATCAAAGTTGTGTTTTTTTAAATGGAACCCCCTGTATATTATTGTATTTTCGGATTCTCCGATCATAATAAGTGTCTGTTTTATTAAGGTTTACAATACCTAAACCTTAAGGTTTTTTAAATAATTTGAATTTTGCCAAAATCTAACCTAATTTTCATGTTTCAAATACTTAAGAAGTATTTAAGTTATGTAAGCGAAATTTACAGCGAAGTGTAACAATATATCATATTTTATATCCCAATCATAATAAACTTGCCATCTTATACAGGGTGTCCAAAAATTAAAACTAATCAAATAAGAACTTTAAGTGGCTATAACTTGATTAATTTAAATAGAACGCCATATTTTTTAACTTACCAGGAAATGTACTTTTTAATTACCTATCGAATGGTATTAGGGTGTTCTATAGCTAAGTCTTCGCGTTTTTACAGAATACGCCAAAAAATCGTTTTTTGCACCATTTGGTGTTTTTTAAATAAAAGTTCTAATGTATCTAGTTGCCTATGGTATTTAGAAATGTCACATAAATTCATTTAGTCTGTCAGTTTAGTCTGCAAAGTCTGTTTTTGCTATAGTGGTATTATTTTTTGTAATTGTGGAAGTTTAGATCGTTATTATTTGAATATTGTTGTGGTGTTGCTTAGTCAAAATGAAGATTTACCCAAAAGAAGAGCGTATTGATATGATTTTTATCCTAGGAGAATGTCATCAAAATTGTTTATTGGCTTCTCGAGTTTATGCTCAAAGTTTTCCGGAAAGAAATCATCCTAAGCCAGCCGTTTTTGAGAGATTATTAAACCAGTTTCAGGAAAGTGGAAGTGTCAGTTATAAAAAACCCATTACAAGAAAACCTGTCACTGAAGATGAAGAAAATGTTTTTACGGTAGTTGGTTCAGTTATCGAAAATCCCAATGTTAGTCAAAATCAGATATCCGAAAATACTAACATTAGTCAAGCAAGTATTTCAAGAATTCTTAAAAAACACAGATTTCATCCTTATAAAATCCAGCTCTGCCAAGAACTTTATGGAAATGATTTTGACAACCGAACTGAATTTTGCATGTGGGTGTTAGATAAAGTGGCAGAAAATAAAAACTTTTTTGAAAATGTGTTATTTAGTGATGAATGTATTTTTCATAACAATGGTCTCGTGAATAGACACAACTTCCATTATTATTCTGATTCGAATCCGCATGAATACAGAGTCATGAGAAATCAGAATAGGTGGTCCGTTAATGTGTGGGGTGGAATACTGGGCCAATATTTAATTGGACCCTATTTTTTTGAAGGACCTTTAAATGGTATGATGTTTCTCGATTTTCTTTTACACCAACTTCCAGTATTATTAGAAGAAGTCCCTTTAAACATCAGAACAACCATGTGGCTTCAACTGGATGGAGCTCCGCCTCATTATCATCGCGAGGTTCGGCAATTTTTAAATGCCAACTTTCAAAACAGGTGGATTGGAAGAAATGGATTTCAAAATTGGCCCCCCAGATCCCCGGACTTAACTCCACCAGATTTCTTTTTATGGGGATACATAAAAGGAATTGTCTACAATACGCCTCCGACAACACCACACGATATAAAAATACGCATAAGAGACGCTTTTGAAACTGTAACCCCGCAAATGTTGTCCAGAGTTAGCAGTGGTTTTGAAAAAAGAATATGTAAGTGTCTGGAAATGGACGGTCGACATTTCGAACATCTGTTATAAATATTTTGCTTCTGTTTTATGTTATCGTTGATATGTTATTACCATTATTGCTGTTATAGCCTGTTAGATTATAAATAACGTTCCAAGTTTCTGAACATTTGTAACGATATTCGTCATTATTATTCTTATAATTGTAAATTATCTGACATTTCTAAATACCATAGGCAACTAGATACATTAGAACTTTTATTTAAAAAACACCAAATGGTACAAAAAAACGATTATTTGGCGTATTCTGTAAAAACGCGAAGACTTAGCTATAGAACACCCTAATACCATTCGATAGGTAATTAAAAAGTACATTTCCTGGTAAGTTAAAAAATATGGCGTTCTATTTAAATTAATCAAGTTATAGCCACTTAAAGTTCTTATTTGATTAGTTTTAATTTTTGGACACCCTGTATAAGATGGCAAGTTTATTATGATTGGGATATAAAATATGATATATTGTTACACTTCGCTGTAAATTTCGCTTACATAACTTAAATACTTCTTAAGTATTTGAAACATGAAAATTAGGTTAGATTTTGGCAAAATTCAAATTATTTAAAAAACCTTAAGGTTTAGGTATTGTAAACCTTATTAAAACAGACACTTATTTTGATCGGAGAATCCGAAAATACAATAATATACAGGGGGTTCCATTTAAAAAAACACAACTTTGATACTTTTAGGGCTTATGGGACACCCTGTATAATATAAAAATAATTTTAAAAAGTAACCATACTAGACCCCCATATATCCCAAAAGTGAAACTTTTTGAAAGTCACGTATTTTGGCCACAATATTCCGTGCCGTATAGCGTGAATAACCCTGTATATCCAGTAGAAGACACTAAAGTTGAGAGCCTAGTACGAGTTCATCGGAAAATATCCAGACCAATTCCAGTTCATCTGTGAAGAGGGGCATTCAAGAACATCAATAGAACTTTCTACCGAGTCCAGTGAATCTACAAAGAAACCGGATTATAAACTAGAAGAATTTAAAATTTCAAGGGATATTAATTTGGAAAAGGTCGTATAAAGTTTTATAGTACATTAAGAATTATTGGTAAACCATGAAGAAACAAATTTGATATATTATTTAATTCTGAGTTAAAATCAAGTAACTATAAAATTACAATATTAGATTATTCAAAGTCATATATTTACCTATCTTATAACATTTATTTCATAACAGTAAACCAGTAAATATTATAAACAAACTAACAGTTTCTGGCATTTTTTAATACTTACATTGTTGAAATCGTTGTCATTTTAAGAAGCTCATCCTTAATATCCATAAATATAAATTTGAACAAGTTTTATGAGAATTTTATAATGATTTATGACATATAATCCGAATCGACACTTGAATATGTATATGTGTTTTAAAGGAAACTAATATATTCATAGATTTTATTTGGTGTTTCTTTCCATCATTGTCGAGGTTATGTATATGTTTGAAAGGTCACATTCCTAAAAGAAATAAAAGAGAACATAATACATTTGGTAATAGATTGATTAGACTGAGATATACTTGCTTGATGAGAATTTCATGATGTATTATAGTTGTCAGGTTTATTTCATGTAATCTTAGAAGTGTAAATTATTATACGTAAAATTCAAAGAAACAGGTTAATTTAGTTAGAAATAGAATACAGTTGGAATCATGATACCAACTTTCAAAATATAAGAATTTTAATATAAGCAAAGTTAACTACTGAAGTATCCAGGACCGGATTAAGAGCATTAAGTAGGTATTAAATACAGATAATTTATATATTGAGTCTCATGTTCGATCTGTTTAAAAATATATACAATAGATATTATAAAAGTGTACTGAACTAGCACAAGGCATCTTAATATAATTATAATAGTACTAATTTATAAAATTCTTTCCCTGAGATTAAATTATAGAACATATTATTTTTACATTACAACATTTCATTATTGATTTGCTAATTGTGGAGTAACTTACAATTGCTTGTATATTCACTTTAGCACAATATATATATATATATATATGTACTCAATAAATATCTTAGTTTACCATTCCTAGGGAAATGTACATTATATGTTACATTATAAAAGCAATGCAATAGATAGTATTAACTTGGGGTTTTTAAACTGAAACGATTAGCGTTTATTTTTTCGACATATATGATAGCAGCATATAACAATGCTGTAATCAATAAAAAACAAAGTTTTAGATGTTCGCTCGTTTTTTTATCTTTCTGTGTTCCTGTGTTGATCTTAAAATTGTGATTTTTTAACATGTATCTATAAAGCAGTCCCATTCACACAATGTATGGTATTAGTAAAACTTGCACAACATTAGCGAGAGTCTGAAGAAGGCTGAAAATAGCAGCCAAAACGTTACGAAGCTAAGAAGAGTTGTTTTTTATTAAAAGTTCTTTACAAACCCTTATTCCATTTCCCTAGGAATGGTAAACTAAGATATTTATTGAGTACATAGTGAAATACAGCGTCAGTTTAAAAAACTGAATTCCGTCAAATTTATATATATATATATATGATATTAAATTTTTATTGACCTTTAATTCATATATGTAAATATATATTAATTTTATTGGACGATTTTTAGGTCGTTATACTAGTTTTAAATAATTTTAAAACTCGCTAATTTGCAGTGTTTGAAAATTATAATTTTCTAATTTTACCACTGACTTTTAATTAATTAGGTAATTTTTTTTTTTAAAAATTATCTCAGCCGTGTCGGTAATTTTTAAAAAAAAATTACCTAATTAATTAATTGTCAGTGGTAAAATTAGAAAATTATAATTTTCAAACACTGCAAATTAGCGAGTTTTAAAATTATTTAAAACTAGTATAACGACCTAAAAATCGTCCAATAAAATTAATATATATTTACATATATATATATATATATTGGGAAAAAATTGAAGGTTACTGTCCTGGACAGAATTATGGGTTGTAGATTAAATAAAACACATACTTTGATGCTACGTGACGTTTCGGTTCATTATTGAACCTTCTTCAGACCTTTAATCAAAATTTTTTGGAAGAACACAAAACAGCAATTAGTCATTACAAAAAAAATTAATTAGTCATATAGTACTTACAGAAAGCATCTGTGCTCACATATATGTTGTTTATGTCATTTAATTTGTAAATCCACGGTGAGTTGGAATTTATCATTGACATTGAATCGTCATATCTTTGAGTACATAATTTTGAATTTATAATAACATTTTAAAAACTTCGTAACAGCACATTTAAAAAAAACATTTACTTAGATAAAACAATACACTTTACGGGTCACAGTGCAGTTCTATCAAATCGTATATCTTTATGTTTGTGACTCAACAAATACTGTGTATATAGACGATGCATGTGCAGATAAGAAATCGTTTGCGGAACATATGTTTCTTTTTATCCCTGATGTTTTGAGATTTAAAATAGCATTTATAAAATAATTTTTATTTAGTTTTAAGCAAGGTGCGGATCCAGGATTTTTGACCCAGTGAAAAATGCCCTTTTTTCTTTTGTAGAAAAGGCCGTCTTATTGCCTTATTGTTTTAATTTAAATTTGATTTTATCAGTCATGATTAGAGCGGAATAGATGGTACTAAAATTGCTACAGTCATTTCTGTTGTTAATATTGGGACTTATGGTTCTTATGGCTACGGTTTCTAAGAAAAGTCTCTTTAACAAGTTACTCTCCTGAAAGAGAATTTTAATGTTATCGAAGGTAATGTCATGGTTAGTGGAACTCAGGTGGGCAGCCAGTGTACATCTTTGTGGGTGTCTTTTAATGTCGCTTATATGTAGCGTGTTACGTTTTTTAAGGCGTTGTTTCGTTTGACCTACATAGTATTTACCGCAATCACACTGTAGGAGATATACCACATTACTATTTGCTAGATTGTTTATTTTGTCCTTCAAAGGTGTGAATAGTTTGTTTACCGTGTTCGGAAGTGTATAAGTAATCGGAACTATTCACACCTTTGAAGGACAAAATAAACAATCTAGCAAATAGTAATGTGGTATATCTCCTACAGTGTGATTGCGGTAAATACTATGTAGGTCAAACGAAACAACGCCTTAAAGAACGTAACACGCTACATATAAGCGACATTAAAAGACACCCACAAAGATGTACACTGGCTGCCCACCTGAGTTCCACTAACCATGACATTACCTTCGATAACATTAAAATTCTCTTTCAGGAGAGTAACTTGTCAAAGAGACTTTTCTTAGAAACCGTAGCCATAAGAACCATAAGTCCCAATATTAACAACAGAAATGACTGTAGCAATTTTAGTACCATCTATTCCGCTCTAATACCACACATGACTGATAAAATCAAATTTAAATTAAAAGAATAAGGCAATAAGACGGCCTTTTCTACAAAAGAAAAAAGGGCATTTTTCACTGGGTCATAAATCCTGGATCCGCACCTTGCTTAAAACTAAATAAAAATTAATTTATAAATGCTATTTTAAATCTCAAAACATCAGGGATAAAAAGAAACATATGTTCCGCAAACGATTTCTTATCTGCACATGCATCGTCTATATACACAGTATTTGTTGAGTCACAAACATAAAGATATACGATTTGATAGAACTGCACTGTGACCCGTAAAGTGTATTGTTTTATCTAAGTAAATGTTTTTTTTAAATGTGCTGTTACGAAGTTTTTAAAATGTTATTATAAATTCAAAATTATGTACTCAAAGATATGACGATTCAATGTCAATGATAAATTCCAACTCACCGTGGATTTACAAATTAAATGACATAAACAACATATATGTGAGCACAGATGCTTTCTGTAAGTACTATATGACTAATTAATTTTTTTTGTAATGACTAATTGCTGTTTTGTGTTCTTCCAAAAAATTTTGATTAAAGGTCTGAAGAAGGTTCAATAATGAACCGAAACGTCACGTAGCATCAAAGTATGTGTTTTATTTAATCTACAACCCATAATTCTGTCCAGGACAGTAACCTTCAATTTTTTCCCAACATATTTATCCAGTATATGGAACGTACATCATTATCTATCTATATATATATATATATATATATATATATATAATTCTAAATTTTTCTTGACCTTATTCACATATATATATATATATATTATAATAGTATATATATATATATATGTATGTAGCTTACTACCGCAATGGTAGAATTAGGGTTTAGGTAATTTTGTAAATAAAACTCCTATTTTCGGCTTTGTGACGTTTCGGTCCTCCTTCAGAACCTTCATCAGACCTTTATTAGGTGTAGATAAAAAACATATTAAGTTTTGCTCATTGTAAGATAAAATCAATTAACAATGCTGAAAATCTATGTATACTTACATTTGCCGATGGCCTATGTATTTGTTCTAATACTTGCATTTTATGACACTTTAAAATTTAACATTAACAAATATCAATTAAAAAGTTATTACGGCACATTTAAAATTAAAGTTCTCAAGAATTATGTACTTAATAATTACTATCTTGAAAGAAATTCTGAATGTAAAGTCTAGAGTCCCTCCTATACTTCTTTCATAGTCTCATGCACTCGCATGTTTGTCTCCATCGGCAAGAAAAACTTTTCGTCCGAAACACACAAAACAAGGAAAACAAAAAAGGGAATATCGTTTTATTTCTTACTGTTATTCTATGTATTTATGTACTCATATTGATAAATTTTGTATTTAACTTTATTATTTTCAAATATAATTATGAGGGAAAACACAAATCAAGAAATCACTGTGTTATGCCAATTTTAATTGTATTTTCCTCGCTAATTGTCGCAAAAACGCTCCATATATATTACTGAAATTCTGTGAGTCCGACTTACAATTTATACCGTGCGTTAGGGTTTTGATGGTCAGTGTTTCTAAGAAAGTTCTTCGAGTGTAGTTGGGTTCTTTGAAAATAATTCTTGTGTTATCAAAATCCGCTGTATGGTTTGTGGTGGATATATGACGTGCCAAAGCACAACCCTGCGGCTTCACTCTGACGTCACTGATGTGTTGGGTGATTCTATTTTTTAATCTTTGTTTCGTTTGTCCCACATATATTTCATGGCAACTACATTGCACCGCGTATACCACATTGTTCCTCATTTGTGTGGGTATATTGTACTTCAGATTGGTGTACACCTTTGAGTTCGAAAAGGCCGTTGTGTACGCTATGGAACATATGTTTTGAAAAAGCATTTTGAGTTTGTTTGTCAGGTTTGGAATGTACGGTAGTTTTCCGTACTTTGGAGTAGTGTTGCTCCTGTCATTACCGTTTAAATCTTGTTCCCTTTTTGTTAAAGTTTCGTTGTTGATGTCTGTGTTGTATGAAGAGAATAGTAGTTTATTCACAACATTCTTTGGGTAGTTATTGTATACTAGTATTTCTTTCAGTTTTTGTAAGTCTTCCTGGAGATGATCAGGATGTGATATTTTACTAATTCTATGTTTGAGTGCTTTTATTAAGTTTATCTTGTATTTCTTTGGGCAATTTGAGTGGTAATTCAATAACCTGTTGGAATTAGATGGTTTACGATACCATCTCAGTTTGAGGGTGTTGTTTGTCCTCGTAATCATAGTGTCTAGAAACGGGATTGAATTATTTTGCTCTATCTCAACCGTGAATTTTAGTTTATCATTGTATGAATTGAAGATTTGAAGGGTGTAGTCTATTTTATTGTTTGGGATGCAGCAAATCAAATCATCCACATATTGCCATAAAAAATGAAGCGGGAAATCTGTTTTTGTTATTACATGTTCTATTATGGTATTCATTATCAAATCCGCAATTGTGGGAGATAGAGAAAGACCCATTGGGGTGCCATTTACTTGCGCATAATATTGCCCCTCATACACAAAATAAACACTATCGAAAATCCATTTTATTATCTCCAGGAATTCTTTTTTTGGTATATCGGTGTTATTTTGTGTTAGCGCCCAGTTGTTTTCTATGATTTGTAGAACTATGTCTACCGGGATGTTAGTGAATAGGCTTATTACGTCGAAGGAAACTATTGTGTAATTTTCGGGTATTGTGCGGTTATTCGCGGCTTTTGCAAACTCAAATGTGTCCCCAATCCTGTAGTCATTATATGTCGCGAAAGATTTTTCTATGATTTCTGCGATGTACTTTGCTATGTATTTCGTATGGTGTTCAACACTGCTGATTACAGGTCTTAATTTGTTGCCTGGTTTGTGTACCTTTGGCACGCCATATATTCTAGGCGTTTCGGAGTTGTTTTTTATTAACCCTTTATATGTTTCTTCCTTAATATATTGTTTGGCTCTAAGTGTTTTAATTAATTGCTCTATCTCAACTACTTCTTTCTCTTTAGGAACAAGTTGGGTCACGATTCAGTTTTTTATATATATTTTGGTCATTTAGCAGATCTAATATTTTCTTGTTGTATTCTTCCCTATACATGCACACTGTAACGTTACTCTTATCTGATCTTGTAATAATTATATTTTTGTTTAGGTTTAAGAAATCCTTGCAATTTTTGTACGCTGTGAGCAGGATATTATTAGTTTTGTTTGTTTTTTGATAGTTTGTGATATGGTATGCAATTTCGTTTCTGTATCTGTCTTTTTCTTGTTCCTCCACATCCGTCAGTATATTCTCACAGTCCGCAAGGACCCTTTCCAAACAAATGTTATGATTGGTTGTTGGGAGTGCGAATTTATTGCCAAGAGCTAAGATTTCTTGTACTTGCATGGGTATGTTCGTGTCTGTCAAGTTTAAAAAGAAATTTTGGATTGTGTCGACTGGTAAAATCATACTGTTGTATTGTGTATCATTCTTTTTGTTTTTATTTTTATTATCTGTATTTCTTACTGGCTGTGGTGGAGGGGGGGGCTCTCTATCATTATGGGTCGTATTTGTGATGTTATTGTCTTTTTTTGGACATTTTGTTACTATTGGTTTGGTTGTTATTGTTCGGCTAAGTTTATTGATTTTTGCTATGTTTTTTTGTTTAATTTTGTTATAAAAATGCGTGTATTCCCTCCTTTGAATCCTATTAAAAGTGTTGTAAATTTGTCTCGAAACCGTAGCTTTAACTGTTTTTATGCAGCGGTCTCTATTGTATTTTAAGTATGTGATATGTGAGTATGTGTTCTTAATCTCGAAGTTAAGGATCTGAGACTCTAAACTTACCAATATTCTGTCTGCCGCCTCCATCATCTTCGTGCTGTGGCCTGTGATGCTGTATTCCAGAGATTTTATGCTATGTTTTATGTGGTTAGGTGTTATTCCCATTCCTTTGCATCTCCTGAGAAAAACTGCTCTGTTTCTAAATGATGCCCAGACTTTTGTTGTTGTGTGTCCAAGTTTTCATCATTTTTACTGTGTCTTGTCCATATGTCCTTCCTATGTCAGTGTAGAAACCCATTTGTAAAATGCTCGACGAAATTCAGTTTTTTAACTGATGACGTATATCACTATGTATGTAGCTTACTACCATATGTATGTAGCGGATTTTGATAACACAAGAATTATTTTCAAAGAACCCAACTACACTCGAAGAACTTTCTTAGAAACACTGACCATCAAAACCCTAACGCACGGTATAAATTGTAAGTCGGACTCACAGAATTTCAGTAATATATATGGAGCGTTTTTGCCACAATTAGCGAGGAAAATACAATTAAAATTGGCATAACACAGTGATTTCTTGATTTGTGTTTTCCCTCATAATTATATTTGAAAATAATAAAGTTAAATACAAAATTTATCAATATGAGTACATAAATACATAGAATAACAGTAAGAAATAAAACGATATTCCCTTTTTTGTTTTCCTTGTTTTGTGTGTTTCGGACGAAAAGTTTTTCTTGCCGATGGAGACAAACATGCGAGTGCATGAGACTATGAAAGAAGTATAGGAGGGACTCTAGACTTTACATTCAGAATTTCTTTCAGGATAGTAATTATTAAGTACATAATTCTTGAGAACTTTAATTTTAAATGTGCCGTAATAACTTTTTAATTGATATTTGTTAATGTTAAATTTTAAAGTGTCATAAAATTAAGATGCAAGTATTAGAACAAATACATAGGCCATCGGCAAATGTAAGTATACATAGATTTTCAGCATTGTTAATTGATTTTATCTTACAATGAGCAAAACTTAATATGTTTTTTATCTACACCTAATAAAGGTCTGATGAAGGTTCTGAAGGAGGACCGAAACGTCACAAAGCCGAAAATAGGAGTTTTATTTACAAAATTACCTAAACCCTAATTCTACCATTGTGGTAGTAAGCTACATACATAGTGATATACGTCATCAGTTAAAAAACTGAATTTCGTCGAGCATTATATATATATATATATATATATATATATATATATATATATATATATATAAAATATATTACAATTCTTTGCCAAATATACAAATGTATTGAAAAAATGAATGAAAATCTTCTTGGTAGTAGTGGCATACAATGAAATAAAAATAATAACAATATGACAACTGGTTGTCAATTAGAAAACAATGACAAATATAAAATGTAAATCAAAATGTATAAATAAAAATGTATTCAAATAAGCATAGGACTATCGGTATTACTTATATAGTCACATCAAAGGGCCTGGGTTTACCACAAGCTGTTCAGTCAATGTAATTATAAAAAATAATAACAACGACGCAACTATGTAATGAAAAATTAAGAGTAGAACTGTTGAATTATAACAATATAGAATGTAAAATCAGTCATGTATAAATGTAAATGAAAGCAAATAAACATAGGACAATCGGTATTACCTATGTAATCCTATCAAAACGGCTTAGATTCATCTAAACATGTACAATTTTGATTGAAATACATAAATAATCAACAATGCAACTATGTATGTGTTAAGATGTAATTTGTAGCTACAGACATATATGTTTCTACCTAGTTTGGTTTCGTCAGTGCAGCATAACAAAGAAGGTGTATGTTAAAGCATTAATATGTGTTGAATAAAAAAATATAGTATTACCTTAAAATGTCAATCCAAAATGTCCAAGTGTAAAACATTAATGCTTTAACATACACCTTCTTTGTTATGCTGCACTGACGAAACCAAACTAGGTAGAAACATATATGTCTGTAGCTACAAATTACATCTTAACACATACATAGTTGCATTGTTGATTATTTGTGTATTTCAATCAAAATTGTACATGTTTAGATGAATCTAAGCCGTTTTGATAGGATTACATAGGTAATACCGATTGTCCTATGCTTATTTGCTTTCATTTACATTTATACATGACTGATTTTACATTCTATATTGTTATAATTCAACAGTTCTACTCTTAATTTTTCATTACATAGTTGCGTCGTTGTTATTATTTTTTATAATTACATTGACTGAACAGCTTGTGGTAAACCCAGGCCCTTTGATGTGACTATATAAGTAATACCGATAGTCCTATGCTTATTTGAATACATTTTCATTTATACATTTTGATTTACATTTTATATTTGTCATTGTTTTCTAATTGACAACCAGGTGTCATATTGTTATTATTTTTATTTCATTGTATGCCACTACTACCAAGAAGATTTTCATTCATTTTTTCAATACATATATATATATATATATATATACATATAAACGGTCATTATGCAGCCCGATCAACATACAAGTGGTACTTTGTTAAGCCCGAAAATACGTTATTAAGCCCACCGCTGGGCTCCACAACGTTTTTCGTTTATTTCGTCAGTATTCATTATATTATGTGATACTAACTTCCCACACAAAATTTCAAGAGGGCTTAATAACGAACCCTTTACCCCTACAAGATACGCAGAATAGTTAAGTAGAATTCACTGTAGATGTCGTCTCATCTAGACGTATATACACCAAACACACCTATATACGTTTAGCATTCTGTGGAGCCAGCAATGTGGCAATGCTGCGTTGTGTTATGATTACGATACATAAATACTTCTTATACATTGTGGGCTACTACATACAAATTAGTTTACATTAATTTGCAGATCAAGTTACTATTCTGTAGATAGAAAAATAAGAATAAGCATTTTCGCAAGTTATTCTCTTGTAAATTAATTAAGATAAACTTTTTGTATGTGTCTCGTTCTATAAACATATCAAACTAACTCGAATAACATTTTTAATTATTTTCAGACAGATAATTTTCAGTTCTAATATAAGCGGAGCGCCAAATTTCCAGAGTTGCTTGCCGGGAATTAAAGCAATATATCCGCTTACCTTTTTATTTATTTAATCCCACATCTATGTATATAATATTTCTATAGAACTTGAAATTTGTAGCTTAAATATATCAATATAGTAAAATTAATAATATTGAACAACAGTAAAGTGTCATTACTTTATAAAAATATAGAGGAGCCCGTTCACTATTACAACAAAATAATTATGTTGTTCTCTATTATAAATATTAAAAATATGTTGATTATAAATTTTTAATAAATTAGTCTTAATTTTATTGTTAAAGCTACTAGTTTTATGTTTATTTATACTTCTTTTTGTCCTGCAGAAGTTCTTTAATAAGATTATTATAAGTTATTTCTGTTTCTTTATTGTGTCTGTTCAGTTATTACACACTGGAACTTAAAAAGTCTGTACTAGTTCCACAAAACAAAATTTTACTTTTGGATTGACGACTAGATGGTTCGGGACTTGTCATTAAATCTAGTTTTGACTGACAGTTTTGGCTTCTTATATATTTTGGAGAATAGAATTGGTACCGATTTATTACCCTTTGCCCCTGTTATTACTCTTTTAAGTAAACGTTCTTCCTATTAAATTTGCGAAACCGTGCTAGAGTATGTTTTTACTCTTAAGTACTGCATTTTATTTACGATTTAGTAGCATCGTTCATGCTAAAACACATTTGTTTAACCGTCTATATTCTTTTGCTTTTGTCTGATAATTCTGTGTTAATTTTTCATTCGCCTCTTAGCTTCATCTACATTACATTGTTAAAATTTGACGTCACTAACTCTGTAAGCGGCAAAAGTTTTGGTTAGCCATATTTCTTCCCAATTATACTTCTACCCCTAAACTAGATACTTGTGAATTCCAGTCATTTTCTATAAGATTAATTAATCGTTTTATGTCTTTCAACGATTGTTCGTGATAGACAAACAATAGTCTTTTTGATACTAAACTACTTGCTCTAAATGTGTGGGCTTTACAATCGGACGTATTAATTATCTTCGCGGCCAAATCAAAGTCATAAGTAATTGCCTCGTCTTCTTCGCCTACTTTAACTATCTGTTCTCGTTTTTTGTGATCATTTGAAATTTTTAAGCTATTACTCATTGCAAGAACTCTTAGTGGATTCCGTCCGTTCTCTACTTTTAACCATATGTAATATTCTCTTTGACTTGTAGTCATGCCGATTTTAATCCAAAAATGGTGGTTATATAATTGTTAACATTATATGATTATATTGGTGAAGCTGTTGAATATTAAAAACCTGTTCATTTTGCCTTCTTTATATCAGGTAATGAATGAATTTAGGAAGCATTCTATTGATGCAAAAAGAAACGTTAGAATGGTCAAAAATCCCTAACTTACTAAGAAATCTGTTTGTTTTCCGTATGTGCAAACATGATTATAGGGTTAATATAACTTAATGATCATCCAACTGACAATATTTCTAAAACGGGTATATGTAATTATATTAATCCTCTTTACAAACCACTTTTACTAGACCGATTGTACTTAGCAGCCGTCAATTCGACCACGCTAATGACCTGGCGTTAATCCGACCCTACAGTTCGACCACGATCTTGCGAGGAAAGGATTAACTCAACTTTTAAAAGATAATATTGCCACAATTTTGAAACACGTATTGGAAAATAAAAATCAGCCTTTTAAAATATAAAATTTTATTTTACAAAGGAATCACATTTCATAGTTCGTCAATATAAGTATCAAAATATGTACAAAAATTAATTTATAGTAAATACAGCGACGACAAACTTTTTACAAATTCTGATTTGCTTAACCTACCTAACATACATTTATCTATCATCATTTTGATGAAAACTTGTTTTTTTCTAACATGACACCCAAGCTTTTTAAATAATAAACATAATTTTGATTGCCGATATATATATATATATATATATATATACCCCTTCAATGACCATCCCTTACCTGGTCGAACTGAAGGGTGGAATTAACGTAACCATTTTTGACTGAAAGATTATCCAGGCACCCGTGGTCGAATTGACCGGCGTCCGTACATAGTTCCTACATTGTAGTAATATCATTTCTTATTCTATTGAAATTATGTCATATGGATTTTCGGATGACCTTCATATTTATGATATCTACAGGACGTAATCTTTAATTTTTTTATGATCGTATAAAAAAATCACAATTTTGCAAAGTTTACAAATTAATGTACAACTTCAAAATAAAAAGAAAGTAGACTTTTTCCAATTTTAGTAAGAGAGAATAAAGTTAAAACAAAAGCGAATTAAATGCCCTGGTATTACGCTTAAACAGAGTATATCGCATACATACATTTACATGTGCAAGGAATAAAAATGACCAATCTAAAATATAAACATGCTTCTTCGTCTTATCGTATTGTAAACACCGCTGACAAGTATTTTTTTAGACCGTCTCGAGATAGCTCAGAAGCGGTGAAAGATTATTTATAGAAGCAATACGGCAACTACGTCTGGCTCCTCAACAAACGAGAAATATGTGTTTGTATACCCAAGGGATTATTAACGTCATATTTGCATTACTTTGGTTTCGTAACGTATTAAAGGTCTATAAATGGTTTAATCAATAAATTTATTTTCCCCTCATGGTCTCCCCATATGATTTTGATTAATAATGTAATTTCCACAAAAGTATACTTTTTCAATCCCAATGCTTGTGCCTGGTGGATGAACGACCCATGTATATATTGGGCTCCACAACATACCATATATAGGTATATATATATGTGTAGTATTTAAAAAGGAAAAGGTTTATTATTTCTTATCCTTTTCTTATAATCATAACCACAGAACAAAACACCAAAGCTCGTAACATCTTAGAAAGCATCCACATACAAAAACATAAAAATGCGATAAATGATAGAACAGACATCAATAACCTCTCTAATATATATTTCCCTATTTTATAACAAATACATGTACAACACTGTGTTTTCCCTAAGCATATAAATTTTAAAATAAAGATACAAAAACAGACAAAATAACATCCTCACATAAAAATCGTAAAATACAGACACATATAGACATATATTTAAAGACAGAGTAATAGAAACACACACAAAATTAGTTAAATATTTCAATTATCAAAGACAAATAGAATAAAAGAATGTGTACATACCTCCACTTTATCAAAATAAAAAAGAAGAGAAATACAATTAGTATGCAGATGGGAAATCTATAAGAAGTCCAATGAAAAAACAATGTCAAACACATTTTACTTTTACACATACTATACATACAACGTAAGTTATTTTATATTTTACTACTTTACTTTTTAATCTGTTGTACTTGATTATATTACAGTTATATACAATTTTTTGAAAAAGATATTATAGATAATATCGAAACGTAAACACCATCGTTTCTCTTACATACACAAACCTTAATTAAATAAGAGGCTGCTACACCCATGATCACCATAGTAAATTATACAAGGTGTGTATAAATTGGCGGACCCACTACACGTGGCGACATTCTTGGTCAAATTTTGAGTTAAAAGTCCTAATCCTAAAACGATGTATCAGGCTTCCTTTGTCTTCAGAATGAATTTGAAAGAAACATACATTTGGCAACATTGAACACGCATGTGCTAGTTATAATCTTCGGAACATTTTTACACGTCGTCATGTGAACCTTACATTTTAAATCTAAAAAAGAAATAAACGAAATAAAATTGGTTTCTTAGATTACATATTTATTACGAAAATATTACAAAGTTTAAAATTTTTTTGATAATATTGACTAATTTTTGTACATCTTCTTGATAGAAATCAATGTAATTATTACCTACATAATTGTTCGAATTGAAATCCATCAGTTTGTAGACATACCTGCAATCTTTGTGGTATCGTTTGTACTATTCGCTCAAGTCTTTCTGGTGTGATTTCTAATACTGCGGCTTCAATTCGGCCTCTGACTTCGTCAGCGTCCTGTGGAGGTGTAGCGTAAACTTTACCTTTAATGAAACTCCAAACAAAAAAATCTAATGGATTTAGATCGGGGATCTCGCAGGCCACAAAAGAGGACCGCCACGACCAATCCATCTGTCTGGGAAGTGTTCAATCAACCAGTCTCTTATATTACGAGCAAAGTGCGCAGGAGCTCCATCATGCATGTAAATCATATTACGGTGTACGTTCAGCGGTATCTCATCAATAACTTGTTCTAAAACATTTAAATATTCACCGGCATCTAGGCGATTTGGTAAGTAAATTGGTCCAACTACTCTGTGGTTTATTATACTCAGCCAAACGTTAAGAGAAAACCTTCTTTGGTGACCGTATTCGCGAAATTCATGTGGATTTTCATCTGCCCAATGATGAAAATTATGCGTATTAAACACACCATCTCTGGTAAACATGCACTCATCACTCCAAAGAATACGTCTTAAAAAGTCACCTTCTTCTGAATTCTATTTAAGATTGTATTGCAATAATTGATTCCAAATAAGTTATCATTTCCGTAAAGAGGCTGAACTTTAGAAACATGGTATGGATGAAGCAAGTTTTCTCGTAGAACCAAATGAACAGTCTTATTACTGGGAATATTTAGTGTAGAAGCTAATTGACGGTTACTCGCAGAGGGATCTTCCTGTATTGTGGCTAGAACTTGCTCTTCTAGTTGCACGGTACGCCTTTGCCTTGGTCGACCTGCGTTCGCATTTCTTGGAATAAACGAACCTGTTTCACGAAGTCGTTGGTCCAGCCATCGAAATACATTTTTACTTGGATGCCTTCGATTTGGAAAACGCACTCGATATTCCTGCCCTGCCATGCTAGCATTTCCACGACAGAAACCGTATATCATGTACATATCGGCATATTCGTTGAACGTAAAATTCATAATAAACAAACAGAACAACTAGTAAAGAGGAAAACCCGAAAACTGATTAAAACTATACAAATAAACACGAAAATTAAGCAAGTCGAATGAAATAGGTAGATTACAAAGTGTCAAAATTAGACAGTAGTAATGTATTTGACTAGAACAACATTAGTCTGTCTACTTATTGTTTTACAACGTTGTCAGATGTGTTTTTCGTCAAAATAAGTTAATAAACAAATATTAAAAACAAACTTTAAAATCAAAAAGAAAACTTTAACGAAAGGATAATAACAACAATTCTTCTTTCTTCTAAATTGTAGCTCTTTCTGTCAACAAATATCAAGTAATAATGCTTATTTCAAGACTGAAAGTCCGAACTTTAGGAACCTCGTGCAAAGATATGGAACATGGTACAACATTTCCGTATTAGGATTTTGAACTCCGAATTTAACGAAGAACATCGCCGCGTGTAGTGGGTCCGCCAATTTATACACACGTTGTATATAGTATGTGATTTGTAATAGTCTTTGCCGTTATGTATTAATGTCGGAAAGGAGTGTTGGGGAATCCGGCAATAAAAAGACTTATTTTTATAGGAAGTCTAACGTTTTATTATCAATATTTCGCACATAAGGCATTTGTGCTTCCTCAGGATAAACTAATTAAGATAAGATAGTGAAACAAAGTACAGTTAGTAAAAAAGTTATTGAGATAGAAATTTTAAAAAATACTCACAACTGTGACTTCTTGATGGGAAAAATATCGTGAATACACAGTAAACAAACTGCGAAAAACACCACAAAAAACGATGTTTTTTAGTGACACTATGTGCTAGCTTGTGATATTTTATTAAAATTACTATGATCAAACAAATATGAATCAATATATATAGAGTGTCCAGATTTCGATGCTCACCATTGGTATATCGGTTATTAGAAGAGATAGAGGAACGGTTAAATGGAAAATGTTTTGCAGAATTCAATGCTTGCAACAAATCTCATTTCAAATTCATTCGGACTTTTTACAATTTTGAGATATTTTGAAAAAACCAATATTTGCCGATTTCAATTTTCATCAATAACTCGATAACGCCTAATGCCATCGCTTTTAAACTCTAACATTGTTCACACTTTTTTAAGACAAATTTTTTGGTGTTAACAGTAACCCCCGATTTTCATTTGTTTCCAAGTTCTTAGCGCTATCTTTTGTTTTTCTTATGGCGGCCATATTGGATTTTTAATTAGTTAGATAGTCCTTAAAAATGGCTTTTCAATAATGTACAACACATGCCTAATAAATCTTTATTTACACGAGAGATATGAATATTTGAATAAAATTTCACTCTAATACGGAATTAGTTGGCTATGAAATTAAATGGTAGTGTAAAACAGACAATAAATAGATAAATAAGCTCAGTCATTGTTGACATGTCAAAGTGCAGTACAGTTGGTGGGAGATTTAGAACTTTGTGTTGTTATTATTGATAAGTAGTTACCGTTAAGCATTGAAATTAGAATAGATTAGATAAGAACTGATAATGGCACATACATTTTCAAATGAAGAAAAGGTTGATATGTTAGAAGTTTATTTCAAAGCAAATAGAAACTCTGAAAATGCTTGCACAAATTACGCTCAGTGTTTTCCGGAAAGACCACAACCACACCGGACAATTTTTAACAGAATAATAAGAAATTTAGTGGACTATGGAAGCTTCGAACAAATAAGATCCAACTATCAAGTTAACAATGCTGATGTACGTCAAAATAATATTTTGCAAAATGTTATAAACAATCCAAGTACATCAGTACGTCGAGTAGCTCGAGAAACTGGAATTCCGAAATCTAGTGTTTATGGAACGTTGAGGAAAAACAAATACCACCCATACAAACCAACAATTGTACAGGGTTTAAGCGATAATGACTATCAGCGAAGATTACAATTTAGCAGGTGGTATCTACAAAAATGTGAAGATGATAGTGATTTTACTAGGAAAATACTTTGGACAGATGAAACACGGTTTACCAATTGTGGAGTGTTCAACCGGCATAATTATCATCACTGGTCAATTGATAATCCACATTTGGCAAATCAAAGAAGATTTCAAATTCGATTTGGTTTTAATCTCTGGTGTGGTTTGATTGGTACGAACTTTTATTGACATCTTCTTTGTTGTTTGACTTTTTGTTTTTTTCATTTTAGATAATCACTTAATAGGTCCTTTCATCTTTGATTACAATTTAACTGGTAATAGATATTTGGAGCTACTAACGAACGAGATAATGCCTGCCGTAAGACAAATTATTAACCCTGAAAACATGCAAAACGTCTGGTTTCAGCAGGACGGCTGCCCTACTCATAATGCTCGTGACGTGCAACATTGTTTGAGAGAGTTATTTCAAATAATGGACAACAAAACAATGGTGAGCATCGAAATCTGGACACACTGTATATAATATATATATATATATATATATATAATTAAAAGAGAAGGTCTTTGCCGTTGAAAAACTCAATGCAAGGCTTAATTATTGGGGAATCCAGCATAAAAACAAAATTCAATTTAGTTCTTTATTTTTTTCTTCCAATATTTCGCACATTGTGTGTGTGCTTCCTCAGGGATTAACTTAAAGAAATTGAATATTCTAGTCAGTAATTATAAAAATGTATAAAAAGTCTATTATATAAATAAAGATAAAAAACTGTTTTGAACACTTACAAATGTGAACTATGATGTGGACAAAAATTACTTAAATACATCTACACTAATATCGACAGGTACATCTCTTAAATGTATACTAAACAAAACTACGATATAAATTTTAAAATAAATATCTGATACACACGTTAAAAACAACTTTTTTTGGTAAAAAATCTACACATACAAAACAAACAAGCACAAAAGAAACATCAAACATAAGAAACGTTAAGTGGTAAGATTTGGAGGTAATAATTATGTGTCTAATGTACACAGAGTTTGTACGTGTACAGTGCAAATTTGTACGACGAACATGTCATTAGGTTTCTGTTAGGAAGCGCAATAATATGTATTGTCTATCCCCGAGCTACACTCGTGCCTGATTTATCGTTCTCGTTGCGTTCGTTATCCAACAAAAAAGTATATATTGAGCTCAAACTGTTTGTATCAGCTTTGAAATTCATAGAATTTGGGTTATTATTAATTTCGACCATCTCCAAAAACTCTCTACATTTCTGACTTTTCACTGTCTGAAGGACTTTAACATTTTCGAAATTCGGCGTATGATCTTTATTGTTCATATGTATGGATAAAGCACATCTGTTCTTTCCAGTCCGAACATCACTCTTATGCGTAGCCAGTCTGGTTTTTAACCAAGTTGATGTGTGACCAATATATACTTGATTGCATTCATTGCAAGGTATGCGATAAATGATGTTGGACTGGAAGGACAGGGGTGTCACATCTTTTGTTCTGCTAAAAAAATTTTTTATTGGGTTATAATTATAGTAAGCTAATTTTATTTCATTTGTGGAGAGAACGTGGGAGAGTCTCTCAGATAAACCATTGATGTAAGGAAACCTGAAGTATTTCAGTTTGTTACACGAGAAAAACTGAAATACTTCAGGTTTCCTTACATCAATGGTTTATCTGAGAGACTCTCCCACGTTCTCTCCACAAATGAAATAAAATTAGCTTACTATAATTATAACCCAATAAAAATTTTTTTTAGCAGAACAAAAGATGTGACACCCCTGTCCTTCCAGTCCAACATCATTTATCGCATACCTTGCAATGAATGCAATCAAGTATATATTGGTCACACATCAACTTGGTTAAAAACCAGACTGGCTACGCATAAGAGTGATGTTCGGACTGGAAAGAACAGATGTGCTTTATCCATACATATGAACAATAAAGATCATACGCCGAATTTCGAAAATGTTAAAGTCCTTCAGACAGTGAAAAGTCAGAAATGTAGAGAGTTTTTGGAGATGGTCGAAATTAATAATAACCCAAATTCTATGAATTTCAAAGCTGATACAAACAGTTTGAGCTCAATATATGCTTTTTTGTTGGATAACGAACGCAACGAGAACGATAAATCAGGCACGAGTGTAGCTCGGGGATAGACAATACATATTATTGCGCTTCCTAACAGAAACCTAATGACATGTTCGTCGTACAAATTTGCACTGTACACGTACAAACTCTGTGTACATTAGACACATAATTATTACCTCCAAATCTTACCACTTAACGTTTCTTATGTTTGATGTTTCTTTTGTGCTTGTTTGTTTTGTATGTGTAGATTTTTTACCAAAAAAAGTTGTTTTTAACGTGTGTATCAGATATTTATTTTAAAATTTATATCGTAGTTTTGTTTAGTATACATTTAAGAGATGTACCTGTCGATATTAGTGTAGATGTATTTAAGTAATTTTTGTCCACATCATAGTTCACATTTGTAAGTGTTCAAAACAGTTTTTTATCTTTATTTATATAATAGACTTCTTATACATTTTTATAATTACTGACTAGAATATTCAATTTCTTTAAGTTAATCCCTGAGGAAGCACACACACAATGTGCGAAATATTGGAAGAAAATAATAAAGAACTAAATTGAATTTTGTTTTTATGCTGGATTCCCCAATAATTAAGCCTTGCATTATATATATATATATATATTGTTATGGGGGGGGGGTATATATGCTAATAAAGACCTATGTTATAATAATGAATGGAGAGCTAATGAGACTTAGAGCGCTTAATTTACTTTATCCTAAAACAAAAACTACTAAACACAATAATCTATAGTTACATGACGCGCCACACTGCATCCCGGAGAATTCCAGGAAAAGCGCATCCCGATAAGAGAATTAGTATATAAGCACGAACATGACAAATGTAGATTAGTATATTGTTGAATAAAACTCTTTAGCAATACTCCTTGTTCTTTCTTTTAAATTTGTAATTTTAAATAAAACTTTTTAAAAACTTATAAAAGAGAAAGGACTTGTTAACTGGCGCAGTCATCCGGATTTCGTGACGTGAAGAATCAAAATTTTCGGTAACGGTCTGTTTTCACAGTTTGCACGAAAATCTACGTCTAAGTTCGACGGACATTCTAAAATCGAATAAATCTAAAATCGACAAATCTAAAATTGATAAAACTTAGTGTTAAGAATTAGTTATAGTGACTTTAGTGAAAAGTTAAACAAATTGGATTACTAGAAGAAACCAACGCATACATTAGAATGAACTTCATATTATACATACTGTAAGTACATACAATTTTATTATCGCTTACGCTATTCATTTATGTCCGATACTCCCGAAACTTCCGATATCGATACATTATTGTCTAGTCTAACAAAACTGTCTATACAAAATCCCACACGTATTAGAAAAACTATTAAGGAAACCACCAAACCTACTATTAAACTTAATTCGACAATGGCTAACGAAGGCGGAAATGTAAACGATGTACAACAACAAATTCAAAATATTCCAGGCGTACCTGCATTAACTGTTAAAGATATTACATCAAATCACATTTCAATAATTCCACAATTTGAAGGAGATCCAAACACCCTTAGTTTATATATCGATAGTTGCGAATATTTGATCGACATTTTTGGTAATATTGCTAATAAAACAGATCCTATAAATGCTTTTCTCATGAGAGTATTTTATTCAAAATTGACAGGACGAGCATTACAACTATTAGGCAGTCGTGAAAATGTAAATTCATGGCGCGAATTAAAATCAATGCTACAACTGAACTTTTGCGATCAACGTTCGGAAAAATGTTTAGTTCAAGACTTGATGAATATTCGACCAGAAAAAAGTGAAACACCTTACAACTTTGGCATTAGATGTAAAAACATGTTAAACTTACTCTTATCAAAAGTTAAAATGTCGGAAGCCGATGTAAACAGGCGCGCAATTAAATCAGAAATTCATAAAGATACCGTTTTGCAAGCATATCTTAGAGGCATCGCACAATACGGACAAATAGGTCACAGAGTTCGCTTTAGAAATCCCATAGACATTGAAACAGCTATGTCATATGTTCTTGAAGAAGAGAATTTCAATTACTTTCTTAAACAGCCAAATAATATCAGTAAAACTGAATTCAAACCCGTTACGCAAAGTATTCATAAACCGCAACCACAGGTGCCAAACTATTCACAAATGAATCACATGCTGAGGCAAATTACATATCCACCCCCAAGACAACCCTTTGCTGCACAATCCACTTACATTCAACCTTATTATCAACAAGTGCATCAACCAAGACCACATTGGCAACAACAACGTTATCAACAGCCGCAAATACCTAAACAACAATCATTTAGATTTGCAAAGTCACCAGGGCAATTAACGCAAATAAAACAACCACGTCAAACACCTATGGAACTAGGAAGTTCACACGCAAGAATCCCAATACAACAACAAGGATTTCAGTTTAGAAGTACAGGAAAACCAAACTGGGTAGCTGAAGAACTCCACTATCACGATAATGAAGTGCACGAAGACACAGAAGAAGATTACGAAACAAACGTACTCGAAGAATCATCCGAAGAAAATTACCACATACAAGAAGTACTTGAAGAAGAAGCAACAAATTTTACGACAACAGCCTCAACGAATCCGAATACATAACAGATCACCCTGTAGATTTTTATTCACACGAAAACGAACTTATCAAACTAAATACACACTCATCTTTTAAACTACCGTATATCTTTTTACCAGAGATTAACGCTAAGATGCTTATAGATACCGGCGCAACACGTTCTATGATAAGTACCGCGAAAGCAAATTCCTTTTTCACAGATTACATGTCATACGAACCATTCACCGTACAGACAGCACATGCAACAACAAAGCATGATTTTGTTATCTCGATACCTTCTATGAAAACATTCAAGGCGGTAGGTCAACAGCATAAATTCCATGTATTTGATTTCTCAGAAAAATATGTAGGTCTCGTAGGAATTTCATTATTAGAACAATTAGGTGCCACTATAGATATTGTAAATAAAGTTTTAAAGACAAAATTTGGTAATATAAAAATTCATTTTGAAGAAAATAAAATAAAAATAGGGCCTCGAGAAAGAAAAATTATTAGAATACCTGTAACAGAAAATACTAGCAATATAATTATAAACCATCAAGCTTTAGCACCAAATGTTGAAATTCCATCGACTTTAACTAACGCGAAAGATTTTGAAGCAATCACAGAAGCGGTTAATTTTAATGATTATCCTGTTGAATTCAATATAGACACTCCCATACACACCGAAATATATAGAGTCACAGAAAATGTAAATAACTTTGCACAAACAGCTAAAGATATTGATCACATACAATATATGAACGTAATAAACAAATTACGCACACAACATTTAAATTCAGAAGAAACATCGACAATAAAAGCCTTATGTTTAAAATATAAAGATATATGTCATGAAGAACAATTACCATTAACATTCACAAATGAAGTTAAGCACAGTTTAAACTTAAAAGATGAAACTCCTATCTATTTAAAACCCTACAGAAAAACACCAGAACAAAAAGAAGAAATCAAACGACAACTGAAGCAATTATTAGAACAAAACATAATACAAGAGAGCCACAGTCCATGGTCAGCTCCAGGAAGTATTGTCCCAAAGAAAATGGACGCATCTGGGAAAAAGAAGTATAGAATGGTAATAGATTATCGCAAATTGAATGATCAGACTATTGACGATAAGTACCCTATTCCAAACATAACTGACATTTTGGATAAACTTGGTCGTGCCCAATATTTCACCACACTTGATCTAGCATCTGGATATCATCATATCGAAATGGCGGAGAAAGATATACCAAAGACAGCCTTCTCTACAGAGCAGGGGCATTACGAATTTACCCGAATGGGGTTCGGAATGAAAAATGCGCCCTCTACCTTCCAAAGAATGATGGATAATGTCCTCAGAGGATTGCAAGAAGACATATGCCAAGTATATTTAGATGACATCATAATATATTCGACCAGCTTACAGGAACAGTTCGAAAAACTGGAAAAGGTATTTCAACGTCTTAGAAATGTAAATCTCAAGATCCAGTTGGACAAATGTGAATTCCTTAGGAGAGAAGTAGCCTACCTGGGGCACATAATCACCAAAGATGGCGTTAAAACAAATCCCGACAAAATTGAAGCCATAAGAAAATATCCACTACCACGAACTGTCACAGAAATAAAATCCTTTCTTGGCTTAGTGGGTTACTATAGGAAATTCATCAAAGACTTAGCCCAACTTACGAAACCTTTAACTAAATGTTTGAAGAAAGGAGCCGAAATTAAAATAAATGACGAATACATCAAAGCTTTCGAAACATGTCGAAACATACTAATGAACGAGCCGATATTGCAGTACCCAGACTTCAGTAAACCCTTTATATTAACTACAGATGCTAGCAACATCGCAATAGGGGCGGTTTTGTCTCAAGGAAAAATTGGCAACGATAAACCAGTATGCTACGCTTCACGTACACTGAGTGATACAGAAAAAAGGTACTCAACGATAGAAAAAGAGTTACTGGCAATTGTATGGTCCACAAAATACTTCCGGCCATACCTCTATGGACGAAAGTTCACGATCTATACGGATCATCGACCTCTACGTTGGTTAAGCTCGCTGAAAGAACCAAATTCCAAATTGACGAGATGGCGAATTAGGTTAGAAGAGTACAACTTCGATATTATATACAAACAAGGTAAACATAATCAAAATGCCGACGCACTGTCTAGAATAAAGATCAACGCGATAGAAACGGAAAGCGTACAAGGCAATGTAGGCGACGAAGTAAATAAGCTTATAGAAGAACTCATGAGGGACGAAATTATAGAAAATAATCCACAAACATTTCCCAACACTACCTTTGAACACGAAGCACCACAACCCGGAACATCAGAAAATATTCAGCCCGCACAAGAAAGCGCGATCGCTACTACTGAGATCGATTTGACAGAAACCGATCATTCGAACGTCAACAGAGAACCAAAAACTACTATTCCATCTATGAATGAAGCCATCGATTCTAAAAATCCTCAATATCATTTGGAATATACACATTTAAATAAAGTCAAAATTACATTACAGATCAATCAAGGTAAGAAAATATATAAAGTGAAAATTCCCAAAGAAAATAATGAGAGAGAAATATTTGAATTCATGAGAGATTATATGGTACAAGGCAAACACTTTATTTACTGTCCACAGGAAAGTATATATAGACAAATGTGTAGAATATATGTAGAACATTATACAAATAATGGTCCGAAAATTCTCAGGTGTTTACACAAATTACAAGTGATAAACAACGAAGAAGAACAAATTGAAATAATAAGAAACTACCATGAAGGGAAAAATAACCACAGAGGAATAGAAGAAACATTAAAACAACTATCAAGGTTATATTACTGGAATAACATGAAAGCTTCAGTAAGTGTCTTCATAAAGAAATGTCAAGTTTGCAATCAAAGCAAGTATGATAGACATCCATTACACCCTAGTCTAAATTTAACTGAAAAATTAGAAATTCCATTTCAAAAATTATATATGGACACGTTTGTTATTCATCAACAAAAGTTTCTTACCATTATAGATGCATTTTCAAAGTTTGCTCAAGCTATACCGATAAGTAGCAAAAATGCTGTCGATACTGCAGATGCATTAATTACATACTTTTCTAATTTTGGCCTGCCACGAGAAATAATCAGTGACGGAGGCACGGAATTTTGTAATGAAATTATAAAAGAATTACTAGAAGGTCATAAAATAAAATTGCATATAACAACACCGAACAATCCTAATTCAAACAGCTATATAGAGAGACTTCACACAACCATAGTCGAACATATGAGAACATTATTAAAACGAGATGAAACAGAGGATACTACAAAACTAATGAGATTAGCAATTTTAGCTTACAATAATTCAGTACATTCAAGCACAAATTTTACTCCATTCGAACTCATATTTGGACACTCAGGCAATCGAGAACCATTTGATATGTATTACGATAAACGATATTATTCCGAATACGTGCATAACCACAAAAGTCGTCTTAAAACACTGTACGAACAAATCAGTAATAGAATGCAAGAACAGAAAGAAAACGTCATTAGAAAAAGGAACGAAAATACCAAGGATGCTCAACTGAAAATTGGTCAAGAAGTATACGTTAAAATAAATACACGCAGTGGTAAAATATCGTATATGTATCAGGGACCGTATAAACTAAAACAAATTAACGAAGATAATACCGCGATAGTAATTGATGACAAAAATAAGATAAGGAAAGTACATATAAAGAACCTAAAACTAGGAATTGTTCCAGCCTCGTCGGATGTGGAATCCATCGCATCTGGGGAACCATTAATATAATCAACGTCGATACAACAACGGGCATACTACCAATAAGTCTAGGATCCATGTACACTACACAGACTCATTGGAATTTAGTAAATTTGTATTCGTTAGGACCTCTTGTGAATGGAACTGAAGAAATTAAAGAAAAATATATCTATTATCAAAAACAAATTATAAATACAATGACATGGGATGAGAGCAGACAATTAGAAATCAAGAATTATAAGAACATTTTGGAACACAGAATAAAAGCAGCGGAAGGAAAATTATCTGAAATAATACCAGATCGGAAACACAGGAACCGCAGAGGAGCATTAAACCTTCTTGGAGGAATTATCAAAGCTGTCACAGGTAATCTTGACAGTGAAGACGCACAAAAGTATGACAAAGCAATTCAAGAACTAGTAGACAATCAACATAAATTAAAAGATGTAGCAAACAAACAAATTTCATTAGTGAAACACGCCATTGAAAAATTCGAACATACTACAGAAGTAATACAAAAAAATCAAATGTTACTTGAAAGACGTTTGAGAAAACTGGAAGCAAATCTATATGAAATTAGAGTCGAAAGTATCTTTAATCAAATGATATTTCTAATAAATATAATCAATGAAAATTTGGATATAATTATAAACGCTATTACGTTTGCAAAGCGAGAAATTTATCATCCGGCAATCCTATCTACAAATGATTTAGTTCACGAAATGAGAACCCTTAAGTTAGACAACTCCTTGAAATTACCCTTGGAGCCAACTGAAACAAATGTCCATGCTCTAGAAAAAATAATAAAAATCAAATCATATATAAAAGATGACAGAATAATGTTCATTGTACAAATACCCTTGATCAATAATGAACCCTATCATTTCTATCATGTATTTCCACTCCCAATGCAAATTAACGAAACACTATTCCGACAAATTACTCCTACAAAACCCTATGTAGCGATAAGTGAAAATAAGTATGTATTAGTAAACGAAAAATGCCCAGAAGTAACTGAAGAGGTGTACATCTGTGAGAACCAAGAAGAAAAATTCATCAACCAGGATACTGTTTGCGAAATTCAACTTTTAGCATTCTCTAATAATTATAAGTCATGCATGTTCGATTTTGTAAAACTTCAAGAAACTAAAATTCAAATGTTTGATATAAATAAATGGATTGTAACTTTACCTAATGCAGTAAAAGCTATAAAGCAATGTAATAATTTAAAAGAGTTTATATTAATAAAAGAAACTGTTCTAATTGAAATCAAAAGTAATGCATGTAATGTTAGAATCAATGAAGTAAATTTAAAAATTCTTGAAAATAAAAATCACGATATAATTTTACCTAAATTGCCTAATTTAAATAATTTACAAATAACTTCAAACCCATTAGAACCTCTCAGCGAAGAAGATAAAGAAAACTTTCAAGAAATTAAAGAAAATTTCCAGGAACTGCAAGAAAATATCAGTAACGTACAACTGCATAAACAACCTATTTCAATATATGACATTTTATTAATAATATGTATGTTATGCTTAGGCATGTGGTTGTTATGCAAGTACAGGTCAACAATTCTAAAGAAGAGACAACGGCTCCAACAGCTGACCGCACATATGAAATCCACACCTTCGTCCAACGAGACATCAGATGAGGCTTTCAACTAGCGGCGGAGGAGTTACATGACGCGACACACTGCATCCCGGAGAATTCCAGGAAAAGCGCATCCCGATAAGAGAATTAGTATATAAGCACGAACATGACAAATGTAGTAGTAGATTAGTATATTAGTATATTCTTTTAAATTTGTAATTTTAAATAAAACTTTTTAAAAACTTATAAGAGAGAAAGGACTTGTTAACTCTATTGAACTATTAACTTTTCAATTTTAATTCTGCCGGCTAGCTAAAGGGGGTTGCATTCTACGAACACGGAGAGAAATTATCTGATTAGTTTATGTATCAATTAGTATCTCACAATTTTCCTAATAGATAAATACCGTTATTAATAATTCAAAAATTTCGCGGCATTTAACGTATGACTGCGCAAGATCGGGATATACTTTATCCAAGAGGTGGAACGAACACTGAAATTCGCGCGAAGACGCTATACTTAATGTGTACGAGTGGATAGATTAAGTAATCAAAAAGAAATTTAAAAGTTATGTGATTAACTAAGTGGGTGTTATTTAAGTGACTCTAATTGTGTTCTCTACAGGGCGTTACTGAGGTTCGAAATTTGATTTACCTTAGTCCGGTATACCATGCTTTCCAGTTGTCGTTTGACGATCTTGAAGAATCTAACCTAGAAAGTCAATTTGGAGAGACAGCTCTAATGCTGGAGCTTCAACAGAATATGTGTACCTCTTATGGTTGAAGAGTGAGTTTTAACAGTGATGAAAACAAACACTTTATACAAGAAAACAACAAATCTGAATTTATTTAAAACATAACACTGAATATCTACTACAATACAACAATGTCCATAAAATTTAGATATAAACAATACACTTTTGTCGTGTACAAGAACAACAGTTATTTAGGCAGAAGTTCTACAAATTTGAAATATTGAAAACAAGGCACAGTATACGAACTTGGCCCTTATGTACCAACTATAAAAATGGACTGCATGACAATTGAGATAGGATTAAATTTAACTGTAAGTAAATTCTGATATTTTTTTAAATAAGCATTATATTGTTTGAAATTTTAAATTGATTTTCCAAGTGTTTATATATGCTATGTATCTAGATTTGAATTTTATTAATTGATAGAGATGATCGAATTAAAAGACGTTACATACATGTGACATAGATTTGGATTTGACCCACATTTGTGTCAAGGAAAAAAAACATATACTAATATTAGACTTGGTACCTTCTGTGTATTAATTCCTTATCTTGTTTAAGGACAGGTACTTGTTCCAATGGGGGTGCTTCTATGTGAAGGCAGCTCGCGTCCCAGCTGTCGGGTATCGGTGCTCGATGTGTCCTTGACCCAGTTCGGCTCGGTTTAAGGTCGACTTCTTCAATGGATGACCTTCTGACTCGTGCGTGGGAATGATTCAGCAGACACTTTATAGCGTATTTGGGTGTGTCAACTTTGACGGTGGCTGGATGTCGATATGGATTGATAATAAGTATTGATGCGTCAATCAACTCAATGAATGATCACACAAAAAATGAATGAATCGAAGTGAATGGCTCGTTAATGACGGTTCACAAAAAAAATCAATCGATGAATAATCCGCTTGCATAACCATGAATGCTCACGAAACAATGAATAATTCTGAATAATCCTTGAGTCTCGTCGGATGTGCCTTTTTATATCAATCTCTGTTGTGGATGTTGTAACCATGGCAATTTTATACAGTAGAATTTTACAAAGTCTTTTTACGGGCAAGTCTATTTTTGAATATTTGTGGAATCATGTTTTATCTTAGTTAAATTAATTCGTCTTTCAATCGGTACAATAAAATTACTTTAATTCGTTTTCTTTTAGAAAAACACATTTTTTAAAAATTAAAGGGCAAATTTAGCATTTCGACTTTCATTTGTTCGATGACGTCAATGACGCTAATAAAATAAATTTAAATATCAGAATTTTGGCTTAAAATGCCTTTTTAGTAGAACTTTACCTTTACAAATTAAACTTATAAATACATACAATATATTTTCGTCTTTTAATCCTTTTTAAAATCTTTCTTTATACAAAAAATTAGTGTGGTTAGTTTTTGAAGTGTAATAACTAAATGGTCTTTTAATTTATTTACGAATTACTGTTATAACATGAAACTATGACCTTTTCTTAATCTATACCACCTTTTTTAAATTATCTACATAGCTTGTAATTAATATTATAAAACTTTTCTTTTACCTATGTTGACAACTGTCAAATTATTCAAAATGCTTATTTAAATATCTGTACTCAACTAGTAAATATGACATTGAAAAATATTACATCGTAAATGCGTCTCGATAGACTTTGTAACTGCTAGAGTTAATTTATGATTACTTTGATTACTTATAGGAAATATTTGAAATTTATTTTGCCTCTGTCAATATGGCGCGTCGAAATTTGAAAATTAAAATGATGCTTAACTTAAATGTGCGCAACTAAGAGTTTTATTGTTTGTTACCCTGCTTGTAACTTGTAAACTAGTTTATGGTTTAAATGTTTTTTATGTTCACCATTAGTTTAATTTAGTTTTAAGCTATGCATTTTTAGATAACAATTTGTCATGTATGTGCAATACTTTTGCCAAAGTTTGGGATGATGCTTTCGATACTATCAACCTTGCTTTAACCTTGAACCTGTAACTTTTTGTGACAATTTACTCTTGAGAAATCACACTATAAAATGGTACTCAATTATATGCTCATAGTGTGGTAATAAATGTTGAAATTTGTAATTTAAAATTGTCCATTTGTAATGGCTGTCAGATTCATTTTATATAATTACTTTGCCTATATAACATTTAACTAATTATTGTTGTATTGTGGAAATTTCCTAAATATAAGTATAAAAATAAGACTAATGTGTATTTTAAACTAATCAGGTATTTAAATCCAATTTTAAGTATTTAATACGGGGGTTTCAGTTGGGGTTCCTGAAAAGAGTAGTCATTGGTTTGGTTTTCTAAATTTGGGGGTGAATTTCTTTCTAATATTTAAAATTTGATGGGTTTCTCAGAATTTACTAGATTTGTTAGTAAAATCTGTATTAATTTTTAGGAATTTTTACCTGTACTCTTATACAAGGGTCCAAACATAATGCATCGCCGATGTATATATGGTTGCCTGTATTCAAGGGGTTTTAAAGGGTGACTGTATGTGTTTGTGGATATTTGACTGGTGTTGTCACATAATCGACACCAGTTCAACTTGCCCCTTAACGAAGGTAGTTTTTTATGTATATAAAAAAATTCGTTCGTTATAAATAAACCTTATAATGTAATTGTAATAATTAACTAACTTATATATTTTAAGTGACAAAATATTTCTTTAACAAACTGATATATTTATTTTGTATTATACTAAGGGCTTAATTAACTGAGTTTTTATATTTGTAGTTCTGTCATATGTCTGTAATATAAGTTGTATGTGTGTATGGAAATTTTCCTAACAAAATTTAATTTTTAACAATATTTATTTAATGACTTGTCCCTGTATATGGGTATTAGTGTAAGATGCTATGTATATGTTATGTATTTGTGTACCTATATTTTTATTGATAAATATGAACACTAGTTCATCTTTGTATGTGCGCGTATGGTTTTCCTTCTTGTATTTTTCTATGGATGTTGCCTTTATAAAGTTTTATTGTGTACCAATTGTGCTTCTTTTGTTTCTATGCTTCTTTTACCTATAGTGTCTCGGATTCAAATTCTATACTGTGATAATAGTGGCCTATTTTAATATACCTTGAGTGTATTTACACTTAAATTAACTTTGTTGCTTCAAATAATTATTCTTGTTACCTATTATATTTGACATTTTGTCATGTATTCATCTTCCTATTTGCGGAACATATTTCCAATTAATATTGCACTTTTTCGTGCTGATGTACCCATTTTAGGTTGTACATCACCCTTTGTCTTCCCATAATACCATATCTTCTCATGGTTTTACTTATGAGGTAAATTCTAATTATATTTATTTTTCTTCCACGATACCATATCTTTTCATGGGTTTCTTCATGGATTCAATTCTTTATTTATTTATAAAGGCGTTATTTTCGCTCCGTGGTATATTTTAATTCTTAGGCCCTTTCTTCATATTTAAATTTTTTATTTTCCTTCATATTTTGGTCAATTCTTCTTGAATCCTTTTTGTTCTGTTTGTACATATGTTTCTTGATTGAATTTTTGACTTGTAACCTTATTTTTGTATTTTATATAAAGGCAGTAGTAATTTTACTTTCTTCTAATGGTAGTGGTTCCATACGCTTTGTTGTAAGTTTTCTTTCAAAGATTTGTCCTTCCTAGTGTTTCTTATTCCTCTTTGTATAACATGTTTGCATCCTCTTGCTGTGTATTTGTACATTTTCTTTATTTTCTTACTGAAGTGTTCCAGACATTTTTCAACTTATATTACCTCCTTATGCGTTGCTACTTGATTGATATAGGAATGGGAAAAACTAACAATTATTTACTATGTGTCTTAAAATTATATATGAATGAACTTCTTATCTTCTATAGGTAAACTCTTATAATATTAAATTCCGGGTGTATTTACATCTTTGGATATACAGATTGGGCTCGTCTGTTGTGGTTATGGGATGATTCCGCTATCATCGGGTTGGGTTCGTCCGATGTAGAGCATTTTGTTTATCTTCCTGGCTCCTTTTGGTTTGGGCTCGACCAAATGACTCCTGGGGTGTCGGGACTCGTGGTGCCCCTACATTGTTCTGTGGGGTTGATAGGCCTTTGTACTTTGGGGGTGCTCAGGTAGGAGTGGGGTCGCTATCCCATCGAAGGTCGCCTGTAAATCCCTTCGCCTTGCTCCGATATATTTTTTATTGGGTGTCTATTTGTTTAAAATCTTGAGGCGAAAGTCGATGATGTTTTTGTTGTCCCGAAGGATGTCATCGCTGTGAGTAGTTCGTATTGTAAATTCCCT
The DNA here is from genome assembly GCA_963170755.1 of Amphimallon solstitiale. Taxonomy (NCBI): domain Eukaryota; kingdom Metazoa; phylum Arthropoda; class Insecta; order Coleoptera; family Scarabaeidae; genus Amphimallon; species Amphimallon solstitiale. Next base: position 66,363,146 of record OY720677.1, read on the forward strand.
ATATGTTTGATCGCAAGTGTGTGTATTTGCCTTTGTGAATTGTATTTGAACTCCCTTTAAAGTGTTAAGATTTTTGTGCATTTCGCATGTGTAATGTATGAGTGTTATTAACGTTTGTGTGTGTACGTTCAAGTTTGTTAAATTGTATGTATGTGTGTTTGAATTTGCTATGTGTGTGTGAATTAACTTACTTCGCATGTCTTTCCATGTGTTGTTGTCTATGCCCCTCAATGTGATCACCTCTTTGTATGTCTTGTTGATTTTACCCATTTGTGTCATAAGTACCTGCTGTTTCCGAGAACTTGTATATTTTTCGGCACCTGTAAACATAGCTGTTGTTTTTCTTGAGGTGTAGAACCATAAATATCTGTCCTCTTCCTCTTCTGTTAGAAGCGCGTCCAGGTGCGTCCTCAAGATCCTCCTGCTAGAGTCCATGTATTTGGTTTTTGTTTGTGTGTATATAACTGCGGCGGTTTCATTGACTTCTGCTGGGTCCTTTTCATTGTTAAAGCCCTTTTGTACATCCTTCTCGCAATTTTCTATTGCCTTTTCTTCAGCTAAGTTCTGTTTGTCCTTTTCGCATGATTGTGTCACTGCTGTTATTTCTTCCTTTTCTTTTTCTATTGTTGATGCTGCAAGTACTGTTTCTATTGGTACTGATTCTACAGCTGCTTTCTTTCCGCTCGTGTCATTTCTGTTTAGGAATCTATCCCATATCTGTCTTATTTCTTGCCAACGTATTAACATTGAATCGAGTTTGTCTAGTGGTGGATTTGTTTTGGCAGTCACCGAGGTGTCCTTTTCGGTAGTACTCTCTTTTATTCGGGTTGTATCCCCTTGATCTTGCGTATTTTCTTTCTCTTCGCATTTTTGTACGTCTATTTTTATTTCTTCTGGTACAGTTTGTACTTGCATCGGAACTTCATCCATTGTCGGCGTTAGGATCGTTTCTTCACTAATTTGTACCATTTCCATTTTTAGTGTTATATCTGTTATTACCATTTTAGATGGAGAATCTGTGTCTCCACTAGTTAAAACCTGTTCGTCATTTCCTGTTGCTATTTCTTCTATTTTCTCTTCTTTTATAGTTTCTGCAGATACAGTTTCCATATGTTCTAATTCCTCAGCCGTGGTATTTTCGCCTGTGTCATATTTGTTTAGTAATCTTTTCCACATCTTTTTGTTTTCCTGTATCAACAACATAATCTGTGTGATCATCTCACTCCGTTCCGACTTCGGCTCAGTTCCTTGTTCTGTGATTTGGGTGGTATCGCCCTGATTTTTCGGAGATTCGTCTTTACTTTCGCTGGATGATTCCTGATGGACATTTGAAACGCTTCTGGATCTTGTATTCATTTTGTAGGTTTATATTTTTACAAATACACACAATAATAATAAAAATTTGATAATGCTTTATGATAAGACCCCTGTATAATGTATTGTACCTACTATGTGTATAATAATAATACCTGTATTTGATTCTGCTATTTTTAATAAAGACAAATAAATGATTTTACTTTAGTCAGTGTTTGTTTACCATCAATTTATAGAAGTACACATATATAAGAAATAAAGAGAAAAATTAAAAACACATGTTGCTTTTTATATTTTTATTATACAATTTTTTTTTTTAATTTATACGAATCCTCTGCTTCTGGTGATCTTCTAGTCTTCTAGAGTAGCTGAAAAATACAGTAAGTATCCGGCTAAAGTTTAATAATCGGCCCCACGTTGGGCGCCAAAATGTAATGGTGGGGGGGGTATATGTTAATAAAGACCTATATTATAATAATGAATGGAGAGCTAATGAGACTTAGAGCGCTTAATTTACTTTATCCTAAAACAAAAACTACTAAACACAATAATCTATTGAACTATTAACTTTTCAATTTTAATTCTGCCGGCTAGCTAAAGGGGGTTGCATTCTACGAACACGGAGAGAAATTATCTGATTAGTTTATGTATCAATTAGTATCTCACAATTTTCCTAATAGATAAATACCGTTATTAATAATTCAAAAATTTCGCGGCATTTAACGTATGACTGCGCAAGATCGGGATATACTTTATCCAAGAGGTGGAACGAACACTGAAATTCGCGCGAAGACGCTATACTTAATGTGTACGAGTGGATAGATTAAGTAATCAAAAAGAAATTTAAAAGTTATGTGATTAACTGAGTGGGTGTTATTTAAGTGACTCTAATTGTGTTCTCTACAGGGCGTTACTGAGGTTCGAAATTTGATTTACCTTAGTCCGGTATACCATGCTTTCCAGTTGTCGTTTGACGATCTTGAAGAATCTAACCTAGAAAGTCAATTTGGAGAGACAGCTCTAATGCTGGAGCTTCAACAGAATATGTGTACCTCTTATGGTTGAAGAGTGAGTTTTAACAGTGATGAAAACAAACACTTTATACAAGAAAACAACAAATCTGAATTTATTTAAAACATAACACTGAATATCTACTACAATACAACAATGTCCATAAAATTTAGATATAAACAATACACTTTTGTCGTGTACAAGAACAACAGTTATTTAGGCAGAAGTTCTACAAATTTGAAATATTGAAAACAAGGCACAGTATACGAACTTGGCCCTTATGTACCAACTATAAAAATGGACTGCATGACAATTGAGATAGGATTAAATTTAACTGTAAGTAAATTCTGATATTTTTTTAAATAAGCATTATATTGTTTGAAATTTTAAATTGATTTTCCAAGTGTTTATATATGCTATGTATCTAGATTTGAATTTTATTAATTGATAGAGATGATCGAATTAAAAGACGTTACATACATGTGACATAGATTTGGATTTGACCCACATTTGTGTCAAGGAAAAAAAACGTATACTAATATTAGACTTGGTACCTTCTGTGTATTAATTCCTTATCTTGTTTAAGGACAGGTACTTGTTCCAATGGGGGTGCTTCTATGTGAAGGCAGCTCGCGTCCCAGCTGTCGGGTATCGGTGCTCGATGTGTCCTTGACCCAGTTCGGCTCGGTTTAAGGTCGACTTCTTCAATGGATGACCTTCTGACTCGTGCGTGGGAATGATTCAGCAGACACTTTATAGCGTATTTGGGTGTGTCAACTTTGACGGTGGCTGGATGTCGATATGGATTGATAATAAGTATTGATGCGTCAATCAACTCAATGAATGATCACACAAAAAATGAATGAATCGAAGTGAATGGCTCGTTAATGACGGTTCACAAAAAAAATCAATCGATGAATAATCCGCTTGCATAACCATGAATGCTCACGAAACAATGAATAATTCTGAATAATCCTTGAGTCTCGTCGGATGTGCCTTTTTATATCAATCTCTGTTGTGGATGTTGTAACCATGGCAATTTTATACAGTAGAATTTTACAAAGTCTTTTTACGGGCAAGTCTATTTTTGAATATTTGTGGAATCATGTTTTATCTTAGTTAAATTAATTCGTCTTTCAATCGGTACAATAAAATTACTTTAATTCGTTTTCTTTTAGAAAAACACATTTTTTAAAAATTAAGGGGCAAATTTAGCATTTCGACTTTCATTTGTTCGATGACGTCAATGACGCTAATAAAATAAATTTAAATATCAGAATTTTGGCTTAAAATGCCTTTTTAGTAGAACTTTACCTTTACAAATTAAACTTATAAATACATACAATATATTTTCGTCTTTTAATCCTTTTTAAAATCTTTCTTTATACAAAAAATTAGTGTGGTTAGTTTTTGAAGTGTAATAACTAAATGGTCTTTTAATTTATTTACGAATTACTGTTATAACATGAAACTATGACCTTTTCTTAATCTATACCACCTTTTTTAAATTATCTACATAGCTTGTAATTAATATTATAAAACTTTTCTTTTACCTATGTTGACAACTGTCAAATTATTCAAAATGCTTATTTAAATATCTGTACTCAACTAGTAAATATGACATTGAAAAATATGACATCGTAAATGCGTCTCGATAGACTTTGTAACTGCTAGAGTTAATTTATGATTACTTTGATTACTTATAGGAAATATTTGAAATTTATTTTGCCTCTGTCAATATGGCGCGTCGAAATTTGAAAATTAAAATGATGCTTAACTTAAATGTGCGCAACTAAGAGTTTTATTGTTTGTTACCATGCTTGTAACTTGTAAACTAGTTTATGGTTTAAATGTTTTTTATGTTCACCATTAGTTTAATTTAGTTTTAAGCTATGCATTTTTGATAACAATTTGTCATGTATGTGCAATACTTTTGCCAAAGTTTGGGATGATGCTTTCGATACTATCAACCTTGCTTTAACCTTGAACCTGTAACTTTTTGTGACAATTTACTCTTGAGAAATCACACTATAAAATGGTACTCAATTATATGCTCATAGTGTGGTAATAAATGTTGAAATTTGTAATTTAAAATTGTCCATTTGTAATGGCTGTCAGATTCATTTTATATAATTACTTTGCCTATATAACATTTAACTAATTATTGTTGTATTGTGGAAATTTGCTAAATATAAGTATAAAAATAAGACTAATGTGTATTTTAAACTAATCAGGTATTTAAATCCAATTTTAAGTATTTAATACGGGGGTTTCAGTTGGGGTTCCTGAAAAGAGTAGTCATTGGTTTGGTTTTCTAAATTTGGGGGTGAATTTCTTTCTAATATTTAAAATTTGATGGGTTTCTCAGAATTTACTAGATTTGTTAGTAAAATCTGTATTAATTTTTAGGAATTTTTACCTGTACTCTTATACAAGGGTCCAAACATAATGCATCGCCGATGTATATATGGTTGCCTGTATTCAAGGGGTTTTAAAGGGTGACTGTATGTGTTTGTGGGTATTTGACTGGTGTTGTCACATAATCGACACCAGTTCAATATATATATATATATATATATATATATATATATATTATATTACACACATTTAGAGATTTCTCTAAAAATGCGCTCGTATATCACATCTATTTTATGTTGTGCTGCGTCACATCGTGAAAATTCAATCATCCAAAGGACCGCAAACATCATTCGATCATGACGATGACGAGGTCGACCATCTGATACATCCCTATATAAAATATATGAGCCCCGTTATATATTATCCAAACACACGGATGGATTTTTCTCCTTTTGTATCGGAGTTAACCCGTTGTGAGATGCCTTGGGGATTTCCTTTCCGGCTCCTAGCCCAAACGAACAAACTGATAAAGTCCCTGGTAGATACACCACACGTATGACTCATTCACCAACACAAATGCATCATTCAAATGTGCCCGTTTGAATGAGAATATGAGAACGACGGAAGGTAATCGATAATAGGGGTGTATTTTAGCCGCTAGGAGGCGCCACGAAGACCTTTTTCTGCGGGCAGTTCTAGACAGTTCATCGTAGATTTTACACCAGTGAAGAAGTATTGTTGTTAAACTTTGGGTATGTACCACTCACATGAATTTTTTTTTTTAAATTAATATGTACATATTTCTATAATTCCTTTGTGTTCTAATAAACAACAATTTAATACTTAATTGTCGTTTATTAGAACAAGTCTGTGTTTCGAAATAAATAAATCTATATATTTAAGTTTCAATTAATTTGTTACTCACAAACTTTCTTTCATATAAAGTTAATATCATCGTCGATAATATATAAGTTGTTTGGCAATAATAATTAATTACATCGGCGCTTTTGTCTTATCTCTATACACTTCCGCGGATCCTAATTTATATTTTTCGACTGGAAGAATTACTTTCATTGTGCGTCATCCTATAATTTCACCGAAAGTACTGACAATTAGTTAATTGTCGGGCCCGCTAACTCGTCTGTGTTGTTTGTTTTAAGTTACATGCGATTTCATTTTTATGGGCTATCAGTTTTTAGGGTGGATAGTTCTACGTCGTTTGATTTCTTTACGGTACATGTAAAAAGAATCGGGCCGGGCGGCAGGGTAAAATGATGCTGGGGTAAAATTGATTTCAGGCGAAATATTATCGGAAATTGAAAAAATTCGTACTCTTAAAAATGAAAAATATTTTAATAAAGATACGTAATAATATACGTAATTATACTGCAAACAAATAAAACCCTCAATTTAAATATGTATTAAGTAACGAATTAATAAGCGTTGTTTTAAATTTATTGTACGTAGGACATATTGTGATTGAAGTTTAGAGAATAGGAAGGTATAATATTTTTTATAGATAAAGTTTTCCGAAATTCCTACAGGAAGCACTCTTCTGCTCTTACCGAAAAATTTCTTTTGAGAATATCTCGCAGGTATAAAAGTTGATTTCAATAAAATCGGGTACAACCAATTTCCTTAGATGTAAATCGCTCTTGTCATTGTAACTTTTTGATTATATTGCGACAAATAGAATAATATAATACAGCGTGTGTAAGAAATGTCGCAAAAGCAACACGCAGCGACATTCTTCGTTGGGTTCTGAATAAAAAATGTTATTGTTAAAATGACGTATCATGCTTCGTATGCGTTCAGGAACCATTTGAAAGAAACAAACATTTGGCAACACTGTAGCCACATACTACTGTAATTGTAGATACCGCTATAATTTCCGTATTTCGATCTTCGAAAACATTTTACTCGTTATTAGTGTTTTCAGATGGTAAATCTGATATTTTAAATTCTACACATTACGCGAGGTATAATTTCCTCTTCAAATTATTTATTGTCAAAATAACACATATAGAAAAATGTTTAATTACAACAGGAATAGTTCTTTGTTTGGGTAATTATCTGAGAGTACTAGTTGAATTTTTTAAGCTCTTCAAGCTTGAATTCGCCGCTTTTGCACCCGATTACAGCTTTATTTCAATTTCCTATAAAACGCAATGCCCGATTTTCTAAACTTTCAACGCACACTGTATATACGTCGTATTTAAACTTTTACACAAACTGCCAAAGCGTTAGAAGTTAGTTGACGTTTTATAAACTTCAAAAAATCCGTTACGAAACATAATTGTCAAATTGAATGTAATTGTTGGCATAAGTAAATATGGCAATTGTGTGTCATTTTTTTTGCATTAAGGACTATTTTTATAATATCGAAAGCTCATTATTGTTATTATGATACTTAAAGAAGATGGGATATGTTTTATGTGCCTGCCGCATAGGATAAATACATATAGATAAGAACAATACAACTGTAATAATTGGTAATAACAATAGTACAAATTTAATAGGTGTCACATTTCATCAATGGAAAACCACAGTTGAACTCGGCATTTTTTTATTTCTTTACCATTACATATTCACATCGTGTCTGCTCATTAATTGTCTGACAAAAGCTAATAAACTTCATAAATTTAGAGCCTTCATTCATCGAAAGAAAAAAAAACAACAAAAACATCGATACGTTTCATAGCTTCACTTACGTTGTCAGGCCATCAGCCAAATAAATGCACTTTTCATTCCCAAACTGTCCAACATTTGCCGGCTTTCTAACGTTAAATCTTGACAATTGGTAAATGATCCTTCCTCGATATTTTTTCTTATATACAACACATCTCACGACCGTTACTTATTTGGTGTTTTCAGTAGTTTGTCCTGTCAGTTCACAACATTTATGAGTAACACGTCGTATTGTACGACGACACTAGTATATCACTGAAATATGACGTTTGCCAGCAAGTGTCATCGCCTATTGACCGTCTTGATGGTTTATAAGTGGAATTGAATTTTCATCGCAAATCAAACATCAGATGGATTTTTTGTCAGTTAATATGAAAGTTTCCTGTTACTTTAGAGGATATTCTTACACTTAAGCTTAATTATATACCGATATGTCAAATTAACGATTGCATAGCGAAAAATTGAAAAGACGGATATTTCCTGTATTATTTCCTAGTTTTGAGTTCACCTTTCTTCGAATAAATGCGAAATTCGTGACCATTGAAATTAATACCATTTAGTATATTCTTTAGTGCTTTCGTATTTGAGTCTCTCAGTTTATTTGGATATTTCCAGTATTTAACGATCGAAACCTGCAAAAGTTTGGGACTGTAATTTCTGAATCTTGTACGATTATGTGTAGTGTGTGGCTTCAATTCTTTCAACCTTAATTTACAAAATAGCTTGTGTCATCGGTCTTCTTCTAAATGTGATTACTCCACCTTATCACCTGTCAAAATTCGACCTTTGTTTGAAGCGCTCCGCATGACTCTGATACTATTCTGTCTAGTTCTGACACTGTGTCATCGCGAACTGGAATTGATTAATGGTTTCGATAGTTCATAACCCGCAACTGAATTTTCGTGCGCCTACCAACGTTTTCTTTACGGGAGAAAAATTGATGCCGCGTGATTTTCTACACGTACGAGAATTTTCAAAAATTATTTTTAGGGCTTTGTTCTCTCATCGGAGACATGAAAAATAGCCCACGGGATATGGGACCGTAGTCCCCCTAGCGAGGCACTTTCGTTCCCACCATAGATAGGCCAAGTTCTCAGATAATTCGCTCCCAAGTCCGTGAATTTTGGAGTATAGCTGTGCCGTGTTAATCGCTCGTATTAAAAAATGCTCGTCGAATAGCTTTTAGTATGTATAACTAGAACCGAACGAAGAAACACGGATTATGTATCGTTTAGTTTTCATTTTGGTGGTATATATTTTTTTATTTTTTTTAGCTTTTCTATCCTTGTCCTTTCATTATTATCTTTCTTCTTTATTTATTGACTGTCAGTCCTTATATATTATTTTTATTTACAGTAATTCGAAAACACAGTAAGAAGCTTCACTAATAAAATTATATATACATAAATGTAATTGCATAGAGAGATTGTTACTTTAAACACTTTCCCGCTTCTCTATAATTGATATATCTCTGCAACGCATTCTATTCAAAAGTCATTTATTTATTTTTGCAAAGAAATTTAATTATTTCTTCAAATGCTACTGTGGGAGAATTTAATTTTTTTTATGTAAGAAAACGAGATAAATTTATCAATGTCTTCGAACTTGAATCCTCTTCTTTCACAACTGCTTACAGCTTTATTATTAACTTATTAATTATCGTCCTGATGCAATACGATATGCTAAAGAAGTATGAATTTGTCGTGCTGAATGCTGCATTCAACAAAACGGTGGCCACTTTAAACATTTCTTTTGGATGTTGTATTGTTAAATAAATATCTTTATGCTCCAATATCTTAGTAATAAATTAATTAGTTTATATGACCCTTTTTGTTTATTTTATGCTGGAGAACAAATACCTACAATAGTGCCGTGCAATTCCGAAACACCCGGTATACGTCTAATTAAAACTTTTGCACAAACTGTCATTGAAGCGTTTATACGTTCCCATAAACTTCAAAAACTTATTGAGAGACCTAATTGTCAAATTGAATGCCATTGTTGGCATAAGTAAATGTATCTATTGTGTGTAATATTTTTTTTTGCATTAAGAACCATTTTTGTAATATAAAAACTTGTTATTGTTATTATTATCTTCAATATGATCAAAGCCATTCAGGTGGCCCACTCTAATTGCCTTGGTTGAAATAGCTTAACCGAACCGTCAAAATAGATGAAAATTGGCGACGCGGGGCGCAGTACTCCTCTCTGGATAAGCGGAATTAATAGCTGTCGCTTGGCGTGGGCGTACGGGCAACTTTAAATTGTTTCTTGACGGAGAGATTTTCCTTTTTAGTGGAGCGTGTGCAAAGATACGGGCAGCTGAAGAGGAGCGTGCAAAAATCGACAGGCGGGCGTTATGAAAAAATTCTGACGAACGGCGTTCGTGATGATAAATTCAAGCCAAACACAGTAAAATTCGTAACAATTGTCAGGTATGACAGGCGCACGGAAAAATTGCAAAAGTTTCACTTTGACGAACAAATTTCACGCCGCGCCGTCGAGATTTAGCGTGCCGAACAAGGGTTGAAAACCAAAGGAATTGACTTTTCCACGACGATTGAGTGAGCTGTCCACGTGCCAAGTCTTTCGCTGTCGAAGGTACGACTCATTTAAAGCCTTTCTACAGGGGAATGCAGTTAAAAAATCTCGCGATGACGAGTTGGCGAGAACGTGTCATTAATTCAAATGGACGTATGACTTTGACAGCTGCACGGAAAAGTTTCATTTTTGTGATCGATCGAGATTTTCTGATAACGATGAACGGTGTTAATTTATAAAAAATGCGCGATATTGTCACACGAATCCCGATTCATAATTATCAGATCGATGGGGATGAACACAAAGAACTGACATTTAAAAGACAGACAGACGGGCAACACGAGCCCTTTCGTAAAGTAAGGTGGAAGGAATTAACGCCACAAGGTGAATACATATATTTGGTATAACATTTAAAAATTACAGTCTTAAACGTTTGCATGTTGCGTTCATTAAAAACTGGAAATATCGAAGACAGCCAAATATGTAGATCGATAAAATCAAATACGAAAGCACTAAAGGGCATAAACTTCATCGAACACGAATTTAGTATTTATACTACAAAACGTAAACTAAACTAAATATACAAAAATTATAGAGAAGATATGCACATTTTTAATTATTCTGTATGCAAACTTCAACTGTACATAGCCGAATAGCATACACCAAAGAAAAACGGTTAATAAAGTGCCAATGTTAGGTATGTAATTAATTTTAATTGTACAATATCCTTTAAAAAAAACAAGAAACTTCAAACTTCCAACTGATGTTTGATTTTCGACGACAGTCTTACGAAAATTGGATTCCAGCTTATGAACCATGTCAAACATTTATATGGGCGCGAATGAGCATTCATTGTATGAATCATAATGGCAAAGAAGTGAAGAAATGCAAGTTTAAACTGTAATAATTTACTAAAATGAGATACCTATTAGATATGTATTTTTGTTTCTACCCATTATTACTGTTGCTTTGTTACTTTCTATATGTATTTGTTCTATGCCGAAGGCACTAATATCTAATAAGTTATCTCCGATTCTTCTCTCTATATTACTATAAATTGTCAATAAAATGAAAGTGTACTATCACATGTAAGCATAATAATAACGTGTTTTTAATATTATAAAAATTGTCTTTGATACAATTGACGCAATGGCTTAAATTAGACTTATATACAGGACGCGTTAAAAGTTTAGCAAATTGAACATTGTAAAACGCATCATAGTAATGTTGGCGTTTTACAGGATAATGTAATAAATCTGTAATCGGTAGCAAAAGAGGTGAATTCAAGCTCGAAGAGATTGACAAATTCTACTAGTGGCCAAGGTTTTAACGATAACCACTTGATTAATCACCGCTTTTATCATGTTCGTCAATTGGAGGATATTTTTGGTGTCCAAGCCGCTGGTTTGCAGTAATTTGGCGTAGAATTGTTCCAGTATTTTGAATATCGGTCCTCGAGATTCAATTTCATTATTGACATTCTCCACTTGACTCCGGTATTTCTTTTTTGGACGTCGGTTCGGTTAATTGATTTAATTTCCTCTCCTGTTCGTTAAGCCACTCTTCTTGGTTGGAATATTTCAGCATTTCTTGCAGAAGTTGCCAGCAGAATTTAATTTTTCTTTTTCTCTCGGCAGAAAGTGCACAGACATTCGCTTTTCGATATTTTGTACGAACGATTTGATATATTTCGTGGTAAGGTGAGCTTTCAAGGCATCCGTATCGCTTAGAAGCAACGCGCAAAGATTAAGAACTTCCCCGAAATTTCTACTATCCTTTTCAATTGATTTCCACAATAAGTCACGATCTTGAAGTTTCTTGTCTATGGTATCTTTCGTTGTATCCTTGAAGGTGATCGTAGCTGATAATTGCACTTCCATTTGGCTTAATTTCAGCTATCCTTAATTCTCACTGCGAAATTGTGGACATCATCTCGTGTATCCTACCCACTCCCTTCTTTCCCAGTCTGTCTAGAGCTTCCTATCTCTCCTTGACTTGATTCACTCTCGCCTCCAAATTATTTTTAGCGACCACGTCACTGTATTCCTCCCCGCAAGCTGGTTATAAGCGCTACACATGCGCAGAGCATATTAATAATTATAATACTAATAATATTCTTTATTGTAGTAAATCTGATTTCCAGATATTTAAATTGTCAAAAATGCAAATATAGTACACAAATATAACAATATTATATAAAAAAAAGTATAAACAACGTAGAAATAACATAAATAATCGGGGTTCAAATTATCACTGTAAAGTGGTCAAAAACAATAAGATAACAAATTAAAAAATTATTAAGTTATACGGTTGGTTGTTCACTACATCATCAATCAAAATGTTCATCCATAGAATAAATACAGCTTTCTTTCAAAAATGCCCCAACATTACGTTTAAACACAGGCTCATTCATTATAATTTGAAATCTCTGAGGCAAGGCATTAAAACCTCTCAAACCCAAAACTTGAGGAGTATTTCCAGACAAATTCAATGAGTACTTAGGTATAAGAAAGTTTTGACATGAACGAGTTTCATAAGAGTGAATATCATTATTACGTCGAAACTCGTGCTTATTTTTATGTACATAATTTAAATGAATAGCAGACATGGGTTGATTTAAATTGGCGCTCTCTCTCTCTCTGTGAATGTCAGTGTGTGACAACGATAGCGGTCAAACCGCTATAGATATCAATTCTAAATTTTATATTTACGAGTACAATTTGCCTCTTTAAATCTCATTAGATTTTCAGTAAAATCGGTAGACCGGAAGTGGTAGCATATGTCAGTGATAATTTAATGCATGTGTAAACAAAACCATAAGTCGGGATTGTTTTGTCACTTTCACAGCGAAAAAAGTTTACTTTTACTTTTAAATCGGCAAGAAATTTGTTTACCTTTGGTTGACCCGACATCAATTTGTTTACTCTATCATCATAGTGTTCGTTGTGAAGTGTTATGACGCAAAATCTCCAAACTCATTGCAAGTAATCTTCAGAAAGTCTATAAGAACGGTGGTGTATTTTTATATAATATAATTACTATGTAATAGTTATTTACGAACCAAGTGCGGGAAGACTAATTTTCTGCATTAGCGCACTTTGAAAGCACGAGCGACCGCAGGAGCGAGTGCTTTTAATTGCGCGAATGCGTGGAAGATGTCTTCAAGCAAGTGGTTTGTCCAATATTACTCCTATTTTCCCAACTTTCAATGAAGATTAGTCGAGGGAAGCAGTATTTTATAGACTAAATTTTATAACTAACAATTTTTTTTTAATGTTCCAAAAGCCAGTGTTTTTTGCAATTTTTAAAATCGTGTCGACCAGGAAATACTCCTTGCTGGTCAAGGAGTATTTCCGAATAAATTTTCCATTTCAAAACTCAAATTTAGTTGCTAAATGGTAACTGTACGAAACAAATTGCCTGAATACGAGTCCAAACGACGCGACGAGTAGTTTTACCGAGGAGGCAATTGTTGGGCAACAAATATGTTCGTTAAAACTGAAAAAAGAAGGCTCTCGTGTAATTATAAGTGAAAAAAATCGTGTTTTATCAATATTTTTTCAACTACCAAGTTTAAACAAATTTATGAAGAATTAAAGTATACTCAAAAGTAATTATGAGAAGAAAAAAAGTTTTTCGAAATTCCTACCGGACGTAGCTCTTACTCATCGAAAATCAGTTTTTTTGCGAATATCTCGCAAGTCAAGCTTTTTAGACAGGTACATTAGCAGTATAAAAGTATTTAGAACATAATTTTTAATAACTTTTGTATAAAAAAAATTTCAAAATTCAGACCGAAAGTACCACTTTTACTCTTATCGAAATAGCGATTTTTTGCAAATATGTCGTAAAATATGCATTTGCTTACACGTATAAGAAGTTCGTGTCGTGGACACACCTCATTTTTTTCTTGTATGGGTGAAATTTATGACTCTTCAAAATCCATGATACAGATTTACTGCTGACACCGCAAGATGTTATAACTTGAAATTTGGTCTGTGTACCGTCTATCATCAGTTCTGCTATATATCAATTTGTTTGTTCTCAGAAAGTTGTGGACGTCCGGTTTTTTAAGCATCCTTAACACTACGCTTTCTTTGAAACTTATTTGTGCAAGTTCTCTCAAATATTTTCATGATATAGGACGATGAAGATGCCTCTCATTGAAGATTTGTTCAGCAGTATGAACATTTCTTTGAGATTCGGCAACAGTCCAAACAGCTTCCACTCTATCTTCAAAACTTACGTACCATTTCCACTATTGACTTGATGGGTCAAATCACAAATCACCGCTATTATTAACAAGAGGATTACATGTAAAAAAAACTTCATTTACAGCTTTCCAGGTTTTAATAAGAAGAAAAATTATCGTATAGAAATAAGAAATATCAAAATTTTATCGCAGTGTGAATAAAGTCGTAGTCATAGGGATATTAGTGCATGGACAGAGTGATTTAATGCTTGAAAATCTAAATACTTGACTTTTTCTGGCTCCAATTGTTTTTTAATCTTCATGGCATACTTATTTGTGGATCTCATATGCTTCAAATGAAAATATTATACACTTATTTTTACTGAACAATGTTATTACCTTGTAATTTGCAGTCTTTTGTATCTCCCTTCTTACGGATAAGGAATATTACTCCAGGTACCAAACCTTTGGAACTTTCTTAGCTTTGTTATTATCGATGTTTTATTGTTAAATTTTGATATGTCTAATTATTTCTTGTAACATTTGAAATTAAAATTTATTGAAAGCTTAAGAATTACATATTACAATTTTACAATTACATTGACCTTACATCTATATTAATCTTATTACTAATTTCTTTACTATATAAGCTCTCGTATTTTAATTGCGTAATGGGTTTTAAAAATCTGCTTGTACTATCCTAATACTCTACTCTATAAAGAGATAACTGAAAAGATCTGCCCAATGTCCTAATACCATAATATTAATTTGATGAGATTCGTCTATTATCGTTTTAACATTTTTGTGCCTAAAGAAAGCACATACTTATTATTTCAAGGGATTCAAGGATTCACTGAATGGCTTACAGCAATACTAATGTGATATTACTTTCTGTGATAAATAAACTAATTTAATTTTTTTAATACTGAACGTGTCTGAAGTTAGGGGGCAGTATATTGTATATTTTGGGTCCTGTACGTTTAATCCGTCTGTCACACCTAAATGATGGTAATGAAACATCATGCCGCGGTGCTGTCTTTGTATTTATTTGGTGTTGAAGGTTGGTTTTCTACTATGGGTATTTAATCATATATCTTACTGCTGATGTTATGTATAATTGTTCGAGTTAGTAAATCAGATTCTTGAAATAATTGCTGTGTGGAAAATCTTCGTAGTTTGAAACGGTCATACGTATAAGAAAGTCGTGTGGTGGCCACACCTCATTTTTTACTTTTTTATACGTAGTATAAGAAAGTATTGTGATGATGAAAATTTTCGACCTCGAGAATTTCGCAGACTTTTTGAAGTCCCCTGATACAGAAAAAAGGTTTTTAGAAAATGTCTCTCTCTGTTTGTCAGTGTATGTGTGTGACCACGATAGCGGTCAAACGGTTATAGCTATCAATTCCAAATTTTGTATTTACGTGTATAATCTCCTTCTTGAGATCTGATTAGTTTTTCAGTAAAATCGGTAAACCAGAAATAGTAGTTTACTTCAGTGAAGAAATTGAATTTTGCCAATATTTGGTCAATTACTAAGTTTAAACAAATTGATAAAGAATTCAAATGTACTCAAAATAATTTTGCTTTTCACATCGTTTGCCCTTGAATTACATATCAACATAACCTATATAGCTATTACTATGATAAAGTAGCTTTCAGTAAATGTTTCATTGAAGAATCGTAGGATTACTAATTTTTTCCTTGTTATACTTACAATTACATTTTTATAACATAATAAAAAAATAAATAACATTATACGAAAGGCTTTTTAAAAAATGTATTTTTTTTTTCATGAGATTCTCAGTACAGATTCGTGTTTAGGATCAATCAAGGCTCCATACTACGAATTAATTAATTATTTGACTCGTTGTACACATCGCTGACTCAACTTTCTTAACACGTCAGACCTCGATGCACAAGCACAAAAAAAAATTAAACTTCAGCATAAACCACCACGTCAAAATTGTTTAACACTTTATGCAGAAATAATACAAAAAAAACACATGTAAACTACCTCAACTCATGAAGTTCATTAAACTCATCCATTTCAAAATTCTTATAACTGATCTCACAAAAAGAAATGTATTATACAAAGAAAAATGCATAAATAAAAATTATACTTCTGACCTTCCTACATACCGGGTGTCCCAGCTAGGACTTTCGGGTCATATATCTCCATTAAGAGATGAAATTGAAACAAGGTCCAAGTTCCCACAGATTCTTTATTTAAATTACGGCGACCAGTTTCGTGAGTTTAAAATACTATACTCACATCATCAGGCCAAGCTTAAACAAGAAATAAGCTCGTGACACCAATATACAAATTAAAAAAATTAAAAAATAGGTGATAAAATGTGTATTTAAAAGATGTGTTTAACAAATTAACTAATTAATATAACAAATTGTATAAGTCATATAATGAAAAAATATTTTTGTTATTTAAAACAAATTGTGAAAAAATTCAAAAAGTCAAAAATACAGTGAAATTATATCAGTATCAAATGAAGGAGGCTAATCACAACACTTACAATCCCAAAAAAGACTACCTTCCTTGCACCAGCAACCACATCCATGTAAAAATCACATGTCGCAACAGACAGTACTGATAATGAAATTATTCAAAAAATAAAAAGGAATAAATCATTTAATTTATTTTTTGAATAAATTTCATTATCAGTACTGTCTGTTGAGACATATGATTTTTACATGGATGTGGTTGCTGGTGCAAGGAAGGTAGTCTTTTTTGGGATTGTAAGTGTTGTGATTAGTCTCCTTCATTTGATACCGATATAATTTCACTGTATTTTTGAATTTTTTCACAATTTGTTTTAAATAACAAAAATATGTTTTCATTATATGACTTGTACAATTTGTTATATTAATTAGTTAATTTGTTAAACACATTTTATCACCTATTTTTTAATTTTTTTAATTTGTACATTGGTGTCACGAGCTTAATTGTTTAAGCTTGGCCTGATGATGCGAGTATAGTATTTTAAACTCACGAAATCGGTCGCCGTAATTTAAATAAAGAATCTGTGGGAACTTGGACCTTGTTTCAATTTCATCTCTTAATGGAGATATATGACCCGAAAGTCCTAGCTGGGACACCCGGTATGTAGGAAGGTCAGAAGTATAAGTTTTTTTTTTTTTGCATTTTTCTTGGTATAATACATTTCTTTTTGTGAGATCAGTTATAAGTTTCAATTTCATCTCTTAACTATCCACCCACACATGGCCTATCATACCAATTTATATCTCCATTATTATTGAACGAATTTTTATGAAATTTGGAATATACAGTATGTCCACGGATCGAGTTCCAAAGAGGAAAAACTTTTTCATTTTGCATTTTACAAGAAAAATGTATTCTTGATAAAAGTTTTTGCATGTCTCGAAACGGCCAAATCAGTTTTAACCTTTTCAAAATTTCTTTTAGTTTAAGATAAAAATCGAAAAATTGGTCGTTTTATTTGAAAATTTTTTAAAGTCCCAGAAATTAAGTTGCGTTGTCATGGTAATTGTCCATATTTAATTATCTAATTAACTGTCAGTTAGAAAAATCAACCATAATAGTTGAAAATGTTGTCAAAAGACCAACGAATTTACCTAATTCAATGCTATGGCAAAGGTAATAAAGCGATCCGTCTAGTTGTCGAAGAATTTAATCAAAAGTTTCCGGATATTTACATCTCAAATAGAGGTGCACGAGCATTGGTCAAAAAATTCCTATCCACTGATTCCATACTGGATGTAAAGAAAAAAAATATAGCACGCGATGATGACGACGCCGCCACTCTTCTTGTAATGGATTCAGTACGGAACTATCCCAAACTTTCTTTGCGGCGCAGATCAGTCCATCTGGGAATTAGTAAATCGCTCATTCAAAAGATTTTGAAACAAAGAAAGTTCCATCCCTACAAGCCCATTTTTAATCATGCATTAGAACCCGGAGATCCTGCGAAACGTTTGTATTTTTGTCTGTGGATGGGCGCTCAAATTATGGATAATCAATACTTTTACCGAAATATTATTTTTTCTGATGAGGCCACGTTTTCTACTAATGGTACTGTTGCATCTCAACATGTGAGATATTGGAGCGATTACAATCCGAATTTTCGCATGCCTCACAATCGACAATATTCGGCAAAAGTTAATGTGTGGTGTGCAATTTCTTACCATGGTATCATTGGACCATATTTTTTTGATAATACTGTCAATCAGCATACGTACTTGGATATGCTGCAAAATTTTGTTGATGAACGTTTGGACGATCTACCGATTAATGCAAGGTGTTATTTCCAACAAGATGGTTGTCCGGCTCATTATGCTAGGATTGTTGTTGAATGGTTAAATCAGCAATTTGGACAGAATTGGATAGGTCGAAATGGTCCCGTGATATGGCCACCAAGGAGCCCTGATTTAACAATGGCTGATTTTTATCTTTGGGGTCGTTTGAAGCAAATAGTTTATGCAAATAATCTTCCTCCGAACGTAGAAGATTTAAAGGAGAGGATTAGAGACGCTGTGACGTCTTTAACTCTCGAAGAAATTCGAAGAAGTTATAGAGAATTGCGCCGACGGCTAGAATTGTGCGTTGAAAAGGGCGGTGAATGGATTGAGTAAAATAGTTATTAGTTATATCATTTTTGTTTTTGAATTTATGAAAAAATTTTCAAATAAAACGACCAATTTTTCGATTTTTATCTTAAACTAAAAGAAATTTTGAAAAGGTTAAGACTGACTTGGCCGTTTCGAGACATGCAAAAACTTTTATCAAGAATACATTTTTCTTGTAAAATGCAAAATAAAAAAGTTTTTCCTCTTTGGAACTCGATCCGTGGACATACTGTAGACAATTTATTAAGTGATGAACCGTTGCGCTATACTGAAACAACCATAGTCTTTAAAACGTCAATTTAATAACAAAAGTTGATAACAAAGAACGACCAAAAAACGAGAATATTAAAACAAAAATCACATGAAAATGTCATAGTATATGTTCGAATGTACCACCATCCGCTTCAATACATCTCTCTAAACAAATCCTAAAATCATCAATTACGTTTCGCATCATGTTAACATTTATTGATGCAAATGCTTCTCAGACTCTGTTCTGCAAATCTTTAGGAGTTGTAGGCGGTGTTGAATTAACATTTGTTTTGACGTATCCCGACAGGAAGTAGTCACAAGGGGTGTTTTACTTCAATTTTTCTGTAGAGGCTTGATTTTTGGTGCTTAACCATCTAAAGATATTTTCGTGGAATTTGAAAAAAAGAACGATGAGTGAAAATTATAATAATGAGTGAAAATAATTTTTATAAGTTCAAAAATTTTAAAATTCATTTAAATGATTTCTTTTTAAAATTTTTACAAGTTCAAATTTTATTTATTGATACGGACACCTAATGCTAGTTTAGTATTTAGAGCGGTTTTCACCTGCTATCAATCTGGGTCTTGATTATTGTGTCTCGTCCTTATATTAACATTATTTTGACAAAATACTCGGTCATGCTCTGAACCCACTATCATTTCCACCTCTTAAAGATGCGTGTCTACATTACTGCCCCTTGCGGTTAATCTATACATCACTCACTTGAAAATGTAAACAAATATATTTCTAAATATTGACGTGTTTATGTCAATTATAATGCACAAAATTTAAAAGAGATATCAATACATAAATGTAACAAATAGTGAATTATTGCCACTGCCATTTACAACACGGTAAGTACCTAATAGTTATAACGCTATTTCCAATATAAAATCTAAGTATTTATTGCCATTGATTTGTTACACGTTCGTAATTGTTGATAGCATCTAGAGAATATACTTCGGGCCTATCCATCGAACAGTCTCCGACATCATCTTTTTACGCTGAAGTTACGGAAAAGGCTTTGTTATGATATTTACTTGCTATACAAGGCTTATTCTAATATTAATTCCATGAATAAAATTTATCATAACTTTCTTACATTAATTTAAATTAAATTAATTGAAATTTACTGAAATCTTAACCTAATAAATAATTATATATACAAGTGAGATAGTTTGATTGTTCATGTCTTTTTCAAATTAAATAGAATAGCATTTAATCAGCTAAAATTAAAATAGAAAGAAATACTTAGACAAGAAAAGAAGAACTATGGAAATATTATATTGTCTGTTCAACCGGACGTGTATTCCAGCATCATACGTAGACAAGGCACAAATAAATGTAGGATGGAAAAAATATAAGGTGTATGAATACCTATAAATAGTTAGATGTTATAAATGTTCAGGGTATAATCATTTTGCTAAAGAATGTAAAAATGCGGAAACATGTGGTAATTGTGCCGGTAGTCATTTGACAAACAAATGTGATAGCCTAATTATATATAAGTGTATAAATTGTGTAAGAACAAATCATAAATTTAAAATGGATACTGACATTAATCACATAGCGTTTGACAGGGACTGTATACATTATAAACGAATAGTAGATAAACAAGAAACGAAAATTAAATATATGTATCAATTTGATAGTAAGTAGGATTGATTTGCTCAGTAATGATTAAATTGTAGTTTTTTAAGTGTCAAGAACATTAGAATATTTGAACAATTAGTCCGTAAGTATATTATAGAAAAAGTTTTATTTTCTAAGTTTCTATTTGTATATTTTAATAACAATTGGTTATAAAGATTATTATTATTATTCAGCTGTCTGCTTCACTGAGTTCTTCGAGTTGTCACTTATAATTACCACAGTATCATCTGCAAAACAAAACGTCTTTTTCCGTGTGACATATTAACATTTATCATGGATATATTAAAAAGGAGTGGCCCTAAAACTCTAGCCTGCGGCACACTGAACCCTACCTCGAGAGCACCACTTTACCCTCTGCGTTTGGTCCGTTAGGTATGATTTGAATAAATCGTTGGCGATTCCTTGAATGCCTATATTTTATACGGTTATCATTTTTCTTTTTTTCTGTACATACTCGTTCTTATTCACCTCATTCATTGAGCCTAATTCGAATAATAAAAATAATGAACATTTATTGCCTGACAGGTTGTTCTATAAGCCACTGAATTAGTCTTTTTTTAATTATGATAGATTAAGTTATGCACACATATATCTTATCGACCAATTTGTATTCTGGCACCGTTTTATCTAGATAATGTTCTAGTTTCTATATTTAGGAATGGAAACGTTGAACGCAATTTATGGCAGGGAAACTTCTGCCTTTATTGTTCGCGAAATGAACTAAAATAAGCATTGAAAGTTATAAATACATTTATTTTTCGATATATTGTTTTGTAAAGGAGAATGGCTTTATCATTTCCTCAAATTAATTAAATGATAGTAGCAGTCGTCGCAAGTTTTTTAAAAATGCTAATGCTATTGATTTATATACAGACTGTCTCCAAAAAAAAAGATGATCCCATATCTCCCTTATTTAATGGATAATTTCAATGATCTATACATCAAATTAAATGGATACGAACGGGCTACTAAAGTATACACATGTATTAGCTTACATAACAAAATTCAAAAGAATAAAATTGAAAAAGACGACTATCGTCTATGCTCAAACTGGGCTCCATTTTGCGCTAAACATTAGCGCAACTTAAAATCTTCGCACAAGCCCATATGTTGCATTGGACAAGGTTTCAGCAGGAAGTATTCAACAAGCTTCGATAACTTTACCTCTTAATTGAGCCTCATTTTCTGGAGGCGGCACATAAACTTAATCTTGAAGAAGTGTGTTGTATTTATATTGGTCTAGATTATCATCAATAAAAATTGGCCCCATTAGTCTATTACGTAAAATACCACACTAGACATTTTCCGAAGATCTATGTTGAAAATTACTTCATATGTTCTAATCAAAGAATCTCACAACCGTCTTATTTAAAACACCCTGTTCAGAATGGCGTTATGCAGGGTAGCGCCATCCTATTGAAATATCACTCTTCGATACTCATTGAGCGGTAGCTCGTCAAAAAAATTTTCCACGCCTTCACCAAGAAGTGTGTTGTATTTATATTGGTCTAGTTTACCATCAATAAAAATTGGCCCAATTAGTCTATTACGTAAAATACCACACTAGACATTTTCCGAAGATCTACGTTGAAAATTGCTTCATATGTTCTAAACAAAGAATCTCACAACCTTTTTGTTAAAACACCCTGTTCAAATGGCGAAATGCGGAGTAGCGCCATCCTATTGAAATATCACTCTTCGATACTCATTGAGCGGTAGCTCGTCAAGAAAATTTTCCACGCCTTCACCAAGAAGTGTGTTGTATTTATATTGGTCTAGTTTACCATCAATAAAAATTGGCCCAATTAGTCTTATTACGTAAAATACCACACTAGACATTTTCCGAAGATCTACGTTGAAAATTGCTTCATATATTCTAATCAAAGAATCTCCCAACCTTCTTGTTTAAAACACCCTGTTCAAAATGGCGTTTGCGGGGTAGCGCCAACCTATTGAAGTATCACTCGTCGATACTCATCGAGCGGTAGCTCGTCAAGAAGATTTTCCACGCCTTCACCAAGAAGTGTGTTGTATTTATATTGGTCTAGTTTACCATCAATAAAAATTGGCCCTATTAGTCTATTACGTAAAATACCACACTAGACATTTAGCGAAAATCTACGTTGAAAATTGCTTCATATGTTATAATCAAAGAATCTCCCAACGTTCTTGTTAACAGTACCCTGTTCAGAAGGGCGCGTCAAGAGTTTAGAAAATCGGATATTATAAAAAGCATCATTGGAATGCTCGCGCTTTACAAGATATTGTAATAGAACTGTAAGCAGAAGCAGAACAGGCGAAATCAATCTCGAAGAGATTGAAAAATCCAACTAGTTAGAATAATAATAACAATTTCTGTTAATAGTGAGTTTGCGGTCGCACACTTTCCCTTACGTTAAATGGCCATTTTTCCTTATAATATAACGTAACCAACAAAAAAGAAAAACCCTTTGCGGTATCATAAAAATTAAATTAACGTTATGAATGACATCCTCCGACAATTTTATGTATTATGGTTAGAGTTGTTGCCGATATGACAGAAGCTTTGTTTGGTGTTTAGTTTGATTCTGTATGACACAGATAAAAGTGTTGATGATTTACTTGTATTCAATGCTGTGATGAATTCCCTTGACGAAAAGAAAAGACTTTATTCAACAGTGAAATTTGATATACATTCACTGCCATTAGATAAGTTTAAATTTTTATTTCGTTTTGAAAAGCATGATATTATAAGTCTTTATGAAGCCCTGCAATTGCGAAACAGATTTGAAAGTACTGACCAACATATTATAGATGGTTTGAAATTTGTTTTATGTAAAAACAGAATTAAGAATTATTGTTTATTGTGGGTCTATGTCTTATACTTAGACGATTTGCCTATCCCAATCAATTAAAAGGACTGCAAGATGAATTTGGAAAACATTACTCTTCTATTAGCAAATTAATAAATGCAATAATAGATATTATTTACATGAAATGGGGAAGATTGCTTTTCAACTTATCAGAAAATAAGTGGTTAACTCCAACTGTCCAAAGGGAATTAGCTCGAATTGTACAAGCAAAAGGTGCTCCTTTAGCCAACTGTATTGGTTTCATTGATGGTACTGCTAGAGCAATATGCAGACCAATAAGAAACCAGAAAAAAGTATATAGTGGTCACAAAAGGTTTCATTGTATGAAATTTCAAGCAATTACGTTACCAAATGGAACAATTATACATATGAGCCTGCCATATCCAGGTCGAAGGCGTGATGCATTTATGTTAAAAGATACTCTAATTCTGGAACAATTGTATTTGTATTGTACGCCACATTGTATATATGGTGATGAAGGGTATCTCTTGAAGCAGCATCTTATTCGACCATATTCTAGCACTACATTGTCAGAGCAACAAAAACAATTTAATCGACAAATGTCTAAACTTAGAAAATGTCTCGAATGAAGCTTTGGGAAGATTTTGCAACAGTTTGCCTTTGTGGATTTAAAAAAAAACCAAAAACTGTATTTGCAACCTATAGGGAAATATTACATTGTTGCAACTCTTTTAACAAATGCACATACTTGAAAGTACAACATCTACTTACTTTGGTATAGAATCTCCTACATTAACAGAATATTTTCAATAACAATTTGTTGTCCCACAGAAAAATAAAATATCATTAGAATACTTCATATTTAATTATTTATTTATCTAGGAAAACTCCATGTAAACTAAGAAATTCAAAATAAATAAAATTATTTAACAAAAGTATTACATTATTCTCTTTTAATAAATGCACAACGTTTATATGTAAGTACAAGTTCTACATATTCAGGTATAGAGTTTCCTACATTAACAATCTGTTGTCTCACTAAAAATAAAAAAAGCCTAATAATACTTCGTATTTATGTATCTTCATGTACACTAAAATTAAAAATAAACTCAACATAAAAACAAATTTGTATGATGGGCCATGTGTGGGTGGATATTTAAGAAGTAAAATTAAGAGAAGGTCCAAGGTCCCACAGATTCTTTATTTGTATTCGCCGACCGGTTTCGTGAGTTTCAATACAACACTCACATCCTCAGGCCAAGAATCCTAAAAAAGACTATCTTCCTTGCATCAGCAACAACATCTAAACAGTTAATAAATTTTTTTAAAAGCTGCCAAGTTACTGGTTCTTTTTAACCATAGTTTCTAATAAACGTAATAGTGAGTTATTTCTTTCAGCTTCTAAATTCCATTTTTCTTTTTCAAATTCTAATTTTTGCTTTTTATAAACAAGAGTTTCTTCTTGTAATCTTATCTTATCTAAATGCTTTTTTTCATTTAACTGTATTTCTTTTTTTTTAAGGTCATTGTCCATCTTTTTTTTCCTGCCAAATAGGATAAAACACATGACTCTTTGGGAGTTTTCTTTTTAGCACTACATGCTGCATGCTGGGTTTTAAAAATTGGTGTTTTTGATCTTACACAGCTGCCAGAACTGTCTGAAGAATCTTCCACCATTCCTTCATTGTTCTCTATGTTTTCTTTTCCCTGGGACTA
The DNA here is from genome assembly GCA_963170755.1 of Amphimallon solstitiale. Lineage (NCBI taxonomy): Eukaryota > Metazoa > Arthropoda > Insecta > Coleoptera > Scarabaeidae > Amphimallon > Amphimallon solstitiale. Next base: position 66,388,308 of record OY720677.1, read on the forward strand.
CCAATGTTGCATAAAGTTTGCGTCGCAGCATCCCTTATCTGTTTTGCCAATTCCACATTCTGCTGTTCCTGTGAAATTGACACTTCCCGCGGCCAACCCGCAGGATTCTTTTGTTTGCTAACTTATACTTTGATATAATTTTCCCACACAAGCATTAGTTCTTTCATACTCTCTCCCCAGTCTGTTTGCAATCTTTCTTCCCCAGATTCAGTTGCTTCATTCGAATCATATTTTCGGTATTTGGTTACTTGTTCTAACATTGTTCTTTTAGTAATCGTAAACTGCAAACACCAAATCTATCAGGATTGTTATACATTAAAATTTGGTGCAATTTAGACCATCATTCTTCTTCTGTTTCTATATTATCCTCAGCTAAAATCGCAAATAGTTCCTTAATACATTTGATCCTTTCGATATCGTTAAATCTAAATCGTTTAAATTCACACTGGGAAATCTCATCGTGCTCCGACTCTTGTTCATTCGTTGTTATAACAGATCCCGCATTTTCTATAGTCGCTATTTTATCAGTGCACTTTGCATGAAATACCAGCGACTGTACAAACACTGCATCTACAACATATACATGCAAAGAAACAAGAAATTAAACTATAGTTTTCTTACCAGATTTAGCTCGCGCAGCATCTTCTGGATCAAGCCCGACTTGATATGTTTGGTTAGATTCCGGATCAAATAATAATTGAATTTAATAATTTTGCGTTTTTTAGATTTTTTGACACATATACATACACTGAAATCAACTGTTCACATGGACAAATATCATACGGATCTAAATTCTGATTGTCTCCCTTATTTTCAGAAATAGCGTACCGAAAATAGTTATACTATTTACAGTAGCTTAATCAGTAAATAACACATTATCAAAAAGAATTGCATGGGCATTAATTTTAGTTATTAAAGGAATTTGTTCTGGAACACCTTCTGTGTTTTTTATAAACTCTCTGGGTTAATAAATAATTTCTTTGACATTCCTCCGGTACAAAAATACCGCATTCAAATAAAAAAAAACATACAGTTATCAAAATTATAACAAAAAATTACAATAGCTCAGCAAACGTCACTTTTAATGTCTACATGTTTGCGGTGCCAAATTTAGTATGCAATTCAAAAATGATATACAGGCTGAAAAAAAAATAGTTTTAGGCAAATATGCAATTTTAAATCAGTTTTCTGCACATACAATTTGTAATTTAAAAAAAATGCTTGTATTAGAACCTTTTATTGTGAACAACACTACCAAAAATTGTGTCTATCTAGTACGTAATTTTCCAAAAATATAATTTTGTAAAAGCATTGAATTTTTTAGAAAAATAGCTAGAAGTCGAAAACTTTAAATTTTAAGCTTATACTGATTACTTTTTGACTAAGAATTATACGGTGAATACTGAAAAATAATAATGTACAGGTGTTCCATTTAAAACACTATAGCCACCAAGTTATGGAACACTCTATATCACACAAAATTAATTTAGAAGGTACTCCTAATGAGTGGCTATAATATAAAAAAAACAGTTTCGAAATATTTTTCTCAAAAAGCCAGAATCTGCCTTTTACATAGAGATGACTCACCCTGTATATGTACACAAAACGGAAAAGACATTTATGCCTAAAGTTCGAGTAGTTTCAGAAGCCGAAATATCTCATTACCAAGACAATACAATCTCTAACTAACAAGACACGTGTTAAATCTGACATATGTCCTTCATATTATTCCATTGTGATTATAGAGCATCAACATATGTTTTCTGTATATAAGCTGTAATAAAACTATCGGTATTTACATTTAATAATATAATTTAATATATTCCAATAAGCACGTAGAAATCATTGCGGTAGATAAAATTTTACAAGAATTGAAGGATATGTTGTACGAAATTACGTGGTTATCAAAGAAAATAACAGGGGGCGCTGTTCTCAATTTATGTATATTACTTGTTTTTTCTTTAGAATTTTAAATGGAACGGTATATTTTTAATATTGTAATATTAAAGCACATAAAAAACCGAAGAGAGTGATGAAAACCGGAAGTTGCTATCTCTTTTCTTGACGAAGATATAGTCATTCGAAGATAATCTAGAAAAATAAAAAAATATATAAATTTATTTATTTATTGGGAGTAATAATTTTATTTTAATTTTAAGAGGATCTCTAGACAGTGTATAGTTCGCTTTCACTTGAATTTTCATCATACTCCACAAATATATTAATTTCAATCTTCTCACCGATTTTTTAATTCATTGTATATGTTACGTTAGATTCTCCTTTTAAATGTTTTCAATTTTCTCTAGCTATTTTTAAATTTCATGTCATATCTTTTTAGACATTGAAATAAAATAATATCAATAATAATAATAATAATATATCTTTACTATCCAACAGATATACATCTAATTATATTATAGGTAAACAGCAAAAATAATTTCCATAACTCATGAATAGAGACTGGATTTTATGCAAAATGCATATTTGTTGTTTTTTGGTATATCCCTTCTATACTGTGTACTTATCCATTTTCCACCCTCAGAATACGTTTTTTACCATTTTTGTTAGTGCATATAATGCATATTTGGACACTTTACCATAACTGCATATGCACGTACATATTTCATAGTTATTTTGCATATTTATGCATATATTCGCCATTTTCATAAGAACCATAATAAAATCTGATATTTGAAGATATTTAATTTGTTTGTATAAACGTGAAGGGATTGCTTTCCTTCAACTTTGCATTAATGACTCATTAAAAGTCCATCTCATTAATAATGAGATAGACTTTCCCAAAAATAGGATTTAACTCTACTAATAATCGGTTTACAGGGCAATTAGAACTTACGTAAGAAATCCTTTTCAGAAATGTAGGTATTAATGCAGGTATATTATACCGTACGACTAATATCAATATAAGAAAAAGAAATAATTTTCTTCATAGTTTGTTCATTCGTAAACGTATTAAGGTCTGTGCTATTTGGTGAAACAAAAGTGAATTAAAAAGTTTTGAAAACGCCGAAGATAGCTAAAGCGAAGTCATCTCTAATAAAAAATTGGATAAGTGATTGCAGTGCACTAAAAATTATTGACGAAGAAAGTGTTTTGTGCACACTCTGCGACAAAAGGGTAAGTTGAATTTTGAAATATTTTGCCAATAACAAGTTCTACAATTATGAGAATTTTTTTTGTGTTCGTAAATATAATGAAAGGATTTCATAATAAATTATTATTAGATATGTTTAATTTTATGTTCTTTAAAGCTAATATATCTTTGTAATATTTCTTTGTCATAAACACCAAAATAACCAAAATCAATCAAATTTAAACAACTGGAGAACTTGACAAAACCAGGCAATTTATTTTTCTAGTTTTTGTAGTAATATATTAATTAATAATAATTATTATAACTGAATGTTAAAAATATATATTTGTTACACAGATTACCTGCCAGAAGAAATTTCAAGTAGTGCAACATTTGAACACAACATTTCATCAGAACAGGGTTTCTGAAAATTTGAATAAACCGCGGCAGCAACTTTTGGAGGAAAGTTTTCTCAACAATTCGAAGAATCCACAAGAAGCATTTTTCAAAGATTTGTGTAATCTTTTTGTGGGTTGAAATATTCCTTTACATAAATTGGACAATCCGATATTTCAAGAATTCCTGAAAACTTATTGCAAAGTCGATGATAAACCCATTTATTTACCCAGTTCCTCAGCTCTACGCAAGAAATACATCAACGAAATTTATGAAGATGTTACCGATGGTATTAGAAAGGAGTTGAAAAACCAAAATCTTTGGCTCTCTGTTGATGAAACTACCATCACGAAGGGCCGTCAGGTTGCTAATTTGATTATTGGAACCTTAAATGGTTCAACTCAATCTAAAAGACATATAATTAATGTAGGTAATTTAGACAAAACAAATCATGTTACCATAGCCAGGTTTATTAATGAGTCCTTAGCGAATTTATTTTTACCCGACAAAGTACCTTTTGAAAAAATTCTGTTAATGGTAACTGACGCCGCTTCGTATATGTTAAAATCAGCTCCAAGTCTGAAATTTTTTTTCCCCACTTTAATCCATTGTACTTGTTTGGCTCATGGTTTAAATAGGGTTGCTGAAAAAGTTAGATTAGAGTTTCCAGATGTAAATAATTTAATTAGTAATATCAAAAAAGTATTTTTAAAAGCGCCCTTACGAGTGCAATTATATAACGAAGTGCTTCCCGGCATTCCATTGCCACCAGAACCTATCTTAACAAAATGGGGAACATGGCTTAAATGTGCTGTGTTGCAAATGTTGTAACTCAATTTGATTCAGCAACCAGTCTTGTCATAGAAAAGTGTAACGTAATTTTCAATAATTCGACAATACAAAATCAGCTATCATATATTAAATCTAATTTTGCGATAATTGAGGAGGCAATTACTAGATTAGAAGATAGAAATTTATCTTTAAATGATGGTGTTGGCATTGTAAATGATATTGAACAGAAAATTGGATAAGTCAACGGATTGACTGGAAAAAGAATTAAAGAAAAATTAGCCGCAATTCTAAGCAAAAATGGAGGTTTTGTTACATTGAAATCTATAAATAATGTAATTAATGGCAATTTTAATGAAGACATTAATATAAGCCCCTCATTAATACCTAGTTTTAAGAATGCACCTATCACATCTTGCGATGTTGAAAGAACATTTTCCCAATATAAACATATACTTACAGATCGTAGACATAATTTAACTATGGAAAATTTAAAGAAATATATGGTTATTTATTGTAATAAATAAATATATAATTTGTAAATACGACAATTTATTATAATAAATAAATATACAATTTGTAAATACGACAAATGAATTTTAATTTCCTAAAACATAATAAATAAATGCACATCATAAGTGCATATTGCATATTGTAAGTGCATATTTAGGATTTTTTTAAGTGCATATTGCATGCATATTTGGCAAACTTTTTAGTGCATATTTTCCAGTCGCTACTCATGAACTAAGTAGACAATAACGAGACAAAAGACAATACAATATTATGCATCAGTTATTAACAAATCATTTACTTATTAGTAACGAAAGGGTACAAAAATTGATATCTAATTCGTCCCCGCCTATAACATGAAAGTAAGTAAAATAACCTATTATTATACCTAAACATAAATAATAAAATATATTGACCAAGTAATATAAACGAAAAAAAAATATTTAAATCAGAAAGTACAAAAAATAAAACTTCACCTTAACAAATGTTCAAAGTGTTACCATTATTTTTAACACACATGTTCACTTGTCGATTAGTAGAGAGAACAGTTACTTCAATTTCGGAAGCAGTAATAGTAAGTTGTAATCGGCTTTTTGTGAACTATGTCTTTTATTCTGCCCCATAAATAAAAATCAAGACTATCTCGCAAGGCGAATAAAAACTCAATAATGTCTTCCTTCCGGATAATTTAGGGAATATTGCCGGGAAGCAAGAATGCATTTACAGAGCATTGAAAATACATTCTGATCATATCATAAGCTTCAACGTTATAATATGATATTTTACAAACTTAATAATTATGTGCAGGTATCCAAAAAGGCTTAATTTGCTAAATACGTACAAAAAGTTTAACTACAAGTGACACTAATATATGTACATTTTGATTTTCATGGCCCACCTTGGAAATCTCATAATAATGTAATTTAGTTTCACGGTGCATGATGCTATGTTGTATGATGAAAACTTAAAAAAAAAAGCAAAGTACACTGTTCAGTATTATTATTGTTTTATTTCAATGTTGGAAAGGACAAGACATGATATTTAAAAAATAATAGCCAGAGAATTTAAAAACATTTAAAAGGAGAATCTAACGTAACATATGCAATGAATTAAAAAATCGATAAAAAGATTGAAATGAATACATTTATGGAAGAGTATGATAAAAATTCAAGTGAAAACGGGCTATACACCGTCTAGAGACCCTCTTAAAATTAAAATAAAATTATTACTCCCAATAAATAAATAAATTTATATATATATTTTTTTATTTTTCTGGATTATCTTCGTATGACTATATCTTCGTCAAGAAAAGAGATAGCAACTTCCGGTTTTCATCACTTTCTTCGGTTTTTTATGTGCTTCAATATTACAATATTAAAAATATACCGTTCCATTTAAAATTCTAAAGAAAAAACAAGTAATATACATAAATTGAGAACAGCGCCCCCTGTTATTTTCTTTGATAACCACGTAATTTCGTACAACATATCCTTCAATTCCTTTTAAAATTCTCTATCTAATGAGTCCAGAAACATTCAAATCCGTTGGGGCAAACCGAAATTATACCTACTTTGGTACGCAGACTTACCCCCCTCCACCCTTCCCTTCGTGTGGGACTTAGATCAAAAACTTTTAAATGAAAATTGTATAAAAACGTCTAAAAATGTTGCTAGTAAAAATTTTAATTTATCTTAATCTAGAGTTTAATGAAAAATTATCGAATTTTTAATTCATCTTGAGAATTGCGCCCCCTTGCGATCATTTTTGAAACATAAAAATATTTTTGTTGAATTTCCTGTAGTCCATTTTACTATCAAGATTTTTTCCGTCAGGTTGTACGATAAACGGTTGTCGAGATATGGTCGGTGGCCGAGCTTAAACAGACACCCGGTATATGTGCATACAAGTTTATTATAATTTCTTTTTGTTAATTGGAATGCTGTAAATATGTCGCTTTTATTTACGCAATTGCACGAAGAATATGAATAAAATATAGAGTTGAACACTGAAATAGTTCTTGTGAAAATAAGTAGTTTCCTAAGAATGTGGGTGTTTCATTTGTTCTATTAATACATATCAATTATTTCATTTCCTTTTCGTACTATGACCATGTAACTGCAACATTACTCACACAACATTCTTCCAACAGCATTATTTGAGGCAATGATATTGAGTGTGTTGTTAAATATTGATACTGTTAGTTTAATATATCGTTTCTTTGCAATATCCAGGAGCACAATAGAATAGAATAGAATACTTTATTCATGCGTGATAAATATAATTATTTGGACATGCAATAGAAAACATTACAATGGAAGTAATAAATGTACAATATCAATATCACAAAAAAAAACAATAACAAAAATCTAGAAAAACATTATTAAGTATATTCGATATACGTACAAATTCATAATAGACATATATTACAGTGTATACCGTGTCCAGAAATTGGCGGACAAACTTCAGGTAGAACAATTACGATTAATTCTGAGTCAACAATCTTAATACAAAACACTTGTAGGGACTTAAGTTTTTCAAATGAAACAATGTTTTTTAAAAATAAACATTACTTCATTACAAAACTTTTTGAACCGTTACATTGAATGTATACGTAACGACTAACTAACTATTCTAAAAGGCGTCTTAAACGTAAAGAAAATGCAATTGTTTACCTATTTTATAAAGGGCATAACATCACGTATACTACTTATATCGACGTGATAATTATGTTCTTAGCGTATACGACTGGAATCGTCACACCTCCCCAGTAAGATTAATATTTACACTGTAAACCAGTTAAATTTTGTGAATTAGAATTATTTTCTGAACTAGGCTTAAAACAATTTGATTTCGGAAACTTTTTCTTTCTAATAAATTTTACAGTTACATAAATACAAACTATTATAATTATACAATATAAAATATTGATTCTTATTTAAGAAATTTACTCATCTTCATCATCATCTTCAATATTCCCTCTGTAAATTGTCCAAATGGTTTATGGTTTGTTCTTTAGTTTCTTCTAATTAAAAGGATTTTAAATTTCTAGGATATAAATCAGTTGTAGTGTTACTTTTTATTTCGATATTGTATTCAAAATTAAATAATTTATACATACTATTTCTGGTTTTATACCGTACGTGTCAATTTTCATTAGGTATATGGATTTAATGTTTACATGCGATTTATACGTATACAAATAATGCGTGGCAATGTGTGTCACCCCTACTATCCGTCACCAATCCCGGCAACAATCGACATCACACGACTTTCACCGATCTTCCCACTTCTACATTAAATGTTTAGCTGCGAACACGTTGCGATCTAGTCTGCAATAAAACCCGTCATCATCAAATGGCCGCCGCGATCTAGAAGTTTATTATTATTTTCAGAATCCTTTTTTATTTACCTTATTTTTGATTTTATTAGAATTACGCTTTTGTTTGTGACATGCAGCGTGAACGCAGCTTAATAAGTCTCTGCATTTACTGAAAGGAAAAAGAAAAATCCTTGCAAAGCGTAAATATTATTTCTAAGCGCAGTACAAGCAACCTACTCAATAGTCCAACAGCTACTGCTAACTTGAGCTTGTATCGGTCGCGCTCGCATTGAAGAGGAAAGGTGGGGTGCCATGTTGTCACGTATTGCATGAATTAATCGCCTATGGCTAATTAAAATTGACACGTGCTGTATGAATTTTATACATTGTGGACGCGCGGGTTGGAATAAATTCATTTAAAATTTTTGGTTTTGTTTTATGGAAAAACGCTCAGATAGGTCGATTTTTATTTTTAGCTGCGGTCTTTTTGATGGTAAATTGACGTACAAAGGTTGGTCCAAAAATAACTTACGACCATCAATTTCTATTTCAAATGGAAACATATATTTTTTATTTAATTTGTTAATTCTGCATCGAATTCTAAGTATGTTTCATGTACCATGTCCTATACCCAAACTCAACAGTTATCGAGAAATTTACAATTGAACATGCAGTTATTGATATGTTCAATTGTAAATTTCTCGATAACTGTTGAGTTTGGGTATAGGACTTAGTACATGAAACATACTTAGAATTCGATGTAGAATTAACAAATTAAATAAAAAACATATGTTTCCATTTAAGAAACTAAATTTGGAGTCTGTGGCTTGAAACTACAGAAAAACACTAAAACACCTTCACCACACTAAAGCACAAAAATGGCTAAATACGTATTTCAACAACTAAGTTGTCATCATCAGTAGCACTGATTAAAAATCGCGCTGTCTACACACCGTAGCGTAACAGAACAACACTGATTTCCAATTTACTAAATTATCCAGTAATTATTCTCAATTTATTGTATCTTTATATCATCTAGGATTATTGGTATTTGTTTACAACTTTGATAATTATTTGACAGTGTTACATATTGTATTCCACATGGACTTTCATCACTTATAGGTATTAAATTTACAGTTTCATACAAAAATTCATAAGGTAATATTTCTTTACATTTTTTATTTAAATTACTATAATATTGTTCATCATTTAGCATACAGTGCGTTGACGGAATTATTATTGTTCTTGGTGTATTTTCATATTTCATGAATATATGTGATAGAAATTTTGATAGACAATCTTTGAAACTAGTGGCACTTCGAGAATGAAAACAATATTTATATTGTGCTGATAAGCTTTGATATTTATCAGTGATTCTAGTATCACTAGCTGTCCATCAATCTTTTCGAATTGAATCGCCTTTTTGCGTCCGCTTACAGTTTTATTACAGTTTCCTGTAAAACGCCAAAAAAATCATTTTTGATTTTCTAAACTTCTGGCACACCTTATATAGACTTATATTTTTGTCCACAAACCACTGTCACGGTGACAGGTGGAACAACAATTTAAAGCATCTTATCATCAGTCTGACTTTTCGTTGTTGAAGTTTGAAATTTAGATGTTATTTAGCGTAATACTAAGACTTGACACTAAAAGATTCATAGTGTTATTAGTTTTACACAATGAAAGAACTAAATCATTATTAAAAAAGTAATATCAGATTTATTTTAGTTTTGCATAATTTGACCTGTCAATTATCATGGCCCACAAACGTCATTTCTGGGCTGTAATATTTAATAATAGTCATACACCTTTTGATATACTTTTGAGCTTTGTTATAATGCAAATTTGTGAACAATGCATGCCCATTACACAGAAGAATCAAGTTTTAAATAAAATGTTGGTATAGAATAGTATGACATTAATTTTATTTATAATAGTGAATTTATAACTGGCTTCCATATTAATAAATTAGTTTCATTTGTCTGCTCTGAAATTATTCATGTAAAAGTGAGTTTGCAGTAGCATTGAGTCGTCGCCAGTAGATCGTGCTCTGGCTATGTCGGTTGCTGAGACGATCCTATTATAATTTAAATATTTAGTAGTGACGCTGGTAGTTGAACTAAAAACAATAACCAAAAATAATACAGACTGACGTGGGAATATCTGTGTACACATTTTGCTTACACACACTGTAAAAGAATATAATTCGTAATTGTTGGATCATTTTGTGATTCTTATTAAGTATTTAAGGAAAAATAACACAAACAGGTAGTTCATGATTACAACCAATCCATCGAAATAAGAGCCACCAGCCTGGGACACGATCATCATGAACCATCATGAGAATGTCTGATTATTAACAATTTGAATGAATGGTGTATTTTCAAACATATCCCATTAAATGATTGAACGCTGCCCATACTTCAAACTTTCTACTGACAATCAAATTATTTAGAAGTAGTAATTGTTGAATTAGGCTGGAATATTTACTTTAATAAATTGAATAGTTACAAAACAATTGTCATTACATTGGAATTTGATTCGTCTGTCACCTATTAATAATAATATAAATCATATTTTAAGGTAATTGTCAAATATATCGGCAAAACTAAAATGGATCTGTCATCTGTGTCGATCGACCACCATATTTAATGCGTAGACTTGTTGGATTATTTATGTATAGCACAAATGCCGCCAATTTTGACATTTCCCGACAAATGTCCTCGCGAACTAAAATTGATTGCTGGTTTTGATAATTTATAACCTGCAATTGAATTTTCGTGCGCCTGCCAATGTTAATTGAACGTCAACCCTTAAATTTTGACATATACTGTAACATTTAACTCAACCTTTAGTGGCATTTTAGGTGTCATCGTCATATGTGCCGTTCGACCTCCATTTATATCTCATCGTAACAGCAGTTCGTTGAAGTGTATTCGTTCACAGGTAAACTAGTGAAAACGAAATGACAGACTGACAGTACTTAACCCAATTGTCGTTAAAATTGTCAAATGTAAGAAACAACATAACATGATGAAATTTAACAAAATATATTTTAAACTTACAGGTCATTCAGAGAATTATTTAATTTTCATATTACGCTTTAATAATATTCTGTTTTTTTGTGTTAGCTGAAATTTCAATTTTGAATTGGGCTTTGATAAACATAAATCGGCATTAATTTGGGAATATAATTGGGATACATGAGAAATACCATTTTAATTTGTTGTATCGATACATAATTTTTATTGTTTTCACATATTTTTGGAAATTTTCCAAATACTCATAATGTTTCATAATAATATTGTTTGATCGTGTATACATAAATAAATCCAGGTTATTTGTTTTTAACTTGAGATACGCTTGTAAGACGCTTAATATACATTTCTGCGATTTTATATCTGTTGCTTTGTATTTGTTAACCTAGTACCCACTATTGTCATATGTGACGTAATATGAGAAGAGTTATTTAATCCCCCGAGATATAAGAATATTTAAATATTAATTATATTAAAAGTAAGAAATTTACGAATTCACCTAATTATAAATGCAGTTTATTGGACTTCCACAACGATCAAAGCAATATGTATACACACTTTCAAAAGAGCAATAATAAAACGTTTCACTTATTTTACTGTTATCTGTCTCTGTATGGTCAATTTCTTTTCGATTTGTTCGATTGGAAACTGAGGAACTTCATAAGGAGCGGAGATTTCATTTGAGAAATCTGGTCCGTCCGAGGTAAATCTGGAAGCATTGTACGATGGGCTTTTGCTGTCTGAAAAGCAAAAACATAGATCAGTATTTTATAATTATCTCAGAATTTTTTGGGATGGAGAATAATTTAAACAATTATGTGTACTTATTTTTTCAGGATACGAAAATAAGGGTTTTTAATCAAGAAAATATGAAAACATTTAATTATTACCTATTCATTGTATTGGGGTTCTAATATTTCACCCCCATAGTTTGTGATTTAGAGATTTGAAACCTCATACAATGAAGTCTATTAGTATACTAATAATCATTTTGTTATTTTTCTCATTTGCCAACTGAAGTTTTGCCCTCTTTCTTACTATATTATTTCATTAGAAGTAAACATAATGAACTCAACTATTAATGATCATCACCTTAATATAGAGACTATCTAAGGAAACGAAACCAACATAGGGTAATAAATTTCAATTAAGGAAAAATAAATGAAATGGGTTACCGATGATAATGACACCTGTGTATTTTTAGTGTATTTTTATTAGAACATCTTTTCAGAATTCAATTATGTTACCTTTATAAGCAAAATTCGTAGTTCAAATTGTCTCCCAAGCCATTTAATTTTCATTGTAAATTTATTGACAAATTGTTAGTATTTAGCCCTTTTAACTTCTTCTTCACTTAAGTTGGAATTTTCCCAAGTGATAGAACTTTACTTTGAACCTAGCAAAAATAAAAGTACCTACCTAATTACTGCACAATAAGGCTGAAGAAGAATGTTTTCATCTCTGTTGTCGATATTACTATAACTATTTTATGATTACTATTGTCATTATAATTGTTATCATTATCAATAATATTATTTTTATACCATTTATTATATTCAAAATAAAAATTATTATAAAATATCGTTAATGACCGACAAATGTATTGAATTTTTAACAGAACATATTTAGTAACGTTTTTTATTACACATAATTGAATTCACAATATAATACGTAATTAGAGCATATTAAAAGTATACAGGTACATTCAAATAAATTCACAGTTGCTTAATACAATAAATTACCTATTCAATATCATTTAACTTTTGTGGAAATCGGTTCAAAATAAACTACGTTTATTTCGACAGTTGTGTTATGGTTTATAACTCAATTTATTGTTGTTGGTTATTTTTTACTTCGGCGATTGTGTAAAGTTGGGTCGTACCATTTAACCGGAAGTGTACTTCTGATTAGTTGATACCAACCAGCTTCTAAAGGCGAAATTTTGTCTAGATTACGTTCTTGATCTTTAGTGTAAGCTCTTTTGTACTTTTTTGCCCGTTTTGGAGATTCAGTAAGTTGTTCCAGCACTTTTGCAGAGTCTCTTTTACCACAAGACCTTAATTTGGATTCGCTAGCATAAACATGCTCTTCGCATGCCACATTTTTAAGCAGTGTTTCCGTTTTTCCGCTTTTCGAACGGCCACTTGATTCATGGAAAGGTATAACTGGCCTTCCCGGTCTTACCAAGGTACGAGGAAGTTCAAAACCGCCTTTAAGCCAAATTTCATATTATTTAATACATTTGTGATGATTTCCAGATACATCATTTTTCTTGAAATTAGATTTTAAATAGTGACTTTTTATGTTTGAATACTTTTGTTTCATCTTCTGTATAATTTTCTTTACCTAGCAGAACATTTTGAACATATTCAAGTTTTTCCTTTATGGTGTGACCCTCGTATTCTCGCATAATGTTGTAAATGTTCATTCGAGTAACCGCTTTAAATCCCGATGGTCCTGCAACGAAAAAATGCAATTCTATTTACAATTTGGAAAGAAAGAAATTTTGTTCCGCAGTTTTCAAATATTTCTAAAATGTCAGGTTGCAAATAGTCGCACGTAAATTACGTTTTACCTAAAACACCACACTCTAAGCTAATAAATACTGCAAAATTCATCACTTAGAAACACTTGGAAGTGTAACTTCTTCCCTTTTGAATATGCAAAATATAGGAAAATAAACAAAAATAATGTACTATCTTCAAAACCGGTTAATTTCTCTTATCGCATAAATACAGATCCAAATATTTAATATATTAATACACATACCTGGCTCGTATACTTTCATAATACAGAACTTTTGAAAGTTATCCTCAAGTCAAAAAATAATGGTTAAAATTCACGAAACCGCTCAGAGTATTGTAAGTAAACACGTGTAGCACTATTAATATTCAACTTTTAACTGACATACTAGACAGGCTGTTCATGAAACTAAACTTGGAGTCTGTGGCTTGAAACTACACAAAAACACTAAAACACCTTCACCACACTAAAGCACAAAAATGGCTAAATACGTATTTCAACAACTAAGTTGTCATCATCAGTAGCACTGATTAGACAGCGCGATTTTTAATCAGTGCTACTGATGATGACAACTTTGTTGTTGAAATACGTATTTAGCCATTTTTGTGCTTTAGTGTGGTGTAGGTGTTTTAGTGTTTTTGTGTGGACTTTTGTCCAGCTAGAATTGACAAATACCCCACTGTACAGCAGTCGCACACTTTAAATGCTTGCTTTTATAAATGAATTGGTAAACGAAATTACATAAATGCTTCTGGGAATTTTATTTGATGTATTTATTTTATTTCGAAGTGTTTCGGACACATCTGACAAATAAAGAAAACTCACCCTATTATGTGTATGTAGAAAGATGATAGATATGTATCCAAGCCCTTTAATATATGTATCGATGAGAAATGTTATTAAATGATCCCATTCGTAAAACGGCTTAAATTTATATAATTATATCTTGAACACTCATATATTTCCAACATTCTGTTGACATTTAGATTTTGTATAATTCGTGTGCATCTAACGTAATTTGGCAGGCCCCAAAGGCAAAACTCAGATGATTCTTTATTTAGTCTTGCTTCAAGTTATTCGTTGTATGAAATTGGTAGTTGCCTGACTTTTTTGCGTACAGTTTTAAGCAAAAAATAGATTTTCTCGATCTATATATTTGCCTGATATTTCCAATTTTTTAATAAACTACACCTGCAAGCGTTTAAGACTGTAATTTTTAAATGATGTACCAACAATATATTCACCTTGTAACATAAATTCTTTGCACCTTACTTTAGGATAGGGTTCATGTTGCCCGTCTGTCTTCTAAATTATTAATATGAATCTTGATACGTGTGCGCGTTTTTTTTTTTGAAAATTAGCACTGTCCATCGTTATAAGAAAATTTCGAAACATCAAACTCCATGACAAAAATTTAAACTTCTCCGTACTGTCAAAATCATACGTCCGTTTCAATTAATGACACGTTCTCGCCAACTCACCATTCCGAGATTTTTTAACCGCAATCCCCTGCAGAAATGCTTTAAAGAGTCGTAGCTTCGACAGCGAAAGACTTGGCACGTGGACACTGCAGTCAATCGTTGCGGAAAAGTCCGTACTTTTATATTCTGAGCCTTTATCAGCACGCTAAACCTCCATAGCATGAAATTTCTTCGTCAAAGTGAAACTTTTGCAATTCTTCCGTGTGCCTGTCATACCTGACATTTTTACGATTTTTATTGGTTGTCGTGAGAATTCATCATAACGTCAGCCATATTTCTGTTACAACATCGCGTGCACGCTCCCCTTTAGAAGCCCATATTTCTGCACACGCTCCACTAAGAAGAAAAATCTCTCCGTCGACCCGAAATTGAAAGTCGCCCGTACACCCACGCCAAGCGACAGCTTATAATTCCCCGTATCCAGAGACGAGTTCTTCCCCCCGTGTAACCAATTCGAGTCGATTTTGACGGTTCGGTTAAGCTCTTTCAACCAAGACGATTAGAGCGGGTCACTTGAATAGCTTTTAGTATGTATAATGATGTCCATTGAAAGTTTTATCGGAAATAGTGCGTGGTAGTTGGTAATTGAAGAGAGGTCTTGAAGTAGTAAATGCGGCTCAATAATAGAAGGATGCATTGTATTTAATTTAGCAAATACTAAAGATGATATGATATCAGACAGTATTCGGGCTATCATCATTAAACTATTTGTTAATTAAGAATACACTATATATAGTATTCAGGTTCTAGTGTTGAATAGGAGTGGGGAGCCCTCGGGACACACATTATTTTTACAGCAGTAGGGTAAAATGAGTGCAAGAGAACACATATCACTGTTTATATCAATAAGTAGTAGTGACGTCGCAATACCTGTGTTATTATATTACATTTGTTAAACTAAACTTTATTATTATAAATTTATTCTTCTCACACAATAGTTTTATTAAACTAGGGAACATCCCAAACATATAGATAGTGTAATGTTATCGTACATTGATTTTGATATTTCTTCGATTCTGTAATTATTTTTCCAATTTGTATTATTCTACTCTTAATGATTACTTGATTATGTTTCAAATTTGCTACTGTATTGTTGAACGAGGTAATATCGTGTTTTCTGAGCAAATTTTGTATTTAGGTGTATAATCTCCCTCTTGAGATCTGATTAGATTTCCAGTAAATTCGGCAGACCGGTAGTAGAAGTCTACTTGCACTCAAAATTAAATTTCAGAAATTTTTTATTATGAAGGTTTTCTGAAATTATTCCGAAAGTAGGTATTTTACTCTTTTCGAAAATCAGTTTTTTACAAATATTTTGCAAGTCATGCTTTTTAGACAGGTACGAGGTAGCCTTCTTCTTCTTCTTCTTCTTATAGTGGCTTTTAAGTCAGGCCTTGGGCCTTTTACTTTTAATCTTATCTGTATTAATCTTAATGTGGCTTGGTGGAAATGAACTCTTCCAGAGGATTCTTACGAAAGAGGGCCTAGATGAGGGAGAGCCTAGGTCTTTTGTGTGGCAAGTAGATTTCCGGATCGTATAACATTTCTGCTGTGAGTTTTATGCCGTCGTTGCTGTCGATGAAGTCATAGAATTTTCGGGAGATATCCTCGATGAATTCTGGGATAGAGGGGGTGTTTGTCTCGTTGTGTATTTGCGAGTTTCTTACATACTTTCAGGACCATCCTGAGGGAAATATTTTGAAATATTTGTATTGATTTTATATGAGTCGGGGCTGCGTGTTTCCATATCTGTGATCAATAGGTTAACATGGGTCTTAGGACTTGTTTGTAAATTCTTAATTTTAGTTTCGGATCGAAGGTACTGGTGGAGCCCAGGAGTGGCCAGAGGCTGCCCCTGCCCATCTTTGTCTTCTTTAATGTGGTTTTAAGGTGATATGAATACGTGAGTCTTCTGTCCAGGTTGATCCCTAAGTACTTGACGCGTGGTAGCCAAGGTATTTCTATATGGTCGATGTAGATGTTTCCTCGAAACGGCTTTATTTTCCTACTGAAGATGATGGCTTGGGTCTTATCTCCGTTTATTCCTATTCGCCAGGCATGGCACCAGGTTATGAGTTTATCGATGGCAGTTTGTAGGGTTGAGATAGCAGCGGTAGGATTAGTTGACGTTGCTAAGATAGCTGTGTCATCAGCGTATGTCGCCAAGAGGGTTTTTGGGGTATTGGGAATGTCTGAGGTAAAAATTGCATAAAGATGCGGTGAAACGACTGAACCTTGGGGAACTCCTGCGGTGGAGATTCATCACTTTTCGGTATATTATGCCACCACCTGTTTTAATCTGCTCAGCCTATAAATACATCAATATTTGGTAGAATTAAACACTTCTTGTGCAATGAGTGCGTACCTTGTCACTTTTTTTTAAATGCATACAATTCTGTTAATTGCTTTTCTGTTCTTACTCCCGATTCATTTATTGAATTATATGCCCAAGTAATAATTGTCCAACACTCATTTTTTTTATTCATTGTTGTGCCGTCAGTATTTTTGTTCTCTATCACATGTTTGTAATCCAATACAATGTTTAAAAAATGCTCTTTCTTGTTACCCGTAAAGTTTTTTGAGCGTTTATCCATTTTTGAATACACTGGTACACGTTGTTTATAAAGAGAAAAGTTACAATTTAATTTACACATTTTACACTTGACATGCAATCGAAATAGTAAACAAGTGTGGCTATAATGTGATCTTTGATACAAACACAGCATCTCACCTTCTACACTTGGTAATAACACTCCAGAGCAAGAAAGTAACTAGAATATTTAACACGCCTTTGGGAAACACTAACAGTTATCTAATAGATATCTACTAGATATCTTTAGGATATCATGTGCTATATCTAATAGATATCTGATATGTACGAGAAAGCGGGCATAAGACACGATCATCTACCAATAATCGAAAGTACTCGTGTGGAGTGGCATTTGCACTTATATCAACAAGCAAACCCGACTTTTCTTTAAAATGGAACGTTTTTCATTTGTGAGGGCGTTTCGTCCCATGTTACTTCAACACAGTCCGCAGCAGTATTATCTATTGTGTTCAGTAAATCAGTAGGAATTTCAAGATAGTGTATATCTGCAATTATAAGAAAAACAATTTAATAAAGACAACAAATACAACAAAAGAGAGCTTGAAACTTACTTCCATCTACAGAAGATGATTCATCTTCAACTGCGACGTATGAGTCGTCATTGTCATTGTCTTCGAATGTCGAGAAGTCTGACTCTTCTAGAATCCGTAACATCTCGTTTGTAAGATTTTTGGGATTTTTAACTTCTACTTTTCACTTTTTAATGCCAGAAGGGCCTACGATGTCCATCTCTCCAATGACTTGCAAAATACTTAATATCTATGCCAAAACACAAAAAGTTCCCTGGACGGAATGGAGGATAAGTAGCTATTGCCTTGTCCTATATGCTACAACAAACTGCACATGTCTATCACAAATGCTGAAACACGACTGCGCATCGAAATACAATTATGCACACAACGCACCGGTGTGTCATGCGCACTCCACGACAATTTGTTGATGGGAATTGTTATCGAGTCAACGAAAGGTAAACAACTTTTTTGCCAATATAAAAGAGAAAACTTTTTTCGCTGTCAATGTGACAAAACAATCTCGGTTTTTTACACATGTGTTAAATTATCACAGTCATCGATGCATCATGGCATAAATTCCAATAACTGGCCAATCTCTACGTAAAATACCCAATCTGAGCATATTATTGTCTCATATCATATGGGATATAGATATTTATTGTGGCGTTTTGTTCCCTTTTCTATATCCTTTCATTTTTGATAACAATGTCCTATATCTATCTTTTGTAATTGCTGAAATAATCACTATAGGACCAATCAGCGGTCAAATAAAGAACTACGAGTGCTGTTCTATGCACCCAAATATTTGTCCAGTAAAGGCTGGAATACGACCGACTGCCTGAGTCAACATTTAAAGGAAGTCGGTAAACATTTATGCCAAATTTATAAAAGCATCGCTATTAGTTATCATCCAAATAAATTATTGTTATGAAGAGTTAATAGATATAATTGACGTTTTGGTTGAATTTGAAAGAAACACTTTGCTAGCATCCAGGCTTTATGCACAGCGATCTCTGGTAGAAGTCAACCGAAACCAAAAACCTTCGAAAGTATAAAGGAACGGTTCGATTGCACAGAAAGTATTGAATATGAAAAAAAAAGCGGACAAAATCAATAGGTGGTGAGAATAAGAAGTTTATGGCACTTGCGATTGTAGTCAAACACCCCCATACTAGTACTACAAAAATTAGTCGTCAGATATAAGTCAAATTTGGGTTAGATGACAGAAATTTTCAGAATCGCTTACATTTTTGTCAGTGGGCGGCAGATAAACTATCCTCTTTCTCAATTTTTTGTTGTTTACGGACGAAGCCACCTTCTATTAAAATGGATACGTTAATCGTCACAATTTTCGTTATCATAACACATAAAAAAACCACTCTATCACACCTGCAAACTTTCGAAATCGTTGGTCATTAAATATGTGGGGAGGAATAGCGAGAGTTACATAAATGGACCTTACTTTTTTGATGAAATGTTAATGGAGAAGAGCATCTTCGTTTATACGGACGGATTTTCAAAACTGTTTGAAGACATGAACATTAGATTCAGAAAACCGTTTACAAGAGTATGGCAAAACGTTTTACGTATTGTTAGTATTTTTTTGGAAAACAGAATACTCACGTGCATTGCACAAAGTTGTGGTTATGTTGAACATATTCTTTAATGAAATTTGTTTTTCTTACTTTTGCTTGTTGTTACATTGCTCAATCGTATTACGTTATTTCAATTGCGTTATTTGGTGCTAATTTTCTTCTTCATAGTTTTAGGACATCAATTTATAATTTTGAAAAACTACAGTCATCTCATATGTCGTTTTATTTCTTTTATATACATATATATAGTACCTAAAATAAAAGATGTTGAAACTGTTGTGTATATGTAAATTGTAATAAACCGCGCTCATTTTGTTTTTACCACTTCGTGACACTTTTAGAAGTGTTGTCCAAAATATGTAATAGGTATGTTTGATTTACTGAATTCAGAGTGCTGTTTTCGATGTTTGATAGCTATCTAGCCATTACAAATCTGATGTGAGTAATTGTCAAAATGCTCATTGATTAAAACTTATGAGTGTGGATGCTCACATCTTTGGTCCATTGTGTGGCAATGTAAGTATAGTAATTAAATATACCTTTGTCTTGCATAATAGTTTATAGTGTAATTATTTAAACAAAAACTTACGTTGCCCCTAATTATATAAACAACTAAAAATTTCTCTTTTCTCTGTATTATAGTATCTGATGAAGGAAATAAATTTTTCCGAAACGTTATAAACCACAATATAGTGTTTTCTTTAAACCTTCCCATACATTCTGTTTTCGGAGTTACGAAACAGTTATTAAACTGGTTTATTATATATATATATAATAGATATTTTCTTTGGGAATAGCGGCATAATATGAATAAAACTATAATTGATTGTGACGTTTCAACATTTATTTATGTTTTCTTCAGACCTATTTAGTTCTGTTTATTTTTACATTGATGATTGTCTTTTATATTATTTCTTTTTTTACTTCTACATTATAACTTTCCGTTGTCATTTCTATTTTCTTGGTGGTAATGCTTTTTAATTTAAAAGCATTACCACCAAGCGATCCAATGCGATCGAACAAAATCATATCTGTCTTCTAGATTCCACGTATGTATATTGAATATGTGTTTATTTTGACATCTTAAATAAGCATTAATAATCATGAATATATTTTAATATTGTTAGTTCTTTTTATTATGTCACTACTAATAGCGTTGACTAAACTTTATATATATACTTGACAAATATAAAATTACACTTATGAAGAGCTTCAACAATGAAAGAATACGAGCAATTAGGCAAATTAAATTGAAGATAGCACTATTGTCCCTTGTGCATTTTAGTGGGGCGGCATCTTCGAATATGTCAGTAAACATAACCTTTACTTTATTTCGTTGTTAACCAACAGTGTAAAAAATGAAACACTGCAACTGGACATTGCCGTAATTAAAGAATGAAATGCGATGCCCTTCATTCTGTAAAATTAGTTGGATTTAACCTTTACTTTGTTTGACAGTTGACTGAGAAAGTCGTGCCCCATTCCAGCTTTCCATTGGTTGAACGAATATTTCGGTGTATAGAACAACAGCGCTCGTAGTTCTTTAATTGACCGCTTAAAGTAATTTCTCTAGGCTTTCTAAAACAAAGGAGTCAACTAAATAAAATATATATCTATTTCTATTATTGTGTGATGATGTACCTCTGCTAAAGATTATCCCAATACTGGCGTAGCTGCTTAAAATTCCGTGCCGTATCAACATTAGGATGAGAATTATATGTTCATGCTATTGCATCCCACGCCTTCTGCTTTTTGCGTAATGTTGCACTGTCCATCCTCTTGTCTTCAACTCTTCAACTATCATATTTTGCTTGACAATCTGGCGCAAAATAATCCTCTCCTTCTTTGAATAAGGTGTAGACCTTCTATGGTCATGCTCTCGGATCACATTGCTGACCATTTTGCACAGAAGATGTCGATTATGGCTAGCAATGATGTAGGTATCTAATGATAATGGAAATAAATCACTAAAAAGTTATAGAAACACGTCTGACGAAAGCTTGACTAAATTCAAAAGCCTTTTGCAAGAGATAAATTGGGGACACGGTTTATGTGCAGGGTGATGTAGATACCGCATTTGAAAGATTTCTTGAAATTTTTCTTGAAAACATGAATTTGAGCTGTCCAGTTGTTACATACGTAGCAAAGGAATCGAAGTGCAATAGAAGACTTTGGTTAACTCCAGAAATAATACGAGAAAGAATGATTTGAAGACACTTTACTGGAATGTGCAATTTGTTGATAGCACTCTTCAACACAAATACAAAGAGAAAAAGCGAATTTTCAATAACAAAATAAAAAAAGTTAAAAAGAATTTTATGCAAAACGGATTATGGAAGCCCCAAATCGTACAAGGGAAGTATGGAACATTGTAAATGATGTGCTCGACAGAAACCCAAAAATTAAACAAAGTTATACCTTAAACATTAACGGAGAAATGACTAGCGATACGGCTCAGGTCTGTGAAAACTTCGCGCAATATTTTACGACTGCTTCACGAAAAATAAGAGAACACTTTGGTAATTATATGTCCGTGCAATGTACCACTGGAAGGTCTGTCAGTGCATCGGTGTTCTTGCATCCTGTTACACACTTGGATGTCGTTGGTTATGTTCGTGGACTAAACAAAAGCGGTTCCTGTGGGGTTGATGGAATATCGTCTAAAATGATTAGATATGTAGCGGCTGAGATTGCAACTCCGATTAGTTATTTGTTTAACTTATCAATCGAGCAGGGATCTTTCTCCTCATCACTGAAGGTGGCCAGGGTGGTGCCGGTGCCGAAGAAGGGTGACAGGACTAATCTCCGGAGCTATCGGCCGATATCGATTCTGAGTGTTTTCAGTAAGTTATTTGAAAAAATGGTATTTGATAGTATAATGGTTTTTCTGAAGAGATTCAATGTTCTGATGGATGGATCTTGATAAGGGACATGAAGTGGTTGGACTCTTCTTCGATCTGAGTTGTGCCTTTGACACACTGAATATTGAATTTATCCTCCTCAAGCTTGAAACTTATGGCATGCGAGGACCCGTTTTGGACTGGCTACGTTCATACTTGACTGGACGCCGGCTTAGGGTTTCTATCGATACTGATCAATCTGACGACTACGATATACATGCTGGAGTGCCGCAGGGCTCCGTGTTGGGGCCTTTGCCTTTTATCCTGTATGTTAACGACCTACCGGGACATGTACCTGGAGCGTCCATAACTATGTATGTTGATGATACCAGCATGGTTATAACAGCACTGGATTCTGCGGGTCTTGCTGTGTCGGTGAATACCGTCCTGGCGAGCTTTGCTCGATGGTGTTCCCAGAATATGCTAATATTAAATTTGAATAAAACCGAATGTGTTTACGTTTCGAAATGGAAGGATACCCCATTCAATCTGCGGGTGTTGCTGCGGGAGTATGCACTGGAAGCGGCGGGAAGAGTGAAGTTTCTCGGCACTACCATAGATAAAACACTCAGATGGACAGACCAAATTGATATGGTTTGCAAAAAAGTAAATAGTGGATACTTTGCATTACTTAGTCTTACACATCAATTGGATACTGGACACCTAATCAATATATATTATTCATTGATCTACCCCCATTTAACATATAGTATCTTGGTATGGGGACAAGCGATGGATACTAGTAGAGTGTTTTGTCTGCAAAAAAGAGCAATTAGGCTAATGTTCGGACTTGGACCGAGGAATTCCTGTAGACCGTATTTTAAACAACACAAATTGATGACTTTACCCAGCATATATATATTGAACTGGTATTTAACATGTCATACCAGTCATATAATCATTTTTAAATTCTAAAATCTATTTACTACATTGTTGCATTGAACATAAGGATAAACACAGAATATCTAATACTATACCTTGTCTCAGAATAAGAAGGAGTGATTCAAATATCGCGCGAAAATGGCGTATATTTTTAAGGTATTTCATTGGTTCTTGCTTAGGCAAGTTTAACATGGGAAAATAAGTTCGACAAAACGTCATTTTATGTCTATAGCCAAGCTATAACCTAGTCTCCTACATTTTTACTTTGGTTTATTATACTTTATTGTGTTACTAAATAAAATCCGTACTTTTATGTACAACATGAACATGAGTGATCAGACGGCTTAAGACCTAAGGAACAACTCTGCTGCCACATTCCAAAACACAGTAACAATCATTTTTAAAGTTTTGAGTAATTTAATGAAAACTTTCAGTGTATGGCTCTAAAATTATTAAAGAGTTTTAAATGCAATTTTAGCGGTTTAGAATAGTATAATTGCATATAATTTGTTTTTCTAAAAAATAATTTTAAAATTGGTGTGTTTTTTGGAAAAATTAAGCAAGGTAGATAGTAATAAGCGTGGTATCTGCAAATGTTATTTTTATTTTACTAATACATTTTAAACCTGTATTAATTTTTTTTGCGGTCGTACTGTAATGGACACTTTACTTTAATATTTTTTTATCTGGAAAGTACCATTTTATCGGACTGGTCCATTGAATGTTAGATATTTCGCATTGCTTTGGAAGCTTTTTCTTTATGCAGTCTTAATTCGCCAGATAATTTTACCAGATAATCATTATTTTCTGAGTTTCTGGCATCTTTTTGTCCCCTTTCAAGCATTTCGCAATCAACACAGTTA
This sequence comes from Amphimallon solstitiale, assembly GCA_963170755.1. Lineage (NCBI taxonomy): Eukaryota > Metazoa > Arthropoda > Insecta > Coleoptera > Scarabaeidae > Amphimallon > Amphimallon solstitiale. The sequence continues at coordinate 66,412,821 of OY720677.1, forward strand.
TCCAATTTAGGCGTACAAAAAGAAATGTGCTCGGATTTAAGAGTTTGTCTGTAAATCTCAAGTTTACAAACATTTGAATGTTTTTCGTTGAAATCCTCATACATCATTTTAAGTGTAAGATCTCTAGGTAGGTATCTACTGTTAGGTGCATTGTTGCGTCGATAATGACTTACACATGGATTGTAACTCTCTATATGACGTTTTATAAGGTCTCGATCATATTTTTTGCTACACACAGGATTCGTCGTCATCGCAAGGCACAATTCTGTAATAATGGAGTCATTTGTGTATCCAAGTGTGTTTAAAAGGAATAAACGACATAGTCTTAGACTTTTTCCTTGTTTGAGAAGGAAATACGAGCGTCCATGTTTCTTTCTTGCTTTGTTAGGGTCTTCGAGCACAACTGTTCTTTTTTTAATGTTAATTAAATGGTCATTCTTGGCAAGCCACTTTCTGTGACTTGAGTTCCAATAATTCACCCAAATGACCTGACGTTCTTCTTCTGTAAATTCTTGGCAACTATTTTTACATTTTCCGAAACATGGGGGTCTCATGGGATATTGCCTTTTATTACGGTCAGATTTATGCTCCAGTGTTAATTTTTGATACATTTTAAATTTAACATGATGTGAACATCCTAATCATAATTTCCAATATATAGTAGAAATAAAAAATAAAAATGTGTCATACTTTATAAGATAATGTAAATTATTCAATAAAAATGTTTCTATATACTTTCAAAATACATAAATTTTAATATGGATTAATTGGTAATGTGTAGGTATATGTAATTATCTTTGCAGGTCGTGTAACTTCAACCGATGTAAATTTTTCTATTTATTACTGTTGTATGCAGTGGCGGCTGGTGAGCGCGTTTTGGCGGTGCAGTTGCGTGGACGGGACTGGTTCGTTTGTTGTCGGTGATATGCTCGACATCTGGGAGTACATCGCCGATAATGGGCGAGTCGGTCTTGTCTGTGTGGTTGCTCACGCCCCGAGCCGCCACTGGTTGTATGTGAGATTCACATTTCCAAAAGTAGTTGCTTGAATTTACCTTCTCAAGGTTTGTAGCAGTAATACGAATGATTTATCTGTATAAATTCTTTATTGATATTTAAAATAGAAACCAATATGCAAAACTTTTTCTGCAAGGTCTTAAGGACGTTTTGATAAAAGATAAAAGGTTTGATTCATTCTTGCTCTCTGATACATATATTTAATAATAAATAAACTTGGTTCACAATTTTCGTGTTGATATAGCACATTCACTAAAATGTGCAGTAATTATATATTTATAATGGCAATCCTCCTCAAAATGCTCAGAACAAAGTCTACTCCTTCTATTTGTAACTTGGTCCTATATATCTTTATGCATAGATTCTTCTAATAATTTTTTTTTTGAAAAACTAGAATCAACAGATTTGAATGTTAAGAGATTTATATTCATCAAATTATAGATATATGTACCTACTTGTGTTTATAACTTTACTCTCCTGTTGCAAATTGCTTTACACTCGTATTGCTGCTTCGATTGGTAGAATGAAAAGCTGCACGTCCATATATTTTAACCAAAGTAGTAAATGAAACACAAAACAGCTAACTTCTTAATTAAAAATAATACAGCTCTTCTAACCTCAATTGCCATGATGTCTACTAAATTTTAAGCTATGTGTTCCATGTTTTGGCGGGATATTTAAATCACTCCTTCTTATTCTGAGACAGGGTATAACTTCAGATAAATTATCCAAAGTGATTATAACAAAGTCAAAACTTAATTATAATTCTCATAAGCAAATCCTGTAACATATTAGAATTATTGAATCATCACAGTTGCAAATAATAACATTAAAATAGCAGTTTAATTAGTCATAGCCATTAAAGAATGTAAATGATTTAAACAAGTCTTATAAGAATAGGATTTCTGTAAAACTCCTTGTAAAACATAAATTTATAAAATATTGTTTGTAAAACGGTCAAAAGTAAGCTTAAAATACTGGGATTTAACTTTCATAAAACCATTATAATAATTTCATAGGGTATATCTAGTATGTAATATAAATACGTCAGCATTCAACCGACGCTCTTATAATGAAATATGCATTATTGACCAATTTAAGATTAAAAGCAAACTTAAATGCAATTTTAGTAAATTTGAATTAGACAAATCAATTTATTATTTTTAAAAATACTCAAAACGGAATTCTGATGCAAAATTTTACGAAATAAGTAATTATTTAAAAATAAATTGGAGGTCGAGATTATTTTGACAACAATAAAAAACAGTCGAAGATCATTTTGTATGAAATAAAAAAACTAGCTGACAAGATAAAAATGTGAGTCGATTGGAGTTTTGGAGTCGCTCAGATGACATGTAATGCGAGAGATTAAAAAAAAATATCACGTAAAATCACACGTAATAGTATATTATGCAATGAGCATTTAATGATAGCTATTAAGACACATTGTAATGAATACGAGTGTCTTAATAGCCATTAAATGCGAGTTGAATACACTATTTTTTCTACGACCCCATAATAAAACATATTTTTTGAACAATCCATTTCATAAATTGAGGTTAAAATTTTCCGTACGTTTTTGTGAATTTGGCTGGTAATAAATTGTTCGTGGCTACTAAGGCTTGTTCCATAATTTCTGGTGGAGTCAATTATTACATTTCACTGTCATTATCCCTCATTTATACCGTTTATATTTTCAAAAAAGCACAAATTTTAAGTACTTATTTGTAAATTGCAGAGAACTGTCACATTTATTTAATTTGTATATCTGTCAGATATGCAGTCGCCATATTGAATATTGATTGAATATTGAAATGTTGCATTCCTATTGGATATAAACTTGTATCGTAATGAAAAATCTGTATTCCTATTGGATATAAACTTGTAACATAATGAAAATCTGTATCGTAATGAACATCATTATAGTACAGGTTCGGCATATCTAATAATACAATTAAAGTATGGGAGTAGAAAAAATATATTATTGATAAGATTATTAATGCACTCTGATAAGAAGTACGACAGCGATCTCTGTTGGAGAGAAGTGTTCAATGTTAATAGTGTTCATCGAGACAAATCAACAAAAATAGAAGATTCCTGTTCTAAGATCATCTGACTAAATAACAATAACAAGATTTAGAGGTTAGAAAAAGGAAGCAGTTTAGCGTATTTAATTAAACTGAAGTAAATACACCTGATTAAAACCTGAGAACAAATTCCCTTGTAAGAAAATTCCTGTGTTCCGTTCCTTGGAGATGGTCCTTTTGTTCCCAGTTCATTTAGAAGCTACTAGTCCACTAATACCAATGATTTAGCTGACGATTAGATGAAATAGAAGTTATGCAGTTTACCCATATATATAAGGTATTCTTAATAGTCATGAAATTCAATTAATTTAATATATTCCCATTTCTTTGTTTGGAATAAAAAACAATGTAAATGTGTAAACAGAATTTCTATTTTTATAAAGGCAAACGATACATTCTACTCAATAATAATATGATACAAAAAGTCAACACACCTTAGAGTATAACCTGTTTTTAAAGAATACAAATAGGTAAATAGTTGTACCAAATATCGCACTTAAAAAATTAGTAAATCCTTTATCCATTGCACCACCAGTATTATTATTACACTTAGAGTGTGTAGATTAATTTTACTCAGTAGCAATTAATTTAATTTGTAATTCATTTATTTATGGTGATTCTAAACAGAATTACGTTGAATGTAATGAATAGTTTATGATGCTCCAAGTAACTAAAGCTTATTTATGATCGTTCACTCACTTTTACGTATTGTATGTCGATTATTATCTAACGAATGAGAATAGTATTATATAATTAAGCTATTAATTATTCAAATTGGCATTTACCTATATGACATATACCATTAATAAATTTCGAATATTAATTTGTACCAGAAGTATTGTTTTATTTGTATAAGACTTGGTAATGGGTATTTACATGAGACAATATACTTCAAAATATGTGCCCCATTTATATTTATACTGCTTGTATCCTGCCTATCAGTATGGAAAGTTGTTGATAAACACCAGGTAGATCTGTTGATTATCTGAAAATAAATCATCGACACATATTAAGATTATAAGTAAAATAAGAATTAACAAATCACCTTGCTAATAGAACCGACCTTGAATCCTGTAGGTAATCATCAGTGCTGCCGGAGCTATATGTCTGCCTTACCCGCATAAGCGAATGAAAAATACCCGCTTTTACGCGACATTTCAAATAGAAAGCGCCAAATTTAAAAGTGGTCCACATAATTCGAATGTAGGTAAGATCTTTTTCAACCTCCCATATCTTTAATGCCTCTTTTTGTCGCCATTAAAGACGTTGCGGTGCCTAACGCATTTCTATGGTCTGTCTTAATATTTTTCAAATCACTGAAAATTCTTTCAACAAATGCGTTTGAAAAAGGCAGAATAAAAAGTAAGGAAAACACTACTTTCGTATTGGAGAAAAGAAGAAAATCTGCAGCAAATTCTTTATTTATTGGATATCTTTGTACAACTTTTTGCAGCGATTTTATTTCATAGCATTGGACCGTTTTTGGTTCAAGAATTCTTAAAATGTTAAAAATTAGATCAGAAAAATCAAATCGCGTTTTAATGTCAGGGACAGGCTCTACATAAAGATTTAAGCAACTTTTGAGAAATTGTTTCAGTTTGGGTTGCATAATTTTTCCACATTTCAAAAGATTCAGTGGCAGATATACCTAAATAAATTTTGCAAAGTGGCACAAACAAGCGAATATTTGTGTGGTCAACAGCAAACACATTTTTCCCTTTGAAGTCACTCAAATTGATAAAATTGCGGCATAAATGCATCAACAATCTTTGTGTTTCAGGATTCAAGTTATGAATATTGCTTTTGTTCTTTTAACAGACAGAAGTGGAACAAACAAGCGAATATTTGTGTGGTCAACAGCTAAAACATTCCCTTTCAAGTCACTAAAATTGATAAAATTGCTGCATAAATGCATCAACAATCTTTCTGTAGCGTTTTGATTTCATGGGCCATAAAATACATATTGATATCTGATGTTGAGTAAATCGAGTTAAGAAAAGAAAATTTTAATTGTTTTATGTGAAAATACCCGATTTTACCCGCTTCACAATTTTACCCGACAGTCTGATTAAAATACCCGCGTTTCGGGTAAAATACCCGCAATTGGCAGCACTGGTAATCATGCTCTCCACTGTGTAAAATATATTTAATAGAGCCGGTGATAAAAACTGTCTAGATATTATATAAAAATTACCTTTTTTTTTGTAAACTGTCAAGAGTTGTACTCAACAGGGGTTTTTCACCGCTGTATTCTGACTACTTGTATAAAGACAATATTGAAGTTGGCAATCTTGCCTGGCGCCCAATATCTATTCAAATTTTAAGAATGTTAATTTTAAGTATATTAAAACTAATATCTAGACTATTATTTTAAAGTTCTGCATATATATTAATAATGTGTGATTGATCCTAATAATATATACAGGGGTCAAACCATAGCAATATATATACGAGAATAGTCAATAGGTTTGTTCGGGTTTAATATTACGAACGGTTCTAACACAGTTCTGTTACTGCGCAGAACTGTATGCGTCATAGTACACCGTTCGGAACGGTCTGGGAACGGTTCCGAACGATTCGATGCCTTTATCCCGAATTAGTTCTGCAGTTCTAGAACGGTTCCAGAACTGACAATCAGAAACCAAAACACGAAATTTTTAGTTCCAGAACAGTTCCGGAAACACGAACACTTAACATATTTCTGCGCATGACGTGAACTGTTCTGGAATCGTTCTTAGCGAAACAAAAACAAACCTAATCACAATTCGTACAACACGAGATAAGTATCAACATCACTTGAAACTTGCGAGACCGTTGCACACATATCTTAAAAATTCACCTCATTATACAGCAGTACGATTATATAATGCGATCCCAGATGAACTGAAAGTGATTGTGTCGAATGAGATATTTCTCAGACGAATTAAAGCACTGCTGGTGAAACAATGTTTCTATGATATAAGGGAATACTATAGCTATTGTCAGCAGTTGTAATCTACAACTATTTTTGTTTACTATAAGTCTAGTTTTAGGACTGTATTCACATATACGCGTGTATTGCTTGTTTTTCTCTTCTGTAAACCGAGAAACGTGTTTTCTATTCTCCATTGTATTTTGAGATTTTATTCATATGTTGTTCATGTTTATGTATTTATATGTTGACTTATCCCATACTACTAGCGTACTCAACGGGACTAGTAAAGTATCTATCTATCTATACATCTGTAAATGTAAATTCGACATTTTATACACTTATCCGAGTCTGTCAACTAATTATTTACTCAATTTTTATAAAGCATTTGTTTTAAAACCTACCGTAAAAAATGGATAAACCACGTTATTTAAATTCACGTGAATCTTCCACTAATTGTTTTTTTAATTTAAAACACAAAAGAGCAATCGTAGAAGCGGCTACTAATAAATAATATAGGTGTTTACTTCTGCTAGTACATTGAAAATGAAATTAGGAGAGCAAATGAAAGAAGAATAAAAAAAGGGAAAACTAAATATTCTAAAGACTATTAAATAAAACTAATCTACTAGATCTCTGATATTCAACACTGGATAAATTCCTACGTTAATCCGAATCACAGATATGAATGACAATTACGCAAGCTCCCCATCCATCAGAATTTCAAAAACCTGCCCACTCAGCTTTATTTTATCATCTATTAAGTACATCAACAACTTTATTTAGAATATTTGCCAAGGCTGGTCCAGTAGCTGCTGCTAACAGGAATTACAGTCTCTATAGAGCGTCTCAACCTTCGTATTCAGTATGTGTCTTATGCAGACAAACAACATAGTTGTTAGTTCGCTGTTTTCTGGAAAAACTGAAGGTAACATCACGTCTTCTAAAATCTGTAAATGTTGGTGCTTTCTATGTATATTGAGGTAGAACTAGGTACATACCGTCAATATCAATATGTGTTTATAATTAGGAATAGTATTATAAAGAGAATAATTGTTTATTAATTTTTTTATATTTACAAATGGTCCATAGTTGATTCTATATAGTTTGTTGAATAAGGTCCATGGTTCGTCAAATGACACAGAAATCTGTAAAATAGAGAATTTGTAATTAATTGATAATTCGATATGTAATATAAATTTGTAAAAACTTGTTCAATTGAATTTAATGAAGAGAAATGGTATTAAGAGGTAAATTTTATTATAAGGCATCGTCAAAATTGATTATAATTTCCCGCGTTAAAATATTTGAAGGAACTGTCAGTGGTTATCAATGTTGACATTTTTACAGAATAGTTATTTGAGAATGTGTTTAATGGTTCTGAATACATAAATTTAATACTAAATTCATGGATAAAATTATCAAAATAAGAGTATTGTTATATGGAAAGGTATTTAAAAAAATATTATCATAATGGAATTTATATTGAGCATAATTAAGAGGTGGATAATGGAGATTGGTCAATTTGAAAAATAGGTAGTATCACTAAGGGAATGGGATAAATAAATAAAAAAATTCGAAAAAAGATTTTTGCAGAGAGAGTTTATGAAATTGGCGATAATTTTATATTAGCCATAATTTCATAAAATAAAGATAAATAAAAGTATTGTTATATTGGAATTTAATATTCAAACATTTGGAAATATAATTAGTAAAGAATACGAAGTATTAGTGTGCTGAAAAAATAATTGTTAGCAGTTTTAACTAAACTGTACTAGTGAAAGAAGATTGTAGTGCATAAAAGCAGGAATATAATTAAAAAATACTTACCAGCATAGGAGTATCCATTTTAAGCGAGGTCACAGAGGAATTGGAGCATCATATGTAATTATCCTAAAGGAGTATCCATTTTAAGCGAGGTTACAGAGGAATTGGAGCACCATACGTAATTTTCCTGAAGGAGTATCCATTTCAAACGGTGTCTTAAAAGAATTGGAACATCATACGCTGTTTAATTAATCGAAGAACTTCCTGGACGGGGTTATTAATTCATTGGAGCATTATTCAAATACATCAAGAGAGAAAACCCAATCTTGTTAGGACCATTTTCCATTGTTCCAGTACCGGCAGTCACCTTTACGAGGCACAGACAGCTGTTCCATTGTCAGAATAAGTAATTGCTGTAGGATTCTAGTTCATCTGAGGCTACAAAGTAACAAGAATATATTAAAAGGAGCTACTTAATAAGAAAATACTCTGATATAAACGAAGGTTGTATTGAACTATTTTTATTTTTCATTTGGAATTTGCTATTATTATTTAAATATTTGTTGAAGAGTACAGAAAAATAAACCACATGACAAACTATATACAAAAATTAGTAAGAGATCATAAATAATTGCATAAGAATACTATTCAATTAAGTTCGTAATAGTTCTCATAAATATAAAGCTAAATTTATTAAAAAACATACCTTTTAAAAAAAAAGAGGTTAACATCTGTTCTTTTCATAACCATATTATTGTGACATTGAACAAGTTTAGATAGGGTGTTTGTATAAAAATTTTGGCATTTTCATCATAGATCCAGTAATTTTGTTAAATTCTTTATCAATTTAATATATTGTTTGTTAGTTTTCTATCTTTGTTTTACTGGTAGTGTCGAATATCTGTTAGAAAATTACTACATTATAAAATATTGGAATTCCTAAAAATAAAAACATCAGTTTAATTTATGGGCTATATATCATAACCGATTAAAGAATACTTACTCTGAGATAATAAAAGGAGATGTTGTGCAGTATAAAAATAAAACTAAATATATAGATTTTGTATCAAAAGAAGTTATTTATCTTGTCATAATAATTTTCAACGTGAAGCAGTACTAACGATCAAGTTCCGAGTTACCAACTTTATCAGAAGAAAAATTACTACAAGTATATAGTTTGCTAAGTAAACTAAAAGGTACAGGTTCGGACTAAGGAATATTTTAGTTAAAGAATATATGAAGGTTGGAATTTCTAAAAGATGAATTTATTTGAAAATAAAATGTTAGATTTATGAAATCAGTATTGTATGGAGTATTGTAGAAAGTGTTAGAAAGAGATATCAAAGTACATAGAGATTATACGACTGAATTAGTTACGGGCAAATTAATAATTCATTTTATATCTTTATTAGACTAAATATTGAAAATACATATTGGCAACCCAAATTTGAAGGAATTTGTATGGTTTGTTGTATGAAATAAAGTTTTATATGCCTACTAGTACATTGATATAGTAGCATATTGTTAAATGTAATTGATACACCTGTATAAGGGGGTATTACTACAATATATTGAAATATTATTATAGTAGATATGTATGTAATGATTGGTGACAGTAAAAGCTATATTATACATTTTCTCGGTAGTAGATTGAACGTTCGGAAATATATCAATTAGTACCTAACTACATGTTAAAATATTCAGCTGTTTAAAAAATAGTCTACATGAATCGTTACGTTTGGCATAAGATATTATAATGATTTTTTTTTTGCAAAAGTCGATTCTACCCCAAACACCTTAAAGATGAGGCTGGTAGACTGAAATAATTCAGTGTAATTGCCTACGGCCACGTACTAAAAATAAGTGAATTTGTGCGAATTCATATACACGCAAGAATAAACACGTATAATTGGATACCATTTACACATAGATAGTTATTTTTAAGCTGACTTGTAAATAATCTCTTTTTATTTACAGCAACATTTAGATAATAATTCTACCTGTCTTAAATTAATTGCCTTTTTTAAATCCTAATTCACATTCCTAATCCGTTATTTATTTTATTAAATAAAAACTTTAAAGACAATTGTGCTTGTTTTTTAATACATTCTTTTCCAGCGAAGTCTTCTGGGCCTTTGAAAATAACCATGCCAACATCACATAATTAATGTTTGTCATTAAATTATTAACTAGTAGAATTTATTAGTCTCTTCGAGCTTGAATCCGCCTCTCTTGCACCCGCTTACAGCTTTATTACAATTTCCTATAAAACGCAAGCATTGCCATGATGCTTTTTATAATGTCCGATTTTCTAACCTTTTGACGCACCCTGTATATACGTCCAATTTAAATTTCTGCACAAGCTGACATTGCATCAAAACGTAGTTGACGTTTATTCTTTCCTATAAACTTCAAAAAATTTGTTGGACCTAACTGTCAAATTGACAAAAGTAAATGTAACAATTGTGTGCAATTTCGTATTAAGGATCGTTTTTATAATATACAAAAACTCGTTATTGTTATTCTTATACTTACATGTGACAGTACACTTTCATTTGATTGACAATTTATAGTAATATAGAGAGAATGATGGGAGGTACTTTATTAGATATTAGTGCCTTCGGCATAGAACAAATACATATAGAAAAGAACTATGCTACAGTAATAATTGGTAGTAACAAAAATACATACCTAATAAGTATCTCATTTCAGTCAAGTATCACATTTGAACCTGGATTTTCTCATTTCTTTGCCATTATGTATTCATATTATGACCGCTCATTTGGGCGCATATAAATTTTTGACAGAAGTTACTGGACATCATGAACTTAGAGTTTTTGTACACAAAAAATCAAAAATATCGATCGCGTTTGATCGCTTAAATATCATGTTCATGTAGTCAACCAAATAAATGCATTTTTCATTTCTAAACTATCCAACATTTGTCGGCTTTCTGACGTTTAAGCTCGACAATTAGTCGATGATAGTGACTATTTTTCCTTGATGATATTTTCTCATTTCGGTTCATAAGTGAAATCGAATTTTCTTCGCAAATCAAAGTTCAGATGGATTTTTGTACGTAAATATTAATGTTTCCGTTAATTTAGTGGATATTTTTACACTTAAGCTTAACTACATACCGACATGTCAAATTAAAGACTCCTATCGACTAATTCAAAAGACGAATCTCTTCTGCACCATTTCCTGGTTTTGAGTTCACCTTTCTTCGTATACATGCTAAATTCGTGATGGATGAAATTAATTTAGTATACTCTTTAGTGCTTTCGCATTTTAGTTTGGATATTTCCAGTATTTAACGAACGAAACCTGCAAACGTTTGAGACTGTAATTTCTGAATCTTGTACGATCATGAACAGTTACTGACGTGGCTTCAATTCTTTTGACCTTAATTTACGGCAGGGCTCGTGGAATTGGTCTTTCTTATAGATGTGATTACTTTAAACTTACCGCATGCCAAAATTTGACTTTTGCTCGACGAAAAATATAGCACCCCGCACGACTATCACTATTCTGTCTAGTTCTGAGGCAAATGTCATCGCGAACTGAAATTGATTAACGGTTTCGATCGATAGTTTATAATCTGCAATTGAATTTTCGTGCGACTGCCAACGTAAATCAAACGTCAGGTGGATGTTTGTCAGTCAATTTTGGCGTCTCCAGATACATTTTGCTCAACCTTACCTGGACTTCGGGGTGTCATTGTCAGCTGTGCCGACCCTGCGCCATATTGAATATACTGAAAACCCAGCTAAATTTATCGCTCTACACGTGGCAGAAAGCGACGATATAGCGTGATTTACTACACGTCCGAGAGTGCTGATTTTTGCACGCCCCTCTTCAGCGGCCCATATCTTTGCACGCGCTCCACGGTAAATCTCTCCGTCTTGAGCGGTTTAAAGTTGCCCGTACGCCCACGCCAACCGACAGCTTTTTATTCCAGAGAAGAGTTCTTCGTCCCGCGTCACTAATTTTTGTCGATTTTGCCCATTCGGTTAAGCGTGTCAGTCGCACGTAAAAAAAAAGAGGACTGTGCGCTTTTAGTATATATAATTCTTCTCTTTATAATAAATATTGTAACAATTCGGCACCAATCCTTGTGCTTCTTTTGTAATAATGTTTATCTTAAACGCTCTTTTAAAATCATTAATTTGCAATCGTAATTTTTCATTCATAGATTTCTTTTAACCTTTGCACGTGTCATGTATGTTCAGAATTACAGTCTCACGTTAAATATTGTCATTTCAAGCCTGATTAATTACCCACCACTATAAAATTCTGATCGCAGTATTCGAAGAACTGTTGTTTTACCTCAATTTATAATACCTTTTCGTAGTTTTCCCTCATGTTAATTGATCTCAATTAATAACATTTCTGGGGTCCACTTCCTTTAAACTTATTCTAATATCAATTATTAGGAAACTTATCTGAATATACGAAAGGGGATTTTTTGTATTACATACCCAATCATTAAGGAACAGAGTAAAGTAATAATTTACTTTTCAACAAATGATAGAGGACACTTAAATAGACACCTTTTATTAATAAACTAGTGTCCGGAAATTACTCGGTATCGAGATAATAAAAAATGGTCTATAGCGATTTTTGAAACACAGCCACCATTTTCGTAATTGTCATTTTACGCCTGTTACAATCTAAATTTTTCCTTATTAGAGAAGGCTGTTTAATTGTCATTTTACGAGTCACAAATTAATCATTATTAGATAAATAGTTGGATTTTTCAATCTCTTGGAGCTTGAATTCGCCTCTTTTGCTTCTGCTTACAGTTTTATTACAATATCCTGTAAAGCCCGAGCATTGCCATGATGTTATTACAATTTTACGATTTTCTAAACTTTTGACGCGCCCTCTATATACGTCTAATTTAAGCTTTTGCACAAACTGTCATTCCGTCAAAAGTCAGTTGACGTTTATTCGTTCCTATAAACTTCAAAAATCTAGTGAAGAGACCTAATTGTCAAATTGATTGTCATAATTGACATTCAATTTTAAATGTACATGATATATTACATTTTAATTATATTGACAATTTATAATGATATAAAGAGAAGAATGACATATATTTAAGCATAGCCACCGGCATTGTTCATATACATATAGAAAAGAAATAGCAACCATTGATAATAACACTAATACATATCTGAAACGAATCACATTTCAATTAAAAATGCACTTTTTAATCGTAAACTCTTCGACATTTATTTGTCGGCTTTCTGACGTTCAAACTTGACAACCGCTCGATGAAAATGAATATTTTTACTCTATAGTTTGTCGTATTCCATATATCAACACATTGCTCGGTTATTATAAATTCCCACCTTTGATATATTCAGTACTTAATGCTGCTAGTTCGAAGCATTTATGTATGAGTGCATAAAACACGTTGTATTGCAGGACTTCCGTGTCAATTGTGACGTTTCCCGGCAAGTGTCATCGCGAACTGAAATTGACTGATGGTTTTGACGTTTACCTGCAACCGCCGCACATACGTTGATTTAAAAGATTTAGGCGGTCAAAATTATTTTACACCATATTTTGACTTTAAACCATATATGTTTTTGTAAAGTATTGTCCTTTATAAAACTAGCATATTTTCCTCGCCAGAAAGGAATAATAAATAAATAAAGACATAATTTAAAAAAAAAACAAAATTAATTTTTAATAACAAATTTTGCTTAAAAGAATTATATTCTAGCTACTGATTAATAATTCATGTGCAAATACATTATTTTAAATGACTTGTTTTGTCTTGTTTTTTTTATAATAATAAGGTCTTTATTAATAAAATTGAAGTTTAGCCGTAGCTATTATACATACTAAAAGCTGTTCGAGTGACCCTTTCTTATCGCCTTCATTGAAATAGCTTAACTGAATCTCCTTGGTTACGAACCGAACCGTTAAAATCGACAAAAATCAGCGAAATTGTGCAAAGGACTCCTCTCTGGATACGCGAAATTGAAAGCTGTCCTTTGGGGTGGTTGTACGACCTTAAAGGGTTCCTCGACGGAGAGATTTTCCTTTTTAGTGGAGCGTGTACAGAGGATATGGTCTTTTAAAGGGGAGCGTGCAGTCGATGTTGTAACAGAAAAATGGCTTACGTTATGACCAATTCCCGCGACACCCAATAAAAATCGTAAAAATGTCAGGTATGGCAGGCACTCGAAAGAATTGCAGAAGTTTCACTTTGACGAAGAAATTTCAGGCCGTTGAGATTTAGAGTGCCGAAAGAGGGTTGGAAACCAAAAGAGTGGACTTTTCCGCGACGAATGAGTGCACTGTCCACGTGCCAAGTCTGTCGCTGTCGAAGGTACGACTCATTTAAAGCCTTTCTGCAGGGGAATGCGGTAAAAAAAACTCGCGATGACGCGTTGGCGAGAAAGTGTGATTAATTCAAACGGACGTATGATTTTGACAGCTATAGTTTAAATTTTTGTGATGGAATTTGATGTTTCGAAATTTTCTTATAACGATGGACAGTGCTAATTTACAAAAAAAACGCGCGCACGTATCAAGATTCATAATTATCAGGACGGTGAGTGCAAAGAATTGACATTTAGAAGACAGACAGGCAACTCGAACCCCATCCTAAAGTAAGGTGGAAAGAATTATCGTCACAAGGTGAAATATATTGCTGGTATATCATTTAAAAATTACAATCTTAAACGTTTGCAGGTGTCGTTAATTAAAAACTGGAACTATCAAAGACAGGCGAGTATATAGATCGAGAAAATCAAATACGAACGCGTTAAAGGGCATTAACTTCAGTGAAAACGATTATAGTATTTATACGACAAGACGTAAACTAAACATACAAAAATTATGGCGAATATATGCACATTTTTAATTCTTCTGTGTGCAAACGTAGCCTAATAACATACACCGAAGAAAAACAGTTAGTAAAGTGCTAATGTATGTAATGCGGAATATTCTTTAAAGTAACAAGAAACTTCAAACATCCAACTGAAATTTGATTTTCGACGACAGTCTTACAAATTTGGATTTCAGCTATCACAGGTAAGTACAACAAAAACAATAACGACTTTTTAATATACACACAATAGCCACATTTACTTATGTCAACAATGACGGTTAAACGTCAACTAATTTTAGACGCAATGACAGTTTGTGCAAAAACTTAAATTAGACGTACCTATATACAGGGCACGTCAAAACTTTAGAAAACCGGACATTATAAAGTGCATTCAAGGCGATGCTCGAGTTTTAAGCGGTTCAAGCTCGAAGAGATTGAAAATTCAACTAGTTTCCTGATCGGTGTCTTGAAATATCGAATCCGGTAAAACATATTGATTGTTTCTGAGCAATAGATTCTGGTTTGATGCTTTTTTTTTCGTGCTACTTATTAGTAGGTCTAAAGTTAGTCTACTGTACAGGGTGTTTCATCGGTTGGGGTATCGCGAATTAAAGTGCCTAAATATAAAAATATCGACTTCAAATTTTAACCACTTATAGAGCTTTTAAACCGCTACCAGCAGGTTAGGTTGTTTTTGATAATATTATTTTAATTAATGCGTAAATTTAAAAAAAACGTATTATCAAAAATTAAAAGTGCTCAAAAAATGTTCAAATTTGAATGGTGATACGTGGAAATATCACCCATATTAACTTCACAATCAGAATTTTTATAAACGAAACCGTTTGTCAAATAAAGTCAATATTAAATAATGTCGTTTTTCTTACGACAGATTTATGGTACTTAACTTTCTAATTGTGCTGTCCGCAAACAGGTAGTCTTTTTAAATTTATGACGGATAATAAATAAAAATTTATGACGGATAATATTCAACCCTGAAGCCTTCAGTTGTTGTTGTAGTTCTACTAATCGGGAAGCGTTTCCAAGGGCATTCTGAACTTACATTTAGGTACTTTGTGATGTTAGTTGTGATTCTATTTTCACGGAGTCAACTTCATTTGTTTAAGCTGTGTTTTGCTAGTGTTTTCTGTTTTCAAAATGCCGTTCACTTTCTCTGCCGACGAAAAAGTTGACATGATACTTGTTTATGGGGAAGCTCTACAAAATGCCGCGGTTGCTGAGCAGATTTATGCGGAACATTTTCCGGATAGGATCCACCCAGAAAGTCGAACTTTCAAAAGGTTAGTGGATAACTTGAGGCAAACGGGATCACTTGCGTCAAAAAATCGAAGTGTGAATAATCCACCTGTCACCAATGAACTGAATCAGGCAATTGTTTTAAATATGGTGGACAATAACCCTCAGATAAGCACTAAAGAAATCAGTGTTGCGACTGGAATCAGCAAGACATCGGTGTGGCGGATAATCAACAAACACACTTACCACCCATATCATATCGAGCTTCACCAAGAACTTCACGGGGATGATTTTGCAAATCGAGTTGCATTTTGTGAATGGGCACAAAGACAATTAGAAGAAAATGAGCACTTTTTTAGACATGTTTTGTTTACTGACGAATGCTCTTTTAGAAGCAGTGGACATGTCAACAGACATAACATACACTATTGGGCACCAGTGAACCCTCATTGGATGCGTGAAGAACGCATTCAGAATAGGTGGACGGTCAATGTTTGGGGGGGAATCATTGATAACCATTTAATCGGCCCCTTCTTTTTTGACCAGCATTTAAACGGCGAGCTTTACGCAAATTTTCTGGAAAATGATCTTTACAATTTATTAGAAAATGTGCCGTTAAATGTTCGCCAACACTTGTGGCTGCAGCAAGATGGGGCTCCTCCGCACTACGCACTAAGGGCTCGTCAGGTTATGGATAATCAGTTCCCTGCACGCTGGATCGGACGTGGTGGGCCAGTTCCATGGCCAGCCAGATCACCCGACTTAACACCGATGGATTTTTTCACATGGGGTGCTGTGAAGGAGATGGTGTACCAACAACCGCCAACTACCGCCGAGGATATGAGGGCAAGAATAACAAATGCGTTTGAACGCCTTAACCAGCTAAACAGAGGCGCTACAGTTCTTAATTCCTTCACGCGTCGGTTAGAACTGTGTGTGCAGCAAGAAGGTCACCATTTTGAACATTTGTTATAAATATTTACTTTCTACTACCTGGTATTACCCATTCACTTGACATCCGCACAGTGACAGTGTCATGTTGATCTGAATTAGTGGAATTTACAGCTAGCGCCAAAAAAAGCTGGGTAATACCTAATTTTTCCTAATTTATATTAACTTTCTTACCTTGAATCGCTTATAAACTCAACACACAACACTGTAATAAAAAACCCATAAATTCTTCAACGTCTTGCGTTTAATTTTGAAATTATTGTAAAATATTCAATAATTGATTAAGTTTTAATTTTTTTTTCAATTGCATAGTTGATTTTATAGACATATCTTTTTAACACCTGAATTTCAATAAAATCTGAGTACTTTTGATTTTTTGAACGAAGGTTTTTTTTTATTTACGCATTAAATAAAATAATATTATCAAAAACAACCTAACCTACTGGTAGCGGTTTAAAAGTTCTATAAGTGGTTAAAATTTGAAGTCGACATTTTTATATTTAGGCACTTTAATTCGCGATACCCCAACCGATGAAACACCCTGTATATATCAAGGCTACATTCCTCTTTCTCGAGAAATTTGTAGCGTAGTTTTCACGGTATAATCAAAAGTGCTTATTTCTGGCTTCTGCTGCCTCTTCCGAAAGCTGTACTATCGGTAATAAGGCATTCCCAATTATAGCTGCACCATGAACTAATATTTTGTGCATAGTTGGGGTCATTGGGTGCCATATATGTGTCGACATACAATTTCGCAGTTGCCAAGGCATATTTATCAAATTGTTGGACGTTATTTTATGGCCACTTGAGATAGTTTCCAGTATAACCGTCAATCTATATATCAATTCAAAATCAACTTTTGTTATGCCGGCGGCTAACTGAGGGTTTTCAGAGAATATCCTGCTGGTATTACCATCATTGGTACTTCCGAAATTAGCTGTCGGCATGTAGAGATCTTCCAGTTTTTCGAAATCTTTTCTGAATATGTTTCTCTTTTTCTTCGTTAGTTCTCTTCCCACTGTACTTTTACTTTCTTATACGTAGTATAAGGAAGTATTGTGATGATGAACATTTTTGACCTTGAGATTTTTGCAGATGTCCACGTTTGGAAGTCCCCTGACTCGGAAAAAGTGGTTTTTGTGTGTGTGTGTCTGACCGCGATAGCGGTCAAACCACTATAGATATCAATTTTGAAATTTTGTATTTATGAATATAATCTCCCTCTTGAGATCTGATTAGATTTTCAGTAAAATCGGCAGACCGGAAGTAGTAGTTACTTCAGTGAACAAATCGAATTTTGCCAATTATTCGTCAACTACTAAGTTTATACAAATTTATAAAGAATTCGTATATACTCAAATTTAAATTTGAGAAGAATTTTATTAACGAGGTTTTTCAAAATTCCTACCGGAAGTAGGTTTCTACTCTTATCGAAAATCAGTTTTTTTCGAATATTTTGCAACTCATGCGTTTTAGACAGGTACGTTACGAGTATAAAAGTATTTAGAACTTACTTTTCAATACCCTTTATATAAAAAAATTTCAAAATTCGGACCGGAAGTAGCACCTTCACCTTAGCGAGTAGCACTTTCTTTTGAATATCTCGCAAAGTCTGCATTCTATGGAGATTTATTAAGAGAATAGAAGTACCTATAGTAGAATTTTGAATAATTTTTATATAAAAAAATCTCAAATTTGGCTTATTTTTCTAAGAATATAAAACTTTAAAATAATTTAGAACAATTTTGTATAATTTGAAACGCTCAATCGTATAAGAAAGTCGTGTGGTGGCTACACCTCATCTGTATACATATTTTACACATCTTGCATTGAAAATTCCATTCTAATTTTTTGACATTAGAATTACAAATTACAAGTAGCCACCCTTGAAAAACTAAATTGAACTGGATAATCTATAAATGCACACTGTGCTTTTATAAGTTATGAAATTATAAATGCATCATTTTCGATGCGTTAATAGCGTTTTTATGGCACCAGATCAGAAAAAATACTTTAAACGCAAGAATAACTTCATTAAAACAAATGTTGGAATTAACTCCATTGATTGCAATTAAATAGCCTAATCGGTCTTTAAAATATATTGCAGTGCTGTGTTACACATCTAAAGGTATTTTACGCATTTCAGCATATCTCTTCTCTCTATTCAATATTTTAATTTTTGTTATTACTTGTTTTTGGACATGTACTCATTATATTAATTGTCCACTAATTCGAATTGTGGTTTTTTCTTGAGCAATAAAAGGTATTATTATTATTATTATTATTATTATTATTATTATTATTATTATATATTTAAGCACAATAAATGTGTGTGGTATTTCTGGGTTTCATGCATGAAAACCGCTTTTATTCCGATAATGAATTGTTAAGTGTTTACACTGACTTTAGCTTTCTTATAAATGACTGCATTCTGCTTCCATTATGGAAAGATTCTCGGAAGAGCAAATCTCTTTCTTTCTCTCTGTCACCCTCATTCCATTTTATTTTTCCGAACTCTGGCTGATCTCACGGATCAATAATGTCTGGAAATGCTTTTCATGCCATATACAGGCTGTCCTAAATAACATGACCTACATGTTGAAACTTTTTGGTAGCTAAGAAGAATGAGAAGTACAACCATTTTTTTTCCATTTAAAAGGCAAACTTCGGAGCAGTTGTAATATTTAATTACATTTTGTTACTTTTGTTTTTGTAATTTAAACGGTTAGCTTGGTCGGCTTTGTTATTTATTTGTCAATAATAGACGTATCGAGTTTTTCAATTGTAATTTTAGCTAATTATTTAGAATAATTTTTATTACCAGTGAGGCTCAGTCCTATATCAAGTTGCTCGCTCAACATAGTGGAGCATTATTATTTGTTCTAACACAAAATAAAAATTATTTTATTATTAACTGAAAATAATTTTAATTACAAGAGAATCTGTAGGGAGCATTGCATCTTATTATACTGCTATTGTTGTTATAATTACTGTGAGTCATCTCCGCGGACAGGGCCGCTTGTGCCTTTACGAGTAAAGACATTTCAAAGCGATTTCTTTCTTGTGGTAGCTACTCATTAGAAGCCCATTGGTGACTGACCATAGTTATAGTTTTTAAATGGAACATCTATATATTATTACGTTTTTGTATTCCCCGTATGATTTTTAGGCAAAAAGTAATAAGATAGTAAAGGCTTAAAGTCTAACGTTTTCTACTAATTTCCATTTTTCTGAAAATTCAATGTTTGTATAAAATTATATTTCTCGAAAATGACGTATTAGATGGACACAATTTTTTTCAGTATTGTTCACAATAAGAGGTCCTAATAGAAGTATATTCTATTTTTTTTAAGTTACTAACTGCATGTGCAGACAACTGGATTAAAGTTATATGACACGTTTTTGTATAATAGTCAATTTTTTCAAATGGAACAGCCTGTATATATTAGTTCATTTTTGAATTCCTTATTTAATTGCACATCAAAAACATGTAAGACGTTAATACTTTAAAAGTGACTATTACAAAGCTGTGTGTTATCCCACTTGTGTTTTGGTGAAGAGCATATCTTCTATGGTTACACCTTAGCCAAAAATTTAACGCTCTTTTTTGTTTTATACAGATTTCTACTGAAGGTGGCAAATTAGTTGCCGAAATACGTATATAGATTTTTATATATTTTTTGTGGTAAGGGATTTTTCCTTTTGCATTTTATTTTATAATAGTTGTTGCTTTGGTTGGAACGTAAAAATGTAAAAAAACTCAAAAACTGTTTAAAATAAGTTCATTGAAAAGGTATTTAATAGTACTATCTACGAATTTATAAAAATATATAGCATTCCATTAGAAAAATGCATATGACGTCACAGCTCTAAAGAAGATGGCGTCACTAATAGGTGCAGTGATTTAAAATCAGCGTAATTTAAAATAAAAGTTGTCCTGTTTTTGCGTTTTCCAAAAATATTATTCGATTTGAAATTAGTGAATTTATTCCATAAGTGGTTTTCACACTGTATATGTGGGTAAAAATATATTATTTTTAGTTGTTTCACTTTCTTTAGATAACTAGATTCTTCTAAATATATCAAATAAAAGGTAAAGAAATGTGTATATTTTTCTTCAACTTTTTTTTTGAAATATGCTAATAAAATCCCCAAAATTAAAAGTCTATACGCTTTAGATCCGAGGACCGTGGTGGTCACTGAATTGGTCCACTCGTACCTATCCACTTATTCCAAAATATTTCGCTCAAACATTTTTGTACTTCGCCATGATTATGCGCTGGTACTCCATCTTGTTGAAAATGTATACGTTGCCGAGTAGCCAAGTCCAGGTTATCCAAAAATATTCCTAAATCAGCACATGAGTTTTTTGTATTGGATGTATTGTATTGGACAAAGCGGTGATGTCTTCGAACATGTATTATAATAAATATACATAATACACAGTGCTTGTTTAATATTTACTGTTTTTTTTTTATCATAGCCATCATGATTTTACTGATATGAATTGCTGTACAAACTAGTTGATAACTGCCACAACTTTCATTTTTTGTCAATAATGTATGAAAGCTTTCTTTTTTAAAATAATTCGTTCCAATTCGTTATCCAAAAATATTCCTAAATCAGCACATGAGTTTTTTGTATTGGATGTATTGTATTGGACAAAGCGGTGATGTCTTCGAACATGTATTATAATAAATATACATAATACACAGTGCTTGTTTAATATTTACTGTTTTTTTTTATCATAGCCATCATGATTTTACTGATATGAATTGCTGTACAAACTAGTTGATAACTGCCACAACTTTCATTTTTTGTCAATAATGTATGAAAGCTTTCTTTTTTAAAATAATTCGTTCCTTCAATTTATGCAAAAATATACTGGGTGTTCCATTTAAAAAAAGGTAACTTTTGAAATAGCGCGAAAATTAATTGTTCAACTGTCTTTTCGGTTCTGCCATCATTGTTCAGGATAAAAATACTACTACTTTGCTAATTTAACCGATACTGTAGCTTCATTAATAACAAAGTTAGTAATAGTGTCGACTCAATTTATAACACCCTGTATAATAAAATCCTTATTTATTATTCAACTCAATAAGTAGATATTTTAGATTGTCCCCATTATTACGAAGAAACAAGTCCGGGTGTCTTTAATAACCTTCGTAGAACAGCTGATTTATCAAAATTAATACTTTCGCTTTCTTTTTCTTGGTGTTAGCGACCTTAAATAACTTAATAATGCACAGCTTTAAACGTTTCCACAATTCTTTATTGTCTTCGTCAGTAAAACTGTAAAGATAAATACAAATTTTAATTAAATACAGAAACGTATCACATCTAGGTATGTCTTTGAAACTTACCTTTAAAATTTATTGTTTCATGCTATTGGGCACTCATAACACCCTACAAGGTATTTTCAATACAACAAAATATACTTTTCATTAATTTTGTTAATACTCAATCATTCATAAATAAAATCAAACTAATCTTTTTTGAAAAACTGTCAATAATCAAATTTAGAAATAAATGTCATTTTGAAAATTTAAAAAGTAAGAAATTTTCTTGAGATGATTGAGATAAAACGAAACAACAATACAGTTAATGATAGGAATAAAATTGATGGTTTATCAAAAATCTATTTTCTTATTTTATAACGTAAACATATTAATATATGTAATATATTTATAGTGTGCGTTTAGACAAATTTAATATATATATAATTAGATTAAAGATATAATTACTGATAATTAGCTAATATAATATAGTATGAAATAATTACTACTTCAATAAAAGTAGAATTTTGGGCTGGATAGTTGATTCAAACACAATTGTTGGCTAAATAACGTTTCGGAAATATATTTTTTCCTTCATCAGATCTACAAAATAATTAAATTAGGGACAACTGTAAAGTAAACTATATATAAATTATCTTACAATTGCCACACTAGGACATAAAATAAATGGGTTTCACAAACATTAAAATTATAACATGATATGACTGTGACTTATATGTATAAATGTCAAGATGACATATACAAAATTGTAAAAAAAATTTACAAAGCGCACATCAGGTTTAAATCTCAGATATATCACACTGTTAAATTTATATGTCTTATTTAAAAAACAATATTTTATATACCTATAATATTTGAAAAACTAAAAGTGGTAATCATGTATATGAAAAAAAAAATTTTTTTTATAAGAAACATGACAATTAGTGAATTATAATTTTATTCAAAATTTTGTTATTAACAAATTTTAGTAAACCGGAATAAATGTTGCTAAAATTTTGAGAGTCTGATCTGGACTTAATACTTGGTGTAAAAACATTAATACAAAGAGTTTCTAGAAATAATCTCATAGTCAAATTAGATTCTTTATATAAGATGTTAGTTCGATCAAATAGTATGGAATGACCAGTAGTATATACATGTTATGCTAATTTACATGCATTAGGTTTATTTCGGGCATCACTTTTATGTTGTGTATTACGTTCTTTAATTCTTTGTTTAGTTTGACCTATGTAGAATGTTTTACAATCATTACATACTAAACCGTAAACCACATTACTATTATATGTCAAATCTAATTTATCTTTAAGTGGTGTAAATAATTTTGAGACAGAATTAGCTGATGTGTATGTTATGTTATGTTATGTTCATGAACTTGAATTGGGAAAGCTATTGTTAGTTTTAATGTTTTTTCAGTGCTTGTGCTTTTTGTTGTTCTGTTACTTTTACACATACGTGAACATGTCTATATTTTTTATGTAGTTTTACTTGTATATATTATGTTTCGTTTAATATTGTATATATATATTCATGACTATTTGCAAACTTGTACATACCCTGTACATCTTTTTTGAGTAAATAAATCAATCAATCAATCAATCAATATGGATACTTTTTCCTTAAATAAATCCCTAATATGGTTAGTAAGGCCTGGTATTTAAGATATTTTTTTTATATTTTAGAGGCTCAATGTTACATATATTTTATGTCCTAGTGTGGCAATTGTAAGATAATTTATATATAGTTTACTTAACAGTTGTCCCTAATTTATTTATTTTGTAGATCTGATGGAGGAATAAATATATTTCCGAAACGTTATTTAGCCAGCAATTGTGTTTGAATCAACTATCCAGCCCAAAATTCTACTTTTATTAAAGTAGTAATTATTTCATACTATATTATATATATATATATGTTGTCACTGGATTCCGGGTTTTCTTCCGCGTTTCCACTGCTTGGTCTTTGGAAAGACCGATGCTGGTTTCTTGACGACGTTTCGGCAAAATCACACTTGCCATCTTCAGGTCTGCGATAACTGTCTGCTTCTGCTTCTTGTTATTCGTAAACTGACGTTTTCGGGATTCGGATGGTGGTTATATACTTCGTTAGCGTGTCGGTTGGTTGCCTTTGGACGAGTGTGCATGGTTCCGTGTCGTTGGGCTCGTGTTTGGAGTGTGACGGCTGGTTTGTGATGTAGAAGTATTAGTTTGGTGTTCTTTGTGGGTATCTGTTCTTGTTAGTGCTGGTTTCCATGCTGTTGGTAACCTCTGGGTATCATCTCGTGAATTCAGATTGTTCGGATGTTTTTCAATTTCGATGGCTTCCCTGATGATTCTGGTTTTAGTATGTTCGATGTTCGCTAATAGCTTGGTGTTACTGAAGTCTATCGTGTGGGATGTTTCTTTTACATGTTGAGCCAGAGATGAAGTTTTCTCGTCTTTTCTAACGGAATTTTTGTGTTCGTCTCTTCTTGCGTTTACCCTTCTGTTCGTTTGTCCAATGTAAGTTTTTTCACAGTTGAGGCACGGAATTTCATAAACTCCTTGGTTTTCTAAAGGTATTTTTATTTTAGGGTTTCGAAGGACTGTACTGATTTTTCTGTCTGCTTTGAATGTTGTTTCAATGTTGTGTCTTCGTAGGATTTTGGATATTCTATCGGTGGTGCCTTTCACATAGGTTAAGTAGGTTTTGGCAGTTGGTGTTTCTTTTTCCTCTTGTGGTGTTGTTGGTTTCGGCTTGGATGCTCTTTTGATAGCAGATTCACTGAAACCATTCTGCTGGAGTGCCTTGTGGAGTTTGTCCATTTCTTGGGTGATGTGATCTTCGTCTGCTAATCTCTGCGATCTTGTCACTAGGGTTTTCACTACTGATTGTAACTGAGCTGGGTGGTGGTGAGACTGAGCGTTCAGATATCTGTCTGTATGGGTGGATTTTCGGTATACCGTGTGACTTAAGTTCCCATTTTCTTTCTTCTTGACCAAAACGTCGAGGAATGGTAATTCGTTGTTCGATTCTATTTCCATCGTAAATTTTATTTTTGGATGGGTTTTGTTTAAATGTTCCAGGAAGATGTCGAGGTGGTCCTTTCCATGTGTCCAGATCACGAAAGTGTCATCGACGTAGCGTAGCCAGAGTTTGGGTTTGTGGGTGGCCGTCCTTAGTGCTGTTTTTTCTAAGTTTTCCATAAAAAGGTTTGCTATTACTGGTGATAGCGCCTTCTATTTGTCTATAGCGCTGATCTTCGTAGATAAAGTATGTGTTTGTCAGACAGTGTTTCACCAAGTTCATTATGTGCACTGGGGGTTGGTATATTCGTTCGATGGTCTCTAGAGCTTCGGCAACTGGTATATTGGTAAACAGTGATACTACGTCGAAGCTTACTAATAACCATTCTGGTTCTACTTTTTCTTGTCTCAATAGATCGATGAAGTGGCTTGCGTTCTTGACGTAAGATTCGGCTTCTTCGACATGAGGTTGTAGTTGTTGGGCTAGGTATCTAGCCAATTGTTGAACAGGTGATCCAATTGAGCTGACTATGGGTCTTAGGGGTGCACCTTCCTTGTGGACTTTAGGTAAGCCGTAGAATTTGGGGCATCTTGATGACTTCTCCCTTGGAATGAGTGCTGTCTGGATTTCCTTGTCGATGGGACTCTCCTTGATTTTAGTTTTGGTTGTTTTCTCCAGGTATGTTGTTGGATCCGTGGAGATTGGTTGGTATGCTGGATCCTCCAAGAGGGTTCTTATTTTGGCGTCGTAGTCGGTTGTGTTCATTACCACAGTAGCATTTCCTTTATCGGCTGGTAGAATAATAATGTTTTCGTTTTCCCTTAGTTGTTTCAATGCCAGGAATTCTTCATGTGATAGGTTTTTCTTTGGTGGTTTGGCTGTCCTTAATATTTGCGATACATATTGGCGGATAGTCTCGGCCGTATTCTTGTCAATCCCAGCTATAGTTGCTTCTTCTCCACAAATTATTTCTTCTACTGGTATGCGGGCAGGAGCTATTGCGTAGTTAAATCCTTTAGCCAAAACATTGTGGGATGCTGCGTCCAATCCATGGGTGGATAAGTTGTATACCACTTTGAGTGATTTGTTCTCTACTCTGGTGTCTCTGGGTTTTTGTTCTGCTTGCAGGTGGTACTCCAGCAGAATGGTTTCAGTGAATCTGCTATCAAAAGAGCATCCAAGCCGAAACCAACAACACCACAAGAGGAAAAAGAAACACCAACTGCCAAAACCTTCTTACCCTATGTGAAAGGCACCACCGATAGAATATCCAAAATCCTACGAAGACACAACATTGAAACAACATTCAAAGCAGACAGAAAAATCAGTACAGTCCTTCGAAACCCTAAAACAAAAATACCTTTAGAAAACCAAGGAGTTTATGAAATTCCGTGCCTCAACTGTGAAAAAACTTACATTGGACAAACGAACAGAAGGGTAAACGCAAGAAGAGACGAACACAAAAATTCCGTTAGAAAAGACGAGAAAACTTCATCTCTGGCTCAACATGTAAAAGAAACATCCCACACGATAGACTTCAGTAACACCAAGCTATTAGCGAACATCGAACATACTAAAACCAGAATCATCAGGGAAGCCATCGAAATTGAAAAACATCCGAACAATCTGAATTCACGAGATGATACCCAGAGGTTACCAACAGCATGGAAACCAGCACTAACAAGAACAGATACCCACAAAGAACACCAAACTAATACTTCTACATCACAAACCAGCCGTCACACTCCAAACACGAGCCCAACGACACGGAACCATGCACACACTCGTCCAAAGGCAACCAACCGACACGCTAACGAAGTATATAACCACCATCCGAATCCCGAAAACGTCAGTTTACGAATAACAAGAAGCAGAAGCAGACAGTTATCGCAGACCTGAAGATGGCAAGTGTGATTTTGCCGAAACGTCGTCAAGAAACCAGCATCGGTCTTTCCAAAGACCAAGCAGTGGAAACGCGGAAGAAAACCCGGAATCCAGTGACAACACATACTACTACCCGCGGAAACCTGAAAGAGAACATATATATATATATATATAATTTTTTTTTATATATATATTTATATATATATATATATGTATGTATATAACAATAATAAAATCGGTCTGTGTACCCTAATTAAATAAAACTCAATTCGTTCATTTATTCTCTATATTTCGCTAATACTTATTAGCTTCATCGGGAGTGCTATAAAAATCATTATAAATTTGCTCAAAACGAAGCATAAGAAGTAAAGATGGTACTTACAACAATGAGTTAGCACAGGCAAAGGATATCAATATATTTGAAATATCAGTGACACACTTTAAAGAACCATTAAAATGGGAATCAATATGATGTTAAAATTTTTTTAAGACTATTCTGTCAGAATTGACATTTAAAAAATATTGATGTCATTACAAAATAGAATAAAGTGCCATGTACTAATATAATATTCAAAATTATTTTTAAATCTGTTTAAATGATCTGAAGTACAGGAAATTTTATTGAATTGGAGCACAAAAATTAAATATTTTAGAAACAATATAGTCTATTCACAAATGCGTAACAGGTTGGAATATATCACACTTAAATTATTTATATCATTATTATGTATATATTTATATACACGTACTTTCAACAAAAGCAATTATTTTTAGATTTACAATTAATTATTATCTTATCTAAATACAGTTATTACCTATAATCAGCAGTAGAGGGACATATTGAAAATTTTCGGATTGAAGAACAAATTAATTTTGTGAAAGCGTATAATATTCCCGTACATTATTGAATGTGATATTTTTATATTGATCAGGCATATGCTGTTATCAGACTGGATATAAAACGTCAATCAAAATATATAAATATAAAATATGATCCGATCAAATAAAACATAATAGTTGTTTATACCATTTTCATAGTCTTTGAAGCTCTTGTGTTATACAGTAGAAAGCAAAAAAAAGTAGACAAAATACAGGTTTCTGTCATAGACTTTCTCAAAATGATTAATGTAATAGCGGCTTCACAGTTACTTGTCAGTGTTTGGTTATCTATCAAAATTGACAACCTTTCACTTAATCTCCCTCTTGAGATCTGATTAGGTTTTCAGTAAAATCGGTAGACCGGAAGTAGCAGTTTACGTCAGTGAAAAAATCGAATTTTGCCAATATTTCGTCAATTACTAAGTTTAAAAAAATTTATAAGGAATTGAAATTTACTCAAAATTAAATTTGAGACAAATTATCTTTTTTTTCGAAAGAGTTTTTCGAAATTCCAACCGGAAGTAGGTCTTTTACTCTTATCGAGAATCAGTTTTTTGCGAATATCTCGCAAGCCATGCTTTCTAGGCAGGTACATTTCGAGTATAAAAGTATTTAAATTATAATTTTAAATATCTTTTGTATAAAAAGAATTTCGAAATTCGGAGCAGAAGTACCACTTTTACTCTTACCGAATAGCGATTTTTTGCAGATATGTCGTAAATTATGCATTCTATAATATATTTATTAAGAATATAATAGTAGTTTATACAACGAGTCAATAATGACAGTTATTATTCCCGAGAGCTGAATTTACTCCCGAGCCGCGTAAGCGGCGAGGGAGTAACTCAGCTCGAGGGAATAATAGTCATTATTGCGAGTTAGTATACACTACTTTATCGACGACTAACTGAAAATTACTAAAAAAAATCAAAATAAGTAAACGAAAATGTCAGATTACTATATCAATATGACGTTTGATGGTTAGGCAGTCAGTAAAATGGCCGGACTTGTCTATCGTTACTATGACAACGTTAGGAACGTTATGTTCTTATTGGCGGAATGCAGTGAATAATGGTAACGTTATGGCCCATTATATGTTCTTATTGGCGGAATGCAGTGAATAATGGTAACGTTATGGCCCATTATTCACTGGTCGCATTTCATTATTGCCTACGGGTATTATGAGTGTTATTATTAGCCAATATTGATTAATATAATACATACTTTATTGTTTAGTCGTCGATAAAAGTATTTAAAACTGGATTTGCAATATTTTTGGTATATATGAAATTTCAAAATTCGGACCGGAAGTGGCACTTTTACTCTTAGCGAGTAGCACTTTTTTCGAATATCTTGCAAAGTATGCATTCTATAGCGATTTATTAAGAGAATGAAAGTACTTAGAATAGGATTTTGAATAAGTTTTGTATAAAAAAATTCTTAAAATTGTATAGTTTGAAACGCTCATACGTATAAGAAAGTCGTGTGGTGGCCACACCTCATTTTTTGTTTTTAAATAATGGTCCATTTCTTGAGATGTTTAAAGCAGTTTTAACGCCTTGTACAAAATTAGGTTTTCTATTTTTATATTCAAACCATATCTCGTGCTTGTCTTTTCTACAAAATATAGAGTGCATTGATTCATTTTGTGTTTAATTTTTTATGCTTAATATTAGTACTTATTTAACTTAGTATATATCATAACGTATACATTTTGACAATAGCATTGCCCCTTGAATGTTGGCAATTTATTCTACTTCCTAATGCTTAAATCTTAAATAAACGATTTTAAAATAAAATTAATGTTCTTTTTCAATAACTAAACTAATTCTTAATATTATTATTTCGATAATGTGGAGGTCAGAGTAATATGTAGACAACGACGTCTCAGCTAAAATTAAATAGAAAAAAAAAACACTTAGATAAGAAAAAGAACTATGAAAATATTATATTGTCTGTTCAACCGGAGATGTATTCCAGTATCATAGACAGGGCACAAATAAATGTAGGATGGAAAAAATTTAAGGTGTATGAACACCTACAAATAGTTAGATGTTATAAATATGCAGGGTACAATCATTTTGCTAAAGAATGTAAAAATGCGGAAACTTGTAGTAATTGTGCCGGTAGTCAATTGACAAACAAATGCGATAGCCTAATTATATATAAGTGTATAAAATGTGTAAGAACAAATCATAAATTTAAAATGGATAATGACATTAATCACAAAGCGTTTGACAGGGACTGTATACATTATAAACGAATAGTAGATAAAAAAACGAACATTAAATATATGATAGTAAGTAGGATTGATTCGCTCAGTAATGATTAAATTTTAGTTTTTTAAGTGTTAAGAACATTAGAATATTTGAACAATTAATCCGAAATTTCGAAATTATATTATAGAAAAAGTTTTAGTTTCTAAGTAATATATTTGTAAATTTTAATAGCAATTACTAATAAATATTATTATTATTATAGCAAACCGACGTCAATAAAATCAGACTCAGTTTGTTGAAAATCTACGTCATCTATACCTCCGAGTACGTAGGAGACAATAACAACGAAAACTAAAAATTCAGTTTCATTTGAATTCGTTAATTCGTTAATTCGTGTAATATTTCAAAGTATCCATTAAAAAATCACTTCAAGTTTCTGGAATGATATACGTAAAATTATACTACAAGTATTAATTGTATATGCTTAGAGAAATAATAATTATTTATTAATAGTTAATTGTTTGTTCTTTTCAGGTGCGTGTGTCCATTGACGTGTTCATGCATTCAAAGATCTTGCTGAATATCGAGAAGACGCAAAACTATTAAATTACGAAAGAATCGAAGCCCTATAAACAGAAGTTAGAACAAGCGATCAAAATCCTTCAGAATGGTGCTCTTATCCTTGATTGTTAACTTATTATTCGTCGCTCTCGTCCATTCACAAGATTTACAGTTGCAAACAGCACCATCTGTATCACCGAAAGGTAAGAATTTATTATCAGAAAGCTCGGTGTTAGGATCTCACGTGTTTTACGCTTCTTTTATTTAAGGAATGAACATTAGCGCTGGAGTTTTCGTTGTTGGAAAACAACGAGATCGTGTAAAGAAGTGATGTGAATAAAATCAGTGCTATAAAGAACAAACGCAACCTTTTGAAATCCCTTTCTGTTTGAAATATTTGTTCGGTCCCTTTTGTCGCTTACACACACCTTTACAAAGGCCAACAATAACTTTCCAGTTAAATTTGCGTTAAATGAGTCTTGAATGTTATCTTTTTCAAAAGCGAGAAGCCAAAGGAATGATAAATGAACATTTATATATTTTTTTTCGTATATATAAAATCATCTTATTTATAAATTTCTCTCTATTATTTTTAAAAACGTTTCCATTGGTTTATTGATATTGCCATGGCGTGGGCATTGATCCCAATTCTAAAAACAATTTTATTATTCCATGATGACTTGATTTTAATATTAAAGGTTTAGATATAGATAGATCCTTGATGATGATGATTTGACTAACAGTACTTAAATATATTGGAAAAATGGCAGCGGAGAGAAGAGATATTAGAGAAGAAATAACAGATTTATACTTTACTCTGGTTTATAATTCCGCAGAGCACCTTTAGCATCACTTGCTAAAAATATGTAATCTGATTGGATTACCCAGTTCACGGATAATTTATTATTAAGGTTGGCCAATGTGACATAATAATTAATAATAATAATAATTTATCTTTTGTTAATGACATATGTCCAATTACGTTTAGGTGTAGGACTTTTTTTTTTGTCGGGAAGAGGAAAATCTTGCATAGGACACCCGCTTTGGTCTTGTGCGCAGGTAGTGTCGGATTCTTACCGACTAAAAACCCCCCTCTTCTCTCATCTTTACCTTCACACCGGAAACCGCTCTCGCATTACTTCAGTGTGAAGGCTGCCTCATTCTCATCTTAGCTGCACCATGTGTCTTTCCTCAATCTCCTTTGTTTCTACGATCTCTCTTATAAGACTATAGGTTCTTGTCCATGTTTCTTCGGATGTTATCAAGTCTTCCATCATAATTTTCTCATCAAAGATTTTGCCGGCTATGTTTGTGTATGACTCCCTTGCACCTTCCCATCTATTGCAACTAAACAGGATGTGTCCCACATCATCTACCTGGCCGCAGTATAGGCATTCGTTGTTTTCCGCCTTCTTTCGTTTGTGCAAATAGTCCCTGAAGCATCCGTGTCCTGACAAAGCTTGGGTCAGGCAATAATCCACCTCACCATGGTCACTGTTTATCCATATGTCTAGTTGCGGAATCAGTCTAAACGTTCATCTTCCGTAAGTACCATTTGCCCAAGTTCGCTGCCACTCTTCCATCAGTTCAGTTCTTGCTTGTTTAGCGTCTTTGCCGTTATACTTATCCGCCCGTCCCCTGATAAGTAGCTGCAGGGGCGGTGTTCCCGCAATAACATTCGCTACCTCTCCTGATATGGTCTTGTACACACTACAGACACGAATCGACATGTGACGTTGCACTCTGGCCAGCTTACCCACCAGCGTTTTATTTTCCATGGCTGCGTGCCACACCGGTGCGGCGTACAGTGCCTGCGAATTCATGACACTCGCAAGTACTCTCCTCTTAGAAGATCGCGGTCCCCCACGTTTGGCATAAGCCTCACCAACGCCGACACAGTCTTTTCTATTTTTCCCACCATCTTTTGAATATGGTCACCGAAAGTAAGCCTCTTGTCCATCCAAACTCCCAGGTATTTTATTGATCTGCTAGGAGCAACCTGCATTCGATAGACATTAAAGACTACTGGCGCTATTTTCCTCCTTTTAGTTAGGAGTACTGATACAATTTCATATAAATGTTGTATAACACTTATACAGGGTTGCGATTATGTATTATGTATGGACACAGCTAAATATTTTGAAAACGATTAATTGGAACTCGCTGAAATTTGGCACAGTGTTGGAAGGATTTAGACTACATTATTTGAGATGTTCTCCAGTTTTATATCGTCACTCGTTTTGTAGATACAAGGCTAACTTGATGTTTTTTAAATAGCACGGGAGTAGATAGGATTCGCCGGTTCTAGATCACACACTCCACCCGAATTCACGACTGCAAAATCGCTGGTTTTTACCCCCTCCACTTTTGTAGTTTCAAAAGAGGATTTATAGATGGCGCTGATATCGGCGAGATAATTTAAAATTAAATTAATATACAGGGTGTCTCAAAATTATAAAATAAATATATATACAACATGGTATTTGGTGACGAAGTAATAAAATATTAATATACAGGATGTTCCAAAAGTCACAGACAATTAAAAATACAGGATTATTCAAAAGTATCAACCAAAAAAAACGCGCCCGCCTGTCATTCAAGAATTACATACGACCAAATGCCCCCCCCCCCCCGTTTGACGAGTGGGCGTATGTCGTATGCGGGCGTTCGTCATACGTCGCATTGCAGTTTCACCACCGAGGTTTTAGAGATGTCGGTGCGCCAATTTAAAATTAATATACGGGGTGTCTCAAAAGAAATACAGTATGGTATTAAGTATAGATTTAGAAAGTAAGATGGCGAATAA
Organism: Amphimallon solstitiale; assembly: GCA_963170755.1. Classification (NCBI taxonomy): domain Eukaryota; kingdom Metazoa; phylum Arthropoda; class Insecta; order Coleoptera; family Scarabaeidae; genus Amphimallon; species Amphimallon solstitiale. Next base: position 66,446,312 of record OY720677.1, read on the forward strand.
AAGATTTAAATTGTAATATATTGTTACCGGTGTAAAAACTCGCACTCCGGTTCACAATAAATGAACGAGATGGCTTTAGTAATTCACGATTGAGATATACATTCTTTATTGAAGTAAAAATGAATTCTTTAAACACATAGACAATGTGTGTCATTTACTAAATTAAATTCAAAAAAACTGACAAAATGACTGATTGCCAGTCACGATATCTTGATTTTTTTTATAACTTTTATAACATAGTTCGAACACCGCAAAACGTCGTTGCTCTCACCAGGAGTGACTTTGGTAAGGGTGTGACTTTAAAGGGAGTGACTTTGGTAACAATACATACAGCCTGATTCCTGGTGACGCCAAATATGAACATACACTGTGTTCCAAAAGTGTTGAACAAGGAGTAGGGGAATAAAAGATTAGCTTCTTTAGACAATTTATTTTTTATATACAAACAGATACAATTAAATATGCTTAACTATTTTGAGAAAATTTTCTAACAATCTAACATTATGTAATGCACAAATACAATAGTCTTTAGTATGAAACAAACAAGTTGAAATAGTTTTATCTACCTTAATACTATTTTCATCACACTCTAAATTAATTATTACAGAGTTAGGTAAATAATTTTTTAAAAACATTTCAATCAGACCGTTAACATAAATATGATCGTTATAGCAAACAAGTGTATTCAAAATCTTCCTTATTTCGGAGTAGGGTATATATCCATCGTTATAACATAAACCATGATGATTTTTTTTAACCACAACACCTGACGTAATTCTTCACGTGTGAGCTTATTGTACGACACATTAGGTTTGAAAATGAAATGCCCCATTTTTACACCATCACTAATTATCATTTCCTTAAGCATAAATCCATTTTTTAATTGAAATCTCTGTAGATTAATAATTACATATGAATGCCGTTGTAATAAAATCTTGATAATTCACACTCACACTATTCATTCATTGACGATGTATCATCAAAATTATCCATCAAGAAATTATTTTCTTCACCGATCCCGTAAGAGGTTGATATTCCACCAAGTTATCGTGTAAAATGAGACAATACACTACGGTATCCGGCTTAAATTGTTCTTGACGCTCTATTTCCAGTTTTATATCAACACTTGAGGAAATCAATGATTCATTTTGCTTGGAACAGTCGATGACATAAAGAGCATGATCATGAAACTGATTATAATCCAAAAGTTGTTGGTTTTGAGGGCCGTAATAACTAGATTGGAAATTTGAATAAGCGTGATATGCAATAGCATTTAAGTCCCATATTTAAATTCATAGAGGTGTAAGGATAGCTCTCAGAGTTTAAATATAATTTTAGATTAGTAATTGTAGAATGGTCAAAGTCGGAGGAATCTGCATGGAGATTATCCTTCTTCTTAACTTGAAATCCCACAATAACATAACGAGATTTCTCCAAGTTTGTGCTGGTTTTGATGGGCCATATATCACTTTTCGTAGTGCGCAATGACAGTAGTTCGTGCAATTCCCACTTTCTGAATGGTATGTATATCGATTTGTTTTTTCGAAGAACCTGTAGCAGTTTCAGGCGAGTCTTATCGTTATCACGTGGTAGATTATTTTTTAAATAATTACTGACAAATTATTTACAGTTTTTAATCGGAACTAACACATGACAAGAAAATTTTAATTGTGATTCCAAAATAACCGCTAGCGGTTTTCCATTCACAGGCGGGCGTGCACTGGGTTGCCTATACTTACATCCTTCTTTGAGGCATTTCAGCTCTATAACATCGATAAGCGGGCGATCTGCACGATCGATCGGGAGATGTCAAATGTAAATATATTGACGGCACGTACTAATGAATGAAATGTGAATTTTGTGAATCTAATTGCCCATTACGGCATAGCTCTTGTCGGGATTTTGGCGAGGGTAAGTAGATTGTCTTTTCTTATACTAATATATTTAGTCCGATAACAAAACAGGTCTTTTTCTGGTCGTTGAATGAAAGATAAAATATTGACATGTCATACAACAGATAGTTTCAAAATTATTGTGTTTATTGTCAACAAGTCAAATACAAATACAATTTATATACAATTTATATACACATACATCTCTGTTAATTGAGAAAACAATTTTATAATGAGATCGCAATCGGCAATTTGCATGTAAAATAATTCATTACTATCCTTTGAATCTACAGTTTCCATCTGAATTCCTAACCTCACAATTAAACAAATATACGACAGGTTTTGTTATGCTAAAAATATTTTATTTCATCTGAGACGGCTTTAACATTATTTCAAAGTACGTATACCGGCTTTCGATAACGGTTGATGATTAGTTACATTGATTATCGCGAAATCCGGGATCATTTTAATTGGATACAAGGAAATATAAATTCTGCTTTCCGATAGCACGTGGTTCGTGACTTTGTCCGGAGATTAAGAATTTTGCGAGTAAGAATATATCTTTTACGGCGTTACGCGGATCTGTGAAAGAAGCCAAATTATTAAATATGATTTCGGATAATTGTTCGTACGGGATATCTTAGTTGATTGCTACGCCCGTGCCTATGAACGGGACATCTAGCCCTAAAACCAAGTAGGCCAGAAGCGCAGTCAAATATGGCGCATACGCATACTATATTTCCATCCGTCGGTAAATTTGTTACGTCAAAATAAACGGAATCAACTTCGGCTTCAATCCACAAATAAAACTTAATATTGCGTTTCGGAAACTGTGTGACCACCTTCAGACACCTTACCTTTTTGCTTCCCAAGTGCGATGAAAATAAAAGACAGAGATTATGCCGCTAGCTCATTCGTGTGTGGGCATAGGTTCTGTCGAGACAGAGGTGGATGGAGTACCCGGCGCCATCTCTTTGAAAATTAATCTCTATCCCTAAGTGAATTGACCCAAGAGAATGATCAATTAAAAGCACTTAGGTAACAAAATGAGAAACAAACATTCACAAGTCAACAAAACAAATTTTAATTAAGGTCTAAGCAATAATATAAGTGAATCTAAATTATTAAAAAGATAAGTTAATTCATGTCATTAACAGACTGGATGGATCACCCAGTATATAAGTTAAAGGTAGCAATAATGGAAGTAAATCTACACCATTAAAAGATAAGTTACTGCCTAGATGCATAAAGCAAACTAGAATTAAATAAACCCACACAAATTAAATCTGAGCTTAAAACTAATTAAATTCCCCAGTAATTACAATATCCCCATTTAAACTGTAAAAGGTAAACAACAACAAAATGCTCTACTGTGAGGTGGTGAGTACAAGATCTTGTATTACAGGCTTCACCATGAGGGCTCTACAGATCAACACCCTGTAGATATATATATATAAATAACACCTACCATATAACTAAGAAATTAACATTTACAACAGCCAACCAATCAACTAAGGCTGTTCTGATTACAGTTAACTAATTTAAATAGATCTGATAACAGTGAAAATCACAAGTTCAGCATTAAATTGAACGATCCCTAACCTCTTCAACGCAGGTTAAGACAAATCGTATATAATTTACAAAATAATTACATGCATCAGCTTCCACATTAAGTACATAACAATTAGTTTTATCTAAACATATCTCTTAGAAAATTTTTGCCAGTGTCTAAATATGACTAATTCATCCGATGCAACTTCATCGGGCTAATTCTAACATTTATTTGATTACAAAACTTAAAACATTGACAATGAACAGTGCTTTGGCTCTCTGGGCTTCATTAACTTTACAACTTCCTATTTATCTCATTAATTATCCTGTATACAAAAAGATATAAAAGTAACTTCTCTATAAGGCCTTATTCTCTCCGGAACTGGAAGTTTAAAGAGCAGTATCCCTGCAGACATCCACCAATAATATAATATAAGCCGGGGCTGAAACAACCACTCGGTCACAATGAGGATGTGGAAATGACCCTTATCACATTAGAAATTACATCCAAGATGTCCAACAAAATGGAGCACAGGCGGCAAAGAGCACGTGGCAATGGCGGCACAGGGAAATTGCATCAGCGGTAATAAAAGCTTAGCATCCGTTCATATAAGATACCATTCGGTAATTACAGGATACCATCCGGTAATAGAAGCTACAATGAATAGTAAACGAGACAAAACGTTAGTTAAACGGTCGAAATTAAAACAGAAATCATACCAGTGTGTAAATATCCAAAATTTCATCAGAACCAATGTCGATATTTAAAACGTAAACGGAAGCACCTCTACTAAATCATCTGCTAAATAATAGCCAGATTGCACTAAATACGGAAAAGATTACATCAAACTGTGCAAAGGTACTTGAACATTTAACACTGCTTCAACATGGACTGTCAACGACCGAATATCTCAACGCTCTTTTCGGAGAGCCAACGCAGCGTTCCCGGCATGAATCAACCAATCAGAACCGTCCACGCCGCTGAATAGTAAACGGCCGGTAAGACAGAACAATTAACCGTGTGACAACAAATAATTACGAGAACGGAAAGGTACAAATAGAGGGTGACTGATAAAGAAATAGATGAAGAATTAACTCCAGGAAATTAGAAAACATAAACCCTAAATAAAATTAAATCGTACCACAACAGGTAGAACTCTACAAAATAGATAAAAAGTCAGTCTTAAACACTCACCGCAAGATGTCCCAGCTTGTTGCTACGCCGAATAAAAGGAAAGGAACCCATTACTTAAGCCAATATTCATTAGAAATTAAGAAACACCATATTGTAAGGTAAATAAATAAAAAGGAGAAATGCCAAATAAAATACCGCGACCCACAGAAAATAATAAGGCAATCGCAGGGAAAACAAGCAGCAATGTCCGCTTAAATTCCAAACTGCGGAAATACAAAATATATACAGTAACGTTCAAAAGTAATAGAGTAACACTCTACACGTAACAGTAAGCACCACTAAAAGATAGGACATACAGGGTGATCGAAAACAACGGGTAACAATTTATATTGAATTTAACTCAAGGAAAAAAAAACAAAGAGTAACACTTCATATTGTAATTAACTCAAAGGAAAAAAAGACAAGGTGTACCAATTCATATGGTATTTAACTCAAGACAAAAAAAAGGTGTAACATGATGCATGACAATAGGTCTGTATCAATTAAGATTTAGCAGGCGGTAAATATTATTGCCGATACGGGATATCTTAGTTGATGCAAGACAATAGGTCTGTATCAATTAAGACTTAACAGGCGGTTCCTCTTTCATATACGACAATAGGTCTAAATGAAATCGGTGCGGATTTAAACAAATAATAATTGACTCACGACAAATGAGTCTGATTCAATTAGTGAAATGGATATCATTGCATTCACGACAATAGGTCTGAATGGTCTGAAGAGGAACAGGGCAGGCAGGAATCTCTCTAACTCCTTGGTCGTTGCTGGCTCTTTTATATCGTCGGTTTGCCATGAAAAACAAGTACACAAGAGTGGGGTTCATATACGTATCGTGACGTAGAACCGCGCGAAAAATGATCGTGACGTCTCCGGATATTTTCCGATCGCGTACAACAGAGAATTTAATAGCCTTTGACAGATGAAGTAGCATATTAATTACCAAGATATATATACAATATGAAAAACAATAATTCAGAGCCGGCTGAATAAAATATCAAACATATCTAATTTGATAGTCGCAAGTCAAATTAAATATGTAATTAAAATGCAGGACATTTTATTCAGTCAATGAAGGGACTTCGTTACATCGTTTACAGTAATATGTGGCACATACCATTCAATCTTATCTTCTTCTATGGTTGCCTTCTTCGTACCATCCGCCAAATTATTTTTATAACACTTATACTACTAGTTTTACTGCGATTCAGTATCAATTCCTGACTGACATTCATTACTATCTGCTTATAATCATCGAATATTCCAAAACAAAATTTGAGCCGTAGGATAGCGATGAACCCATTTACGGGGAAGGTGGGTTGTTCATCTTTGAGCGGACACCAACCTGCCATTTCAAGCATCTTAGATTCATTTGCATTGTAGGAAACGTAGGCCTTCATTGTAGTAGTGACACCAGGTTTCATACAATGATCAATCTCCACACCATTAATTTCATATCGCGTCTGATTGAATAGAAAAGCATATGCATTGTTTGTTAGTTTACAACTACCTGTTCCGGTAGTCTGCTGATTGAATTTGCCCTGAATGAAAATGAAAGTTTCACTTGGTAAAGTGTAAATATCCTGATGTTGAATGGGGATACGAATTTCGTCAATGCGTTCAGATGATCTACTGACATCGTGCTTCCCAGAAAAGTTTTAATGCATTAGAGAAGGGGGGGGGGGCATCGTTCACATTCTGCTGTCGACATGGGCGTTGTACAAATAATATCCAGCAGTTTGTATGTTTCCGTCAAAACCCTTGTTAGGTTGTTGTTTGTTATGAACACTAAAAGAGGCAAAACACCAACTACGTCACACATGTCATCGCGCCCATAAATTACTGAAAATTCACTTTTCAATTTTACAGTGTCCAACATGGGATAAGATTTCACAGTTTCATCAAAATGTTTTTGTGGAAATGAATGACTATAAGTTTTAAAATTTTGAGAATCAAATAATTTTGCTGCACTTAAGTGATCCCTAAAATCAAATCGGCCGCTAATTTGGCTTAAAATAGTGTCACATACTTCCTTTGCAATAACAGCTCTGTTATCTCCAGCTGTCGTTTTTTGTCTTTTTCTTGCATGTGGAAATGTGCTTTTGATAATAGCTTGGACACAATTTGTCTTACCACTCATCACGGAAGCCCTATCGTAACTTTGAGCGATTAGTTTATTGTTATCAGACCCAAAAGGAGAATTTAAACTTATTTGCAATTCATTCAGTAATGTGTTTAAACAAAGACCAAAAGCGTTCAAAAATTTGTCCATTAAACAGGTATCAAATAGTAACAACCATTTGCTGATTATTAGAGGCGTCTGTAGTTTCATCGGCCTCCAAAGCAATGAAATTTGCAGATTAAATTTCTTTTAATATTTTCTGCTTGAAAATTTGCATCATTGCATCTAGCAGTTTGTTCTGTACCATTTTATGTCGCAAACAAGCACTATCTTACAGTTCACTTATGTACACTTTGCCTAGAACACTAAAATCCACGCATGCATTCATGTGAGAAACGGAATTTTCGTGTTTCTTTACCCTCTCTGCGATATGCTTTAAATCATTCAACCCTTGTTTATTCCACGCACTAACTAACCTCTTTCTTAAAAATTTAGATAATAAAACAAAATAGTTTATTTGTTAGTGAACATCGGCACATCCATTCATATTTTTCATATATATTTTTCTTGAATACTCTATTGTAAGTTCGAATTCTACTTGTAGAAGTGTAGTTTATTTGAAGTTCTGGAATAGGCCTTCCTTTCTTCTTAATTAAAAGTTTTTCCTCAAATGATAGCGGTTTTTTTAAAAGATCTTGTAATAAACTAAAACATGCACTCTCAACGTAAAAATAAAATAATGCACTGAATTACATGCGAATTTCTTTCTGTGTTTATCTTGGTGGTGTCCTTGTGCCCTTTAGTACCAGCCGCCACTGCTAATACGATATATAATTATCTGTGACTTTAAATTCTGTTAATCGATACACATATTTAACATAAATGCATTAGGCAGATTAATTACAGACATCAATCAAACTTATAATTTCTCTCACTGCAACGTGTACATCGTTTACCTGACGGTTTGATAACAGCGTTACTTTCCAGCCACATATGCGTTAAGAGATTTCGATGGGCCATCAACAAGCACAGGTTTTTGCATTTGGCCAATATTTGTGTAATTTCCGGAGACTCTAGAAAGAATTTTCTCAAGGGAGTTGTACTACTCAATGCCTGCAGCACAGCATTCATAAACCAAGTATTCCCAAAATTCTCTAATCCTATACATCCAGGTCTAACGTTCACATTTAAAGCATCTTTCTTGTCACTCGATACTGATCCGATCTTCCTGAGCAAATAAAAACACAGATCAACCTCATATCTTTTAATAAAGACTTAGTAGACTTTAGTAAGATCACAGTGTACTTTTTATATAGAACTGTTATTGTGGATTTATTTATTCGGAAGCCATGCTGGTTTGGTGACAGGATATTGAACTTTTGAATGAAACTATTTATACGAGTTCGCATCGTATATTCTTAAAATTTGGAAAATACCGAGAGTAGTGAAATAGGACGATAATTACTAATCACGGTTTTGTCGCCGTTTTTGAATATTGGGACAATAGCTGCTTTCTTGAATCTTGATGGGAATTCTCCATCATCGAGGAGGCATTGACAAGGTATACTAGCGGAATCACACTGCATTTCCGAATTTTGACGTGGATTCTCTGTATTCTAGAAATGATAATTATTTTTGTTAATTCAGTTTCATTGCTCAAAAGAATGACATCCACATAATGTAGACCCCCCAGGAGATCGCGACCTGCAGTTTGGGAAGCACTGGTATAGTGTATATATTTTTCCTATAACTGTAGAGTCTTCACAGCCCCATATATCGTTTTTAAAAAGCGTCAACTTTGATAATGACTCTTTTTCTAATTTAAAATGATATTTAACATAAATCGTCACAGAAATTATTAATTAGTAATGAACCTATAGAAATTAGTAATTAATTACTTATTAATTTTTCATAGGCCAAGTACTGGTATAATACTGATAAAATATAACATTTGCAAATATCGCTTCTTTAGATAGATATTAATAACCTGTCTTTTTTAGTACGTACAAATTTTTGAATAATGTCAGTTTTAATTGGTTCCGTCTAAATGTCTCGCCATTGAAGTTATAGCCTCTGTACCTCTGTGAACTGTAAAATAAATTACCCTTGAAATACTAAGCTCTACCTTCATTTCATACTTAACTCGATTTCAGACGACATTTATCTTGAATTCAGGTCGTCGGCGTCGCTCGCTTCATTAGTGAGGAACGCTTTTAAAAGGACGTTAAAAATGCCATTTTAATAAACCTGCCTTTAATGTAACTTTACCGTTTATAGGCGTATATATTTACCACATCGAATCACGGTTAATTTAGGGGAACTTTAAAATTCTTTGCCAAATATACAAATGTATTGAAAAAATAAATATCTTCTTGGTAGTAGTGGCAATAATATGATGAGCAAAAGTAATAACAGTATGACAACTGGTTATCATTTAAAAGTACATTCAAATATACAATTAAAATCAAATATGTATGAATGAAAATGTAAAAAAATAAGCATAGGACAGTCGGTATTACTTATGTAGCTCCATCAAAAGGTTTAGGTATACATAAACTTCAATTAATGTAATTACATAAATAATAACGATGCAACTATGTAATTAAAAATTACGAGTAGAGCTGTTGGTATTATGAAAATATAGAATGTAAAATCAGTCATGTATAAATGAAAATGTAAGCAAATAAGCATACGACATCCGGTATTACTTATGCAGTCCCATCAAAATGTTTAGGTTTACCTAAAACATGTACATTTAATGGAAATACATAAATAATAACAATGCAACTATGTATTTGTTAAGATGTGTTTGTAGCTACAGACATATATGCTTCTACCTTGTTTGGTTTCGTCAGTGTAGCATAACGAAGAAGGTGTATGTTAAAGCACTAATATGTGTTGATTAAAAAATACAGTATTTCCTTAAAATGTAAATCCAAAATATCCAAGTGTAAAACAGCAGTGCACTTACTTAATATTGTGTAATGCCTAATTTGAACCAGCCAGTTAATAAAATATATTAAAATTCTTTGTCAAATATTCAAATGTATTGAAAACATCTTTTTCCCGACACAAGATACACTCTTCCAGCAAAACTCAAACTTTTTCCCCTTGCTGCTTTGCCTGTTCTAACCATAAAAACTTTTTATCAAATATTACACCGAAAATTTTGACAGTATTCATATTTCTAATTATTTTCCCCTCTCCCTTTAAAACTGGTTCTCTTATATGTTTCCCCTTAGGTATGAACATTACCTCTGTTTTACCCTGATTATATTCGAGTTCACATTCTTCAGCCCACTCCTAACATCCTCTACACATTTGATTCCATTTACTTTCTCTTTTCATTACACTTTTTCCCACTATAACTATCACCTGGTCATACGCAAAAACTTGATAATGATCTATTTCATTTATTGTTTCTATTATCTTTTTAAACCATCCTTCCATGGCTAGTAACCATAAAATTGGTCCTAAAGAAGATCATTGTGGACATCCTCTATCCATGACTCTTTCCATTCCTCCACTACAAATTTTTCTTTCTTCTAAAAAATCTTCTATTAATAGTCTTAAAAATCCCCAACATCTAACCCTATCTAAAGCCTTACTTATAGCCGTACGGCTAACTGAATTAAATGCATTACGTATTTCCAACGTGACTAATAAGGCATGTTTACTTTCATTTTTGATATTTTGTAATTTCCCTACTAATCTTTCCAATGCTAATACTGTTCCTCTTCCTTTCCTAAATCCAAACTGATCCTTATTAAACCCTTTCACTAATTCTATATATGCACTTAATCTTCTTGTAATTAATTTATCTAATTTTTTTCCGAAAACAGGTAATAGATTAATTGGCCTAAAATCCCCTCCACCTTTTGGCATCCAAACAATTTCTGCTACTTTCCATAATTTAGGAAATATCCCCTTATTTAAACATTCATTTAAAATACTTATATATTTATACACAATGTATTGAAAAATTGACACAATACACAATTATATATAATAAAAGCCGTTCGACGAGTTCTTTTTAACAAGCGATTAATACGGCACAGCTATACCCCAAAATTGACGAATTGGGGAGACTTTTCTGAGAACCTGGCCCATCTACGGTGGGAACGAAAGTGTCACGTGACGGGGACTACGGTCCCATGTGCCTTAGGCTATTTTTCACGTCTCCGAAGAGAGAACGAGGGCCCAAAAGGAATTTTTGAAAATTTTCGTACGTGCAGAAAAAAGACACCAAAGCATTTTGCCATAAGGCCTACGTGTAAAATATAAATTATGGACTAGGTTCGATTTTAAAATGGCGGTGGGTCGACACAGATGACCATGACGCCTCAAAGTTCGGATAAGGTTAAGCTAAACGCACGAAAAATTCAATTTCAAGTTATAAATTATCAAGCTCGAAGAGATTGATGGACAGCTAGTTTCTCCATATATTTCTCTTACTAACCACATTTGTATGCCATCCCCTCCTGGTGCTTTATCTGGTTTAGATATCTAAACTGATTTTTTAACTCTATCATTGTCCATGGATTAAATACCCCTTCACCCCTCATATTCAAACATCTTTGTAGTTTATTTTTCCTATTAGTATCTTTTGGAAAATATTTATCTAAATGAACTTCAATTCTTTCTTTTTGATTGTGTCCATCTTCCATCTCTATTTTAAGACTACTAGTTGCATCTTCATTTCTCCCTTTTCCCCTCCCATATTTTATAAACTCTTCCCCATAGATCTTCCTTTACCTCTTCATCACAAAATTTTCTTAAAGCCTGATTTTTTTTCCACTATTATCTTTCCATAATCTCTCTTCTTTCTTTTATATTCCCCCATTCAAGTTATTGTCATTTCTTCTTGTATCTCTTGCTGTGCTTCTCTTCTGCTCCTCCTTACCTCCCTTCTCATTATATCAAGTTCCCTATCCCACCATTCATTATTTGGTTTAATTTTTTCCCTTCCTTGATTGTTTCTAAATATTTTATTACAAATATCTATTATTCCCGTTTGAAATTTGCCTACACTCATATTTTCTTTTTAATTATTTTGCATCCACATTTTAATTTCTATCTCCAATTTACCAAACCTTCTTTTATCTTAATATACTTAAATCTTTTCGTATTTAACCACTCTCCTATTCCCACATCTACTTGTATCATTATTAACATATGATCACACATAGATTGATCTCAAGTACTCCCCAACCTCCCACATGCAATTCCAAAGTACCCATACATAAATCTATATAACTTTTCAGTTGAAAATGTTGGTGGTCCATTTATATCATTCCAAATTTGGATATCACCCAATCGTCTATTTTTAATTCCCCTAGTATTCAATACACCCCCCCCTCACATCGGATTCCTACCATTTAAATCTCCGACTATTATTAATCTATTTCCACCTTCCCTTACTAATTCACCTAATTTCCTTAAAATATCTTCAATATTATCCTCTGGCGATGAATATACTTTTTCCAACCAATTTAATTGTATTCCTGCCCCTAATTTAATTACTGTTAAATTTTTGGTTTTCCATTTAGTCCAATGTAAAACTATTATTCCTACTTTAATTATCACAAGAACTTTATACCCTTTATCGCCAATTATTACTCCCTCACCTTCCCACGCCTCAAAATCCCAATTTGGTTCCTCCGCAAGGTTACAGGACATTCATTACCCCAAGCTGAATGTACCCTCTCTTCTAACCCCATTCTATATCATCATGGACAACTCATTAATTTAGTCTCACATTTCTCAGCTTTATGTTAACTCCCACATTTATGACAAGTTCATTTATTTTTACAAACACGAGCCACATGACCAAACCTACAACATTTATAACACCTATCTAAATCCATACTATTTTCTGCTATAATAGTTAGTAAATCTATAAAAACTTTTCCTTCTCCTTTCCTCATTATTATTAATAATAATAATAATAGTTTATTACCAACAACAACAAAGAAAAAAAAATAAGTACATTGTAAAGAACTGAATTACAAAATATAGTAACACATAAGAAATACTGAATAAGAGCAAAAAGAGAACAACAAACATTGAAAAACTCATTTCAAGGTTTGTGTTATATACATAATAAAGATTTATTAATATACATGTAACCAGTATTGCAGCAAATTTAAATTGAAGGTAAAAGGACTAAGAATCAGTCGAAGACTGGTCTTCCTCTCAGCCCTGTGACTTAACTAAGCATAGCAGTTAACAGATGACAGATGACAGACGCGGCCAAGGCTCAAAATACGCAATGCACACATACTCGGCAAAGTTCATTCAGAAATGGTGCCAAAGACTTCCATAGCCATCACCTGCTCACGCCAACGGCGCCCGCTCCCGAAGCAAAATTGTTTTCAAATTATATTTAAGTACAGGAAGGCTCATGCTTCTGAGATCATCGGGCAATGAGTTATAGCAAACGTAAACACAGTACGAGAAGCCACGCTCATATAGAGTCGTTATGTGAAATGGCGGGGAAATTAAGCCTCTCGTACGGATGTTCACATTATGCACATCAGCCCGAAATCTAATTTTTGCTGTCAAATAGGGCGGACAACCAGATTTTATGATTTTAAGAAAAAATACAGTAGACTGCAACCGTGCCCTATTCCCCATACTAAGCCAACCAGCATCATGCAGCTTGTGCGAAATATGGTCAAACTTACGGATTCCATACATAAAGCGAAGACACGAATTCTGCACCAGCTGGACCCGTCTTCTATCAGAGCAATCAAGGCAAGGTGCTATTACAGGAGAGCAGAATTGAAAATGTGACAACACCAGGGAATCGCACAGCAACTTCTTAGTCTCCACAGTTAAGTACGATCTATGCGGATAGAGTAGCTTAAGAGCTGAATATCAACGCTTAATGCATTGAGAGATATGCGATTTAAATCGTAGAGGCGCGTCTAATATCACCCCAAGGTTTTTAGCCTCATTTACTATCGGCAATGTTATGCCATTAGCCGATACAGTAATGGAATCCAATAATGCCTGTGACCTGCAACCGAAAACCAGCACAGAAGACTTGGCCGGATTCAAGAACAGAGAATGCTTCGCCGAAACCTCACATAGAGCATTCAAGTCCTCATTCATGTTATTGACAGCTCGCGATACGTCCACAGCACTGAATGAATGGTAGACCTGCGTATCATCGGCATACATATGAAACTCACAGACACGCAAAGATATCGGAAGTCTGCAAGTGTATATAGTAAATAGAAGAGGGCCCAATACTGAGATCTGAGGCACTCCACTAACCACCGGAAGATCACTAGAGCACTTTCCATTCAAGGAAACTCTTTGACGCCGATCCCGAAGATAGCTAGCGAAGAACCCAATAGCAACATCATCGAAGCCCACGAAACGCAAAACTGCAAGAAGCAGCTCATGGTTTATGGTATCGAAGGCCTTACTGTAATCCAGTAATACCAAAACCGACACATTACCAATATCCAGATTAGAGATGATATCATCAGTCACCTTCGCCAGGGCCGTCGCACAACTGTGCATGGGTCTGAAACCAGACTGATTCATTGGCAGCAGATCATTAACTAATAAATGTTCACGTACCTGTGCGTCCACAACCCTTTCCAAAATTTTAGAAAGACAAGGAAGTATACTGATTGGACGAAGATCTTTAAAGTCCTTAGGATTTGCACATTTAGGTATAGGAGTAATTAACGCTGTTTTCCATTGATCAGGAAAAACTCCTTCAGCCAGACAATAATTCAGAATGTGAGTGATGAACGGGATTATATACGGACAACACATCCTCAGCATAGTAATATTTATTCCATCACAACCCGTTGCACGAGATGAAATAGTCATGATGATTTTAGTAACCTCATGTTCAAGTACTGGCTTGAAACTAAAAGAAGATTTAAGATTAGGGTGTTTATTATCCAGATAACCCCGCAATGTATCAGCATCACATGTCAAAGGAATATTAGAAACTGACGATACAAAGTAGTCGTTAATGCAATGTGAATCTCCCAGGTTTGCAGGGATAGGTGTCAATTTTTTCCTACAGATATTTAGTTTCTTCAATTCCTCCCAACATATCTTTTGACTGGAAGTTGAGAATTTATGATTCAAATAGGCTGTCTTTTCAGACTTAATAACAGAAGTGCAGAAATTTCGTAAGGACTTATAGTATTCCCACTGTGGAGGGCGTTTCGAAATTTTAAATTTCTTATAAGCTTCATCACGAAGCTGCATCAAGTATTTCGTATTCTGTGATAACCAGGGGCTGTGCTGTTTGTTCGACACTGGGCGTGTACGCAATGGAGCATAACAGTCAAATAAACCTATAACTGCAGCGTTTAAATATTCTAACTTATCAGTAATATTATTCATATGAAACACACAATGCAATGGAACTCTACACAAGTCCGAATGAAAAGTGTTATAACTGACTGTATTCAAATTTCTAGCAAGTACTGTACAAGGAGACGATCCAATCTTTTGAATATTAATTGTACAGAAAACAAGCTCATGATCCGCTATATTAACATTCTTTGTACCACTGTCCAATACCAACTCCACATTAGTCACAATAATAAGGTCAATCAAAGAATAAGACTTCTTAGTGATTCTAGTAGGGCAGTCTATGATTTGATTTAGTCCCAGAGATGTCAAAAGTGATTTAAGTAATTGTGTGTCAGAGCATTGCCTTAGTACATCAATATTAAATTCACCCAAACAGAAAATGTCATCACATTCAGGTAAGAGATTGTAAAAAGTGGTTTCCAACTGAAGTACAAACTCGCTAACACTAGATGAAGGGGGTCTATAAATTATACCAACTATAAGATTCTGTTGCTTTACCCTAACCGAAAGTCACAGTTGCTCCGGTATATTCAGCTGTAGTACCCTATATTTAACCACTGACCTTATGTAACACCCCACACCACCTCCTCTACCGTCCCTGTCCCTACGCACGAAATCGTAGTCGTCAATACAGAGCACCTCAGACCCAGTCGCAGAGCTCAACCAAGTCTCACTAATACCCAGTATGTCTATGCCGGTGGAAGCTAAAAAGTTCGTTAAATCATCAAAACTCGGAAGCAAGGACCGCACATTAACGTGAGCCATGGAGAAGCGATCCATCTTCTACAAATTACAAAAGACTAAATACTCCGCCACCATACATGCACATTGCATAAAAAAACGTAAGTAATGATGTGCAACAAAGTTATACAAATTTATATCAGATCTATGCTATTGTACGATTCACACAATATATGTTTCACAGAAATGTATACAATTGCAACTGTATTAAGATATAATAGAAAGAGGGAAAAAAAACAAAAAAAAAATTAAATTAATTAAGCTAGCGCGATCAATAGAACCTATACCTAATAGAATTTAATTATATAAGTAAAGCTGTAAT
The DNA here is from genome assembly GCA_963170755.1 of Amphimallon solstitiale. NCBI lineage: Eukaryota > Metazoa > Arthropoda > Insecta > Coleoptera > Scarabaeidae > Amphimallon > Amphimallon solstitiale. The sequence continues at coordinate 66,462,484 of OY720677.1, forward strand.
TAATAAAAATAAAAATAAATTACTAATATCTTAAATTAAATAGCTGTTGACAATAATAACAATAGTCGGTTGTGCAATGAGAGAAAGGAGCCACTCCGTTACATAAAAGGAAAAAAAATAAGCTATAGTTATATGTATGTAAATAAACAAAACAAGAACAAAAACAAAAGGAATTTTTAGCAATAAAAGAAAAGTAAATAGGATAGTACATCTTACTAATAGTTTGATGTAATAATAATCAGACAATGCGTAAACCTCCAGCAGCCGGAAATTATTAACGCAAGGTTTCTGCGACATCCTGTAGATCATTCACAGTCTTAATCCGATGCCTAGCTGTACCAATCCTAACGCAGATAGCACCGTCAGCTGTCCATACACTTTTGCGACCAAATTTTTCTCGCGCACTAGTATATAAATGATGTCTATTACTAGTAAGATCTTCAACGATAAACACTTTACTGTTTTTCAAGTTACGCCTGTTTCGCATTACTAGTTCTTTAAATTTATAATTTGTAAAGCCCATAATAATGGGACGATTATTGTTAGTAGATTTACCGACCCGATAGCAGCTATTGATATCGGCGGGTTTTATGTCGATGTGTAAATCGTTCTTAATCAATGCAAGAGTCCTCTCAGCCACATTTTCATTATCTGACTCGGGAAGTCCAAACACTCTAATGTTGTTCCTACGTGAGTGTTGCTCCAATTCATCTATCCTGCACTGCAGCGTTAGGTTCTCCTTCTCCAAGCTAGTGCATCTATCCGATATAACCCCCACGCTGTCGGTTAACTTTTTCTCCAAGTTCTTTGATATCTCCGCACACATTTTTATCATAAAATCTTCACTTGTTAGTAACTCGGATATACATTCTTTAATCAAAGCCTTGTAGTCCAATTTTCTTTAAATTCATTCCTAATCCCAGTGGCGGTTCGGGGTGGTTCACATAGGGAGTGCATAATTTCAAAATTAAAAGGTATAATACAAGAACGCTTACTCAATCTTTATAAGTTTCACCGACATACTGTTCCAGGCAGGTACTGTTCATTGTACAGTTTGTTTTGAGGGAATAGTAAATATAACACTACAGTTTGATTACATATGACGATAAACGAAGTCCATTTTGCGTGTCTTTGACTTGCAGAACAGTTCTATCACTTTTTCATTAAAATTTGGGAAATCATTTATAAATTCATTTTCACAAGATAACATAGTAAGGGCATTTAATCTGTCTTCTTTCATTGTATTTCTCAGGAAAGTTTTTATTCTCTTCAGCCGTGAAAACTGGCGTTCCGCTTCAGACGTTGTCATTGGGATTGTAATGACAATTTTTAGACGCTTAACAACTTCATTAAAGGTGTCGCTTAATCCATCCAGCAGAAGGCCTAGCAGACCTACAGCACTGACTTCTATATTTTGCCTATATGATGAATCTAAAACATTGTGAATGTTATTTTTTCCTAACATTCTTAGACTAAATATATTTTTCAAATGCCCTTCGGAATTTTAATGTTTCGTAATTTTAGCACTAAGATGAATTAAGTCTTTTATTCCGTTCTTTGACCAAGACGGTTCACCACCAAACAAAAGACACGGAAAACAAAACAAAGTATTTTTAATTTCACACCTACAAATCCAGTCATTTTTCTGATAAATATTCATTTTGAAATTTCTTATAACGTCTTTACCTTTAACAGATTGTTTATTTTCTAAACATAATTGAGGCATCGGCCGTTTAAGATTTTTATTGCGATTTTTTCATCATACGTTAACCGCGAAAACGTGTTATTCTGTAACGCAGAGACGAAATTCATCTTACAACAGCGGTGAGCAGACTGGGGATCTTGCTCACACGCTAGGTATTATACGATATGGAAGTAGAACAAAATACAGTTCTCCCCACCTTCAATGTAATGTTAATGGCTTAACGGAGCAACGGTTGGGCTTTGCTCATGGGTATGTTTCTCTCGGTGGAAGTTAGTCGTCATTATATCTGTGACGACGATCGGTGCATGTAGGTTGTTACGCGAGCCGCACACGCCACGTTCCTGTTCAATAACTATGAATACGTAATAAATAAATACTTTCACAGTTAGTCGCCGCTTGGTTTGTTTTGTTTCAAAATTCCAGGGGCTCACTTGCTCTCATTAAAGAGCCGCCACTGCCTAATCCTCACATTTTGTTCCCAAATACAATTCTTTAATGATTCCTCATCATGACCCTTTTCTATTTCCGTAAATTTTATTTTCATTCTCCCTTTTTTTGTTTCCCTTGCCTCCATACTTTCCATGCTTTGTTTTTGTATGATTTTCCAAATGAGTATATTAAAGAAGAGAATTGTAGTTGTAATTGTAAATTGAAATTAGTGGAAAGTTAAGAAATGTCATTTTTGACAGATAATTAATTCAATGCCAAAATATTTTTCAAATACTTAATATAAATTCTGTTACTATAGAAATGAGATGAATAGGTCTTACATACGATATTCATACTAAATAAAAATATCTTAGATACCTACTTGCTTGAACGAAAAACAAAGTGATGACATTAAACATAGGCTGATAAAAAGATAACATAGAAGGTTGAGAACTTTGTAAGGGAGGCGCACATTTGATTTAAATAGTTGTCATTGAACTTTCTTATTAGTTTCAATCGATACATAATACTTTTATATTATAGAATTATCAAGATCACAATTTTGATATGCAAAATTGTAGCATTACTCTCAAAAAGGATAATTTAATAATCCATGTATAATTATTTTCTTTTTAACCTAATTATTAATTGTGTATTATATTGTTAATTGTTCTTTTTTTTTGTCCTTACCAACATTGAAATAAAATAATAATAGTACTAAACAGTGTATTGTTTGCTTTTTTTAAATTTCGATCATACAATATCGTATGCACCGTGATAATGAATTACATTATTATAAGATTTCCATGAAAATCGAAATGTAGAAATATTAGTGTCACTTGTAGTTAAACTTTTTGTACGTACTTAGCAAATTAAGCCTTTTTGGTCACATGCACATAATTATTAAGTTTGTAAAATGTCATATTCCAATGTTAAAGCTTCTGACATGATCAGAATGTATTTTCATTGCTTTGAAACTGCAGTACTTGCTTTCCGGCAATATTCCCTAAATTATCCCGAAAGAAGACATTATTGAGTTTTTATTCGCCTTGCGAGATATTCCTGATCTTTTTTAAGGGGTAGAATAAAAGAAATAGTTTTTCCCAAGAAGTCGATTATAATAATCACTGTCGCCAAATTTGAAGTAACTGTGCTCTCTAGCAATCGACAAGTAAACATGTGTATTGAAAATAATGGTGGACACTCTGAACATTTGCTAAGTTGAAGTTTTTTTTTTGTTTTATTTTTTATACTTTCTGATTTAAATATATTTGTTTGTTTTGTTTATATCATTTGCTCAATATATTTTCTTATTTATGTTTAGGCATAATAATAGGTTCATTTACTTCCTTTCATGTTATAGACGGGTGGACGAATTAGATATCAATTTTTATACTCTTTCGTTACTGATGTGTATTTGATTATAACTAATGCATATTGTTTTTTTCTCGTTATCGTATACTTAATTACTGCGTTATGGAAATTATTTTTGCTGTTTTCCTATAATTAGATGTATATCTGTTGAGTAATAAAGATATATTATTATTATTACTATCATTTTATTTCAATGTCGAAAAAGATAAGACATGAAATTTAAAAATAGCTAGAGAATTTGAAAGCATTGAAAAGGAGATCTAACGTATCTTACGCAATGAATTAAAAAAATGGTGAGAAGATTGATATGAATATATTTATGCAAGAGTATGATGAAAATTCAAGTGAAATCGAACTATACACTGTCTCGTGAACCTCATAAAATTAAAATTAAATTATTACTCGCAACAAATAAATAAATTTATATTTAAAATTTTTTATTTTTCTGGATCGTCTTCGTATAACTATATCTTCGTCAAGAAAAAAAGTAGCAACTTCCGGTTTTCGTCATACTCTTCAGTTTTTTATGTGCTTCAATATTACGATATTAAAAATTTACCGTTCCATTTAAAATTTTAAAGAAAAAACAAGAAATATACATAAATAGAGAACAGCGCCCCCTGTTAGTTTTTTTGACAACCACGTAAAATCGTATTACATACCCTTCAATTCTTTGTAAAATTCTCCATCTAATGAGCCCAGAAACATTAAAATCCGTTCGTGCAAATCAAAATTATACCTACTTTTGTACGCAGACATACCCCCTCCACCCTCCCCTTCGAATGGGAGTTAGATCAAAAAGTTTCAAATAAAAATTATATAAAAACGTTTAATAATATTGCTACTAAAAATTTTAATTTAGCTTAATCTAGAATTTGATAAAAAATTACCGAATTTTTAACTGATCTTGCGATTTGCACCCCCTTGCGATCATTTTGGAACTTACAAATATTTTTGTTGAAATTCCCGTGGTTTATTTTACTATCAAAATTTCTTCCGCCAGGTTGTACGATAAACGGTTGCCGAGATATGGCCGGTGGCCGAGCTTAAACAGACACCCGGTATAGACATAAATTCTGTGGTGATAATCTCTACTCAGTGCTACTGTTTGACCACAGACTTTTATGTGTTTGACATTCAGTATGAACGTTAAAAATGAGTATTTTATTTAATTTTATTTCAATAATGTATTAGTGATACATAGGTACTATACATATACTCGTACAAATTCCTTAGAGACAATCTCTACTCTGTGCGATTGTTAGACCACAGACTAATATGAGTTTCACATTGACATATTTTGTATTTTACGCCGAAGAGTTTTTTTCTTTACGTATTAATGTATGGATGTTTTATTTTATTTAATTTAATGTATTTGTAACACATATTGTAAATAAATTTTATCATTCTACACTCCTCCTTATGAACTTTAACTGTGCCAAAACTCATACTCGTCCGTACGCGCAATTTGCTTGAAAAGGGGTACAAAGATTTTTCTTCACGTATTAATATATAGATATCACAATATACCATTCGTTAGTAAATTAAAACCAGTTGAAAGCTAAATTTTATAAATAAATTTCTACACCTACATTTTATTTAATACCTGGCTATACTGTATAGTAGGTAATCATTGTTGACCGATTTATATTGTTTAGATGACAATTATGACAATCTCAAAGGGTAATTATGACAAATGTCAAAAGGTCTATGAATGTTATTATTTATGACAGACGTGAAATGGCTTTTTTTCTAAAATCGTTCATATTTCGTCACTTTCTGAACATTTATGGATCGGGAAAGTAGAATTTCTCTGACCCAGGACAGTAAAAGCAAGACTAGTGTTGTTTTACTGCAACGTCATTTTATATCATTTTTGAAAGAAATATCAAAATGTGACTGCAGCTTACAGTTTACGAGGTTTTGTCTTTTTGATTCAGGAAATTTGAAAACTAAAATGTCCCCTTTGTCGTCAATGCCATCAATAGACATTTTCATTAGCTCACAACCTTCAATAAAAAACAGACAATTAAATTAAATTAACACGTAGAGGATATATTAAAAATAAAGTTTATGATGAAGAACCAACAACAAAGGATAATATGAAAAGCAGTTTCTACAAAGACTTGATCTATGTACACAAGTGAAAGGCCGTATCTTTGAACATTTAATATAATTTTGCTAAATTTAGTAATTCATAACTTTAAATTACTCTAAATATATGATTTTCACATAATTGTTATATGTCCTCATAACTTTTTTTTATTACTTTAAATGTGGCGTAAATTACAGCTAACAAAAAAAATGAACAAGTCCTATATATTTCCACTGTTCTGTTAAAAAATCGAAAGTTGTTAACGGTGACCAGGAAAATAAACAAAGTTATATATAAAGATACTTTTCGAATCTGGAGAAACATTCTTGAGCTACTTTTGATTATATATATTTACCATCGAAGACACACGCACTGAATAGACTCTCTGAATATAATATATTGGCTTGAAGAAATTAATTTATAATTTGGATCGATGTAGCCTTTACTTGATGGAAATTCATGACTTTGAAAGTAAATAAAACTGACAGTAAAAATCACTTAAATTCCCACTTTATTGATAACATATCATGACCATCATTTCGACGCACAGTGTCTTCTTCAGATGATGTTATAGGAATAAGAAGCTTGTAGAAGCTTCTGTAACAGTTTAGATCGATGTAGCCTTTACTTGATGAAAATTCATAACGTTGAAAGTGAATAATACTGACAGTAAAAATCACTTGAATTCCCACTTTATTGATATCATGACGATCATTTCGACACACAGTGTCTTCTTCAGATGATGTTATAGGAATAAGAAGCTTGTAGAAGCTTCAGTAACAGTTTAGATCGATGTAGCCTTTACTTGATGAAAATTCATAACGTTGAAAGTGAATAAAACTGACAGTAAAAATCACTTCAATCTAGTAATTACTCTGATATTTACCAAACAATTTAAAATCTGACATTATGGTTGCCAAAAGTGAAATAGATGAGTTCCAAATAAAAATAAATTACTTGTGTAGGTAAAAAGAATGTGATGAAATTCCCATCGAAATAGAATAAGCCGTGGGCAGCTTTAGATTTGTTGCCCACTAAATCCAGGAAGCAATTTAAACTGGCATTTAAGCGGTTTGAAGACTGGTATAGTCATAAAAATATGGCAATGTTAGCATAATTCAAAGAACAATATAAAATACGGAAGTCTTGGGCCCACTATCGATGATTAAGGCAACGTTGCTCAATAGTTTTAGGTTATTTAAATTATCTGTGCAACTTATACCAAATGATGCAGAATTTTCTTGGCTTCAAGCACCACCAATTTATTGTTTTGATGGAAATTCATAACTGTGAAAGTAAATGAAACTGACAGTAAAAATTACTTAAATTCCCACTTTATTGATAACATATCATGACGATCGTTTCGCCACACAGTGTCTTCTTCAGATAAGGTTGAATTATAAACTAAACTAATTGTGTTACAATATGTAAAATGCAAAAGAAATAAGAAATATTTAGAAAATAATTTAATAAAGGGTAATTTATGTCCTATCCCCGAGTATTTCCAAATATTTGCTAATACGACGTCACTAAAGCGAAACCAGTAAAAGCTTAATTGTGGAATAAATTTAATAGTGAAGAACTTCTAAGTTCTGTTTGTGTATTTTTATGTTTCAAAATTTCCATAGTTTCTAACAAATTTAATTTCTGAAATTTATTTATCGTGTGTAAAATTTCAAAATTATGGTTAAAGCTATGAGTTTCCTCTCACAAATGGATAGCACAATGTGAATCATCTTTGCTATTAATATAGCTTCGTTCGTGTTCCTTAATTCTTTTAGAAAAAATCTACCAGTCTGATCTATGTAAAATTTAGGGCAAGAACTGCAAACTAGTTTGTAAACTCCTGACTTGTTATTTTTGTTTGTTTCTTGTTTATTGCTTTTAATAATTGAACTTAAAGAATTGTTAGTTTTGAAGGCTATATTAGAGTTATGCTTAGACAGGATTTTTGAAATTTGTATGTAAAATCCCCGTATACGTCAGTGTGCAATATATTTCTTCTTTGTATCAACTTTCTGCTGTAGGATATACTAAATTAATAATAGCTTTCTTGTAACAATGTTTATTGAGGATATTGTGAATAAATTAGTGCATTTTGTAATACAACCTCTTCTCAAGAATTTTATATTCTTTTTTATATTCTTTCTGTTGTTTAAAATGCCTAAAAACTTTAAAGGCAATGACTTTATATTTACTTCATTATCGTACATTCTAAGCCACACATAGAATTAGCCATTCAGAAAATCCTAAAAACAAATACAAAAGAGGCTGAAATAATGTGCCCTTAGAAAGTTACACTTCTTCGCTGTTCTCCATGGAGCACACTTTCTCACTTTGCTTCTGTTCTTTCCCAGTCTTCCTCTTGCGTTGTATTGATTGAATCGCGGTCTCCATTTTAAAAGCTTCATCGTTTAGTAAAGTGTGTTTTTTAGAGTGTTTGATATCTTTTCTACCGTCGCCTGTTCCAACGTCGAATCTCTCTTTTTATCTACATTCCTATATCACTTTTCGTCCCAAAACGATGAACGCCGTCGTAAAATTGAATAACGTTTGGAGAATTAGCAAAGGGGGCTTTTCGTAAAGAACAAAACGATTGCGTAGTTAAGTATAATTGAGGTAATAATGGTGAAGGCCAGCTTACTCGTTTCTAATTTGACGAAGAACAATTTAATCGATTTAAAGAACATAACTGCCTTATTATTAGAGATAGAGATGGTTTGGGGCAAATTCGAGAAAAATTATATTACTTTAATGAGTTAAGTATCGCCTTATCCTATATTGCTTTTCATATTGTGAGGCCCTAATGTGGTCTAATGTTAATTTAATTTTACTTAAATTTTTGAGAACATATTAGTGAAATTCAAAAAATGTTAAAGTTTCATTTTAATTCTATTAAATTTCTTATTGAGCCTCTAATCGGTTTTCTGTGGATCATTAATCTTCTTATGTCAGTATTAAAGTTTTCCTTTTGGGTTTGTGGACTGGTTTTGTGCAGGAGTGGCGATGGTATGGAAAACACGTTGTACAGTGTGTAAATAAAGTAAGGAATAATATTCATACTTTGTTTATTATCGCTGTTTGGGAGACAAGCTCGGACACGTCTATTTTATTTTGTTCCTCCGGATTTTATGGACGTCAATTTTTTTTCTTTGGTTTACTACTCTGGGACCTATGATGTCATCGATATCTTTTTCAAATGGAACCTCCTTATTTTTTGCCAGAAATAAAAGGTATATTTTTTTCTGAATTCAGTAATACCTCATATGTGGTATTTAAAATTAGTAGTTTTAGAGTATGAAGCGTTCTAATAATGATAATTGACATGAACGCTTTCGATATCTAAAATGGCGCATCTGTCAGAAAGGCAAACGAGTGAGATATTAATGATGATTGGATATGGTGAACATGTTAGATCACGAAACGAAGAGAATGAGAAATATCCCGATCATTCGATAACTCAATCTTGTGTGAGCAAAATTGTTCAAAAGTTTGAAGAATATGGTAACGTTCGTGATGTTCAATGTAAAGGCAGACCTACTGTGGATTCTGATAAACAACCATATCTATTATTAGAAATTGAAGATAATCTAAACCAACAACAAAAAGGCCAACAGTAAACCACAATGTTTGTCATCAAAGTGTTTTCAGTATGTTAAGGAACGCAAATACCATGCGTACACCAGTGACACCAGTTCAGGAACTAAACGAAGATGATTGTGATCGTAGACTTGATTTTTGTGAAGGGATGAATGTGAAACTGAGTAATCAACTAGATTTTCATAACTGCCTGATCTTTAGTGGTGAAGCTACGTTTTGTTTAAATGGGCAAGTACACAGGCAAAATTGTAGATACCGGGCCACTGAAAATCCCCACTGGATGCAAGAAAGCCATACATAGCATCCAAAAAAATTAAATGTTTGGGCAGGTTTTACCAGGAGTCATGTTTTAGGTCCTTATATTTTCGATGGTTCATTAAATGGGGTGATGTATAATCGTCTCAAGAATAAATTATTACTATTTGCTCTTTTGATTTTAAAGTTTAATTATTGTTGTCATTTTAATACTTATGATCCTCCGTATATCTAAAACTACTATTTTTAATACCACATATGCGGTATTGCTGAATTCAGAAAAAAATCTACTATTTATATCTGGTCTAAAATTAATAAGGTTCCATTAAAAAAATGGATGACTTTATAAGTCCCAGAGTGGTAAGCAATAAGAAAGAAAAGTAACGTCCATAAAGTCCGGAAAAACACAATAAAATTAAGCTGTCCGAGCTTTTCTCCCAAACATCGACAATAAACAAAATATGAATATTATTCCTTACTTTATTTACACACTGTACAGAGTGAGTCATTAGTAGCCGCTTCTTCGATTGCTCTTTTGTGTTTTACATAAAAGAAAAAACAATTAGTGGAAGATTCGTGGTTGCTTGGAGCGCATATTTTAAAAATACCTCAAGCTCTGATGCACTTCCGGTTTCACCAAAAATGCATGGACCTTAGCTTTTTTAAAGGATTGCCTTTATATATTTTTGGATTTTCTACTACAGTTTCAAATTGTCTATTCAACAGTTTTCCCTTTTTCAAAATTGAGCCAATAGTTTTTGAGTTACTAATTTTTTTTTTGGAAATATTTGACCAAAACACGTGTTCAGAAAAAAAACATTTTCACATTGTTTTTAAAAGTAAAAACATTAACTTTATTGGTGCATGTAGCCAAGAAAATTCTGCATCATTTGGTATAAGTTGCACTCAAAAATACCGCAAAAAAACTTCGTTTTTTCAAAGCCTACTTCTCAAAATTTTCACATACCGGTAACTTATTTTTTTTAAAATGGAACACCCGGTATTTTATTGTGGCATTTTGTTTCCTTTTTTATTCCCTTTCATTTTTGTTTACAGTGTCCTATACCTATCTTTTGTAATTTTTGAGATAATCACTGTAGGAGAAATTACCGGTCAAATAAATAATTACGAGGGCTGTTCTATGCAAAGGCTGGAATGCGGGCGACTGATTGAGTCAAGTGTTAAAGAAAGTCGCTAAACATTTATGTCAAATTTATAAAAGCTTTGCTATTAGTTATCATCAAAACGATTTATTCTTATGAATAGTTAATAGATGTAATTGACATTTTGGGTAACTCTGAAAGAAACTCTTTGCTAGCGTCCAGACTTTATGCACAGCGATCCCTGGTAGAACTCAACCCAAGCCAGAGACCTTTGAAAGTATAAAGAAACAGTTCAAGTGAACATAAAGTATTGAATATGAAGAAAAGGGTGGACAAATCAATAACTGGTGAGAATAATAAGTTTATGGTACTTGCGAGTGTAGTCGAATACTCCCATAATAGTACTACGAAAATTAGTCGTCAGTTAGATGTAAGTCAAATTTGAGGATTCAGAATAATTAGAAAATATGTAATCCGTCCATAGCATGTCATACACAGGGTTAGATAAAAGAAATTTTCAGAATTGTTTACAGTTTTATCAATAGTCAGCAGATAAATTAGCCTGACTTTCTCAATTTTTTGTTGTTTACCGACGAAGCCAGCTTCTATAAAATCGATATGTTAATCGTCACAATTTTCCTTATTATAGCACATAAGATCGCACACTTTATCTCAATGCAAACTCTCAAAATCGTTGGTCATTAAATGTGTGGGGAGGAATATTAGGTATTTACATAATTGGATCTTATTTCTTTGACGAAGATGTTAATGGAAAAAAGTATCTACAGACGGATGTTCAAAACTTTTTGAAGACATGAACATTAAAATCAGAGAAGCGTTTATAAGAATATGTCGAAACGTTTTACACAACGTTAGTAGTTCTTTGGAAAGCTGAATACTCACGTGCATTGCAAAAAATTGTGGTTATGTTGAACATATTTCTTAATGAAATTTGTTTCTTACTTTTGATTGTTGTTACGTTGCTCAATAGTTTTAGGTTATTTAAATTGCGTTATTTTGTTGCAAATTTTTTTTTTATCAAAGTTTTAGGACATCAGTTTAAAATTTTGACAAACTACGCCATCTCTTATGAAGAGCTACAACAATGAAAGAACACGAGCCATTGGGCAAATTAAATTGAAGATAGAAGCATTGTTTCATGCACCTTTTAGTGGGACGGCATCTTCAAATATGTCAGTAAACATAACCTTTATTTTATTTCGTTGTTAACCAGTGGTATAAAAAATGAGATACTGCAACTGGACATTGCCGAAATTAAAAAATTTAAATGCGATGCCCTTCATTCTGTAAAATTATTAGTTTTGGGAGATTTGGATTTAACCTTTACTTTGTTTGACAGTTGACTCAGGAAGTCGAGCTCCATTCCAGCCTTCCATTGATTGAACGAATATTTGGGTGCATAGAAGAACAGCGCTCGTAGTTCTTTATTTAACCGCTAATTACTACTATAATGATTATCTCAGAAATCATAAAAGATGGGTATAGGATATTGTGAACAAAAGTTAAAGAGAATAAAAAAAGGAACAAAATGCCACAATAAAATACTGGATGTTCCATTTAAAAAAAATAAGTTTTTGGTATGTGAAAATTTCGGGAAGTAGGCTTTGAAAAAACAAAGGTTTTTGAGGTATTGTCGAGTGCAACTTATACCAAATGATGCAGAATTTTCTTGGCTACAAGTACCACCAAAGTTAATGTTTTTACTTTTAAAAACAATGTGAAAATGATTTTCTTCTGAACACGTGTTTTGGTCAAATATTTTCAAAAAAAATAAAACTCAAAAACTATTGGCTTAATTTTAAAAAAGAAAAAACAGTTGAATAGACAATTTAAAGCATTACTAGAAAGTCCAAAAATATATATGGTGAGTCATTTAAAAAAATTAAATTCCGTGCATTTCCGGTGAAACCGGAAATGCGTCAGAACTTAAAATATTTTTAGAATATGCGCCGCAAGGAACCATTAATCTTCCACTAATTGTTTTCTATTATGTAAAACACAAAAGAGCAATCGAAGAAGCGGCTACTAATGACTCAGCCTGTATATGTTTTCTAGTGAAAAACTGTTATCTTGGAATGAACAAAAAACAGCGGCCCGATTATTAAAAATAACAGAAGTGAATAATTCCATACTTTGTTGTTCTAACTAGAAGAGCTACTGCTTTCAAGCAGGGATATATGTCCAGCCGAAAGCTTAGACCTGTACTACCAGCAGTCAATCACGACAAAATTACTTATATGATTTAAACGCATTGGCAAACGGCATGCTTCAATAAATTATTGGTGCATCAAATTAAGGTGTTGCAAAATGTTACATTTATTTAAAGAAGTATACATATTCACCTAGGTGTTGGCCACCTGTATGTGCAATTACATTATACAGTCTTGGAAGCGTAAGAACCTACTATGAATTACATATTTAGCGTACTCAAGTGTGCGTTACTAAAACTAACTGTAACTAGTAACCCAACATTATGGTACACTTACCTAATAAAAAGAAACCTATTTTAAAGATTTTATTAAGAAGTAACAAAATGCTATACCCCAAAATTGACGAATTGGTGAATGAATGATCTAAGAACCTGTCCTATCTACGGCAGGAATGAAAGTGCCACGCTACGGGGACTACGGTCCCTTGTCCCGTAGGCTATTTTTCATGTCTCCGATGAGAGAGCGAGGGCCCGAAAGGAATTTTTGAAAATTTTCGTACGTGTAGTAAATCACGCTGCATCAAAAGCATTTTGCCATAAAGTCTAGGTGTAGAATAATTTATCGTGTACTAGGTTCGATTTTAAAATGGCGGTAGGTCGACACAGCTGCTAATGACACCTCAAAGTTCGGATAAGGTTAAGTTAAACGTACGAAAAATTCAATTTCAGGTTATAAATTATCAAAACAAGTAAATAAATGCTGATTGTCACATTGACATTGATAGTTATGTCCAAATATTCTTCCCGTGAAAATTACATCAAGCGACTTGACAACGTTCTATGTGCCAAATAGGGATAGTTATATACGGATCATTATAAAATAGCAAAAGAGGGCAATACTCCATAAGAGTCCGTACTTCGATTCCTAGGTGGAATAGACTATAATATATTAGTCATCGCGGGATATACTAGAATGGAAACTTCTGGACTCGCTACGTGCATATATAAAGGTTGCAGCCGACGTAGTGATTGATTTATTGTTTAGTTGTTGACGCGGTCTGGCAAGAGACAAACGAAATGTCTCTGAATTATCACTTAGTTAAGAAACTTTAAACCAGTGTTCCACAAGTTGTGTTGAGTGTGATTGTCGAGAATGGATAACATTGCAAGAGGAAAAATTCTCGGGACAGTTTTCTTTTATGTTTGTGCATTATACAGGGTGTAACAAAATAAGTGTAAAACATTTCGGGGGGTGATTCCTTAGCGAAAAAGAGATAGGGTCTTTCATATAAAAAAAACTTCAATTGTTAAGATACAGCCCCATAAAGGGGGTACATAAAATTTGTTTAACAATTTTTCTCACAAACACTAAAAATGTAATTTATTTCCAATGTAACTTTTTGTCTGATTATTTGTTTACCATTTAAAAATTTATTCCCAATAGCTTGTTTCATTCGAAACAAAAAATGTCTCTTGAATTTTTGCCCAAAAGTAATCAGTTCGCAGCAAAAAAATATTTTACGAACAACTACAGAGATACATCGTCACAAAACGAAAATGTAAATCTAATTTATTTAGTAGGCCGCTAGTAGTGGTATCACGCTGTCAGTTTGTAAATTTTTGAAATTGAATTAATACTTAATTGTGTGTCGTTGTTTTGTTCGTAATTTGTTAGTTTAATAATTCACTTGTTATTAAAATGGCATACACAAATGAGGAAATGGCTGATATGCATTACGTTTACGGTCTGTCGCAGGGGAATGGGTTAGAAGCTTCTAGAAGATATGCTGAAATGTATCCTCAACGGAAGCTTCCTTCGCATAGAATATTTGCCCGACTTCATCAACGATTACGAGAATATGGTTCATTCGACAAAAGAACGCAGGATTGTGGTCGCCATCGAGAAGTTAGAACAACACATCTTGAAGAAGCAGTACTTAATTTGGTTGAAGAACAACCTACTAGCAGTACTAGAAAGATTGCTTTCGAGTTAAATGTTGATCATATGACGGTTTTTCGAATTTTAAAGGAACAACTCTTATACCCTTACCATCTGCAACGAGTACAGGCACTGTTACAGCGAGATTTTCTGAACCGTCTTGAATTTTCCAATTGGATGCTGGAAATGATTAGAAGAAATCCTGACTTTCTGAAGACGATCGAATTCACAGACGAATGTACTTTTTCTCGGGACAAGATAATTAATTTTCATAATAACCACATACGGGCTGATGAAAACCCTCACGCTATTGTACAAGCTAACCATCAAGAACACTTTTCTCTTAACATGTGGCTCGGAGTTATTGGGGATTATTTAATTGGCCCTCATTTTCTACCTCCTCGATTAAATGGTGAGGCATACACTCAATTTTTAAGAGAAGTGCATCCAGTACTGCTGGAGGAAGTTCCTTTGGGCGTCAGAAGGGATATGTTTTTATGCATGATGGGGCTCCCGCCCATTTTAGTCAAGCAGCACGTCAGCATTTAACCCAAACATATCCAAATCATTGGATAGGTCGAGGAGGACCACAGAATTGGCCCGCTCGATCCTCGGATCTCAATCCTCTCGATTTCTCTACTTGGGGCCATTTACAGACTTTGGTTTATCCTACTCCTGTTCGCGATGTAGAAGACTTAAGAAACCGCATCATCGATGCGTGCAGGGTAATTAGAGAGAATCCAGGAATATTTGAGCGAATACGTGGCTCATTGCGCCGACGTCTAGACGCATGTGTAATGACTGAAGGTGGGCATATTGAACATTTACTATGATTTCTACATGTTTTATGTTTTGTTATTAATAAATTGGTATTGGAAATAGATTTTTAAATGGTAAACAAATAATCAGACAAAAAGTTACATTGGAAATAAATTACATTTTTAGTGTTTGTGAGAAAAATTGTAAAACAAATTTTATGTACCCCCTTTATGGGGCTGTATCTTAACAAGGGATGCTCCATTGAAGTTGTTTTATATGAAAGACCCTATCTCTTTTTCGCTAAGGAATTACCCCCTGAAATGTATTACACTTATTTTGTTACACCCTGTATATTACAAAATACCAAAAGAATCCTTCAAATAAATTAATTCAAAGATGTTATGAACAATATTTTGGCTTCAAAATTGAAAATCAAGACAAAACATGGGCACCACATATATGTCGTATTTCGTGCTATGTTTGTTCCACTGAGTTTATTCAATCGATCAAAAACAAGAATTCTCCTGAAGTCCTGTCAGAAAGGCCAATGATTTAGCGTGAACCAGCAGACTGTTACTTCCGTCTTGTAAAAACTAAAGAGAAAAGAAATAAACACAAAGTAATGTATCCAGACATTCCACCTGTAAGCAAACCGTTGAAAAGAACCGATTGTGAGCTTCCAACTCCAATACATTCAAATTCTTCTGCAAATTCCATGGACAAGGAAAATATAAACGATGTTTTGAATGTGTCGTTTTCAAGGTATCTGACGTATGTTTCTTCTGACGAACCACATCTCATTATTCAATCAGATCTGAATGATTTCATACGGGATTTGGATTTAAGCAAAGAAAAATCACAAATTTTGGGATCTCGATTATTCACTACAAGAATCTCTCTACTGAAGAATCGTCACGAAAAATTCAGTTCATTTTACAAAGTTGAAAGAAATGTCTGTTTCTGTACTGATATAAATCAACTTTTGTATGAAGTGAGTATTGAATATAACCCTGCAGAATGGCGATTGTTTCTCGACTCGTCGAAAACTAGACGTGGTGGAAAGATTTGGTTTTTGGTTACGCCTCCAGTTAAAGACTGTGAAAACTACACACCCATTTTTACAACAGTTATTAAAAAGAAAAATTAGAATTGTCGGCTAGTGATAATTAGTGTTCTACTATGAAATGGAATTACTCAGATTCGTACATGTGATTAGATATGTCGATAAATTTATATAACACTAGCTAAACGTTGTTTTGCCATATAAATTATTTCTAGTGAATATTTTGGTAGTCTAATAAAAAATAAGTAACTTATTGTAAGTGTGCGGGGATGTGGTATATGACTGAAAGAGGAATGGAGCGCTGTGAACGATGACGGCCTATAAAAATAACAAAACACCAAACGTTCATGTTTTGAATTCATTGTACTAATAAATTTCTAATTACATCTCTATCACAAATAATGACAATTAAAAAAAAACTTTATCAGTCTCTTAGTGCAATGGAATGTACGATACCTTTAGTGAGTCCATCTTTAGCCAACACAAACAAACTGGATAGATTACCCACGTGAGAACATGCCATGTATAATTGTCCGTGTGAAAAACACGGTGTGCCCAAATCTAAGCCACAAACAGATATCGTTTGGCCTTGAGACTTATTGATTGTCATTGCAAATGCCAATCTAATTGGAAATAGAACCCGTTTGAATTCAATTGGCACATCTGTAGGAATAATAGGGATTCGTGGTAGTAATACATCTTCTCCTCGGAACTTGCCATTCAAAATGCTGGCTTCGACAACGATTTTCATCAATTTTTTAATGACTAATCGCCTGCCATTGCACAGCGTCACTGCTACGATCGACGCACAATCAATAATAATGGCCGAAAACGGTTTAGGCACAAAACTTTAGTGAGTGAGAGAAAGCTTATTGTATGAGAAAGACAGTAGACCGGCTTCGTTCTCATCTCTAGTCTCTGCTGTTTACGGGGTGAGAAGTGACACCGGTAGACGCCTGGCGGGAATAACTGATCGAGTGGTAACTGATCAATTATCGACCGTCGAGAGTAGAAAATTATTAAGTACTAATATCGCTATTAAAAAATAGGGGTTTGTGGTACAAGGGTGAAAATTTAGGGTTGTATGTATTTTTTAATGCCGAATCATAAAAAAAATACAAAATTTTGTCCAAAAAACAAAAAAAAAACTTAGGATGGGACTTATCACTTAGGGGTATGAAAAATAGTTTACGTCCTATTCTCAGACCTGCTGAATATACAAAATTTCTTAATAATCAGTCAAACCGTTTCGGAGGAGTTTTGTTACAAACACTGTGACACGAGAATTTTATATATTAGATTTATCATTCTTCCTTAATTGTGTTCACATCTCTCGTGGCGTCTCACTTGAAATTAATACATTCACCTCGTTACTACACATACATACATCACGGCCGTATCTTAATTCTCTTATTGGTTTCGCAGCCACTCTCCAGACAACCGAGAGCTCTACACCCCACTTCACTACATCGGTCGAATACGAGAGCAGCGTTCAAAAGGCACTGGCCTGGCTTATATCTCAGAGGGAGGCCGACTGGGGTTGGAGAAACGACACCCCGAAAGTAATAACGACCCTGCAGCTGGTACAGAACGATGACCTCAGAAGTCTGCTCCCCAGCCACATCGAAATGCAATTGTCAGCCAAGCAAATGGAAGTGGAGGTCGTCGTGTTGTTGTGGAGGTAGGAATGCGTATTTAAAAAAAAATCCTTTGTATTTTTAATATATAAATTGTCGATTTAGAAATGTTTGGTTGGTAGAATTTAAAATAGTAAGTTTTACCTCACAACTTATATTTAATTTAGAATTTGTCTAGCTATAAAAAATAGTATATTAAGCAAGGAGCATTCAATATCGGCTATTAACACACGAGTATGTTGTAATAATTACGACCCCATAATAAAACATTACTTTTTGGAAATTTATTTAATTGATAATAACGTTAATAGTTATAATCAAAAACTATTAAATACAATTAAGAAATATAATTAAATATTGAGATTTAACAAAAAAAGAAATATAAATATTCTTTTGGATTAATAATTATGTTTTGTATAGTACAATTATTAAAATGTAATGGTCGCCATTTTAGTATAAGATTTGTGGATGCCATTGTTAATGCTGGAGATGATGGAATAATATTTATTGTACTGTTGTTGTGGTTGTATTCAATCAAAGTGAAAATTTGCTTGGCTACATTGACTTTGTTTTGAATTGAGTTATCAATATAGTTTCCGGCTACTGCAGTGGATTTCCATACTATACTGGAGACGCGTTAAGTGCAGTTGCACGTCATCGATGACGTTTACATGTTGTCATAACTGAATTAGAGAAACTAAAAAAAATACTGTGTTAAATTATACTTGAGGGCATTTATTTCATTAACTTAAATAGAAGATTTATAAATTGATCGTAATATACGCATTCATGGCAAATAAACACATAATTTTCGTTTCAATATTAAATTTCTTTACTACATATTTTTAATAGACTAATAGTTCAATTCGGTGTTGACAGATAAATCATATCTGTCAAAAAGACGTGCGTTGTGTATATTCTTCCTGTCCAAATTTTCATGTTTATTTTTGCTTTGATATAAATTGTTTAAAAACAGTGCTTCTTAGAAGTGTATTTATTATTTATTTGCGTCGAGGTTTTTACAAACTTTTCTATAAGCATGTGTAAAATTTAATGTGAATAGCGTAAGTATTGCTTATTTTAAATTATATTATGAATACGTAATGAAACATTTAAGGTTTTTCGACAATCTAAATCAATATATTAAATTAGTAGAGAAAGACTGAAGTCTTAGAGCATTTCAATTACTAAATACATTACGTTATAGTTATTGTATTGTGAATAATTTTATTCTTTGGTTATATCAAATATCACTGACAGAAATAAAAATAGATCCGACAACATATACAAGGCGAGTCGTCATGGATCTAGTATGACGTGCAACTGAATGTAACGCGTTTCCACCATACGTGTCGTTTTAGTGAAGTAATGTCACTACTAGCATCAACTGATATTCTCGCAGAGGTGCGGCGAAAGCAATTTACATTTGGAAGATTTAAGAACGTAGCAATTTCTTTCCCCATGTTTCCAAATTTGTTTATTCCTACGTTTTGTACGATGCACTTTCTGTTTATGTAATTGATAAAAAACACGGTCTTACACAGTTGTTTGGACGAAGATTCACGTACTCTTTGCAAATTTCATAATATTTTCCTATAACTCTAAATTTTGTTGTTGTTTTCATTTTTGTATCTTATTTTTAAATTTAGCATTTACTCAAAGAGAGGTGAAATCAAAACCAGGAAATGATGCAGAAAAGATCAGTCTCTTGAATTTTTCGATATGCAATCTTTAATTTGGCATGGTGGTATGTAATTAAGCTTTAGTGTAAGAATATCCACTAAAGTAACGGGAAACTTTAACATTGACGGACAAAAATCCATCTGACGTTTAATTTGCAATAAAAATTCCATTTCACTTATGAACCGTTACCATGACACTCGCTGGCAAACGTCAGAATTCACTGAAATAATAGTGTCGTTCGTGCAATACGACGCGTTATGTCGTCTCATTAATGCTCTGAATTAACAGGAGTAAATACCGAAGACACTAAAGATGTAACGATCGAAAGATGTGCTATGGAGTACGAAAAACTATCGAGAAAGAATTGTCAAGCTTAAACATCAGAAAGCCGACAAGTGTTGGACAATTTGGGAATACAAAATGTATTTATTTGGTTGATTACATGAACATGATATTTAAGCGATCAAACGGGATCGATATTTCCGATTTTTTGTAAATATAAACTCTAAATTTATGAAGTTCAGTAACTTCTGTCAAACATTTATATGGGCCCGAATGAGAAGTCATAATATGGATAGATAATAGCAAAGAAATGAAAAAAGCCAGTTCAAGTGTGATACTTTACTGAAATGAGATACCTATTAGATACGTAATATTATTATTATTAATTATTTCTGTTGTATCTGCCTATATGTATTTGTTCTATGCCGAAGACACTAATATTAAATAAAGTATCTCCAATCCTTCTCTCTCTATTACAGTAAATTGTCAATAAAATTAAAATGTCCTCTAAGAATAACAATAACGAATTTGTTTGAAGTGTATAGGAAAGAATAAACGTCAACTAACTTTTGACGCAATGGCAGTTTGTGAACAAGTTTAAATTTGACGTAATACAGGGTATGTCAAAAGTTTTGAAAATCGGACATTATAAAATGCATGATGGCAATGCTCGCGTTTTACGGGATATTGTAATAAAGCCGTAAACGGATGCAAGAGAGGCGGATTCAAGCTCGAAGAGATTGAAAAATGCAACTAGTTTCTTAATATTTTCCTATAACCCTTTGTAACTTTAATTGTAACTAACATAGTTGACGTAAAATCATTTACATTCATTTAATTCTAATTGTAGATTTCGTCTGCAAGCTCCCATGATACCAAATATACATGCTATCTATTAAAAAAAACACCAATTTTCATGTGCATTTTAACATTAAAAAACTAAGATTTACTTACTTTGGACAATAAATACTCAACGTCTGAGGCTCTGTGACAAATTGCTTTATTTCATTTGTAGAAAATGTTTGGAATTCTTTGGATTTATATCCTTCAGATTTTCTTTTTATTAACGCCTGCAGATTACAGTATTGGATATGTCCACTTTATGGATAAGGTAGATTTTGAAATTAAATAATGTGTCCATAAACTTGCGGATTTTAAATTTTTAGATAACTCATAAGAATAAACAATTAAAGTGTTTTCAGAAATCTGTTAACATTCTTGTCGTTTCTCCAATTCATAAATCGAGAGCAACATTTTTCGTACGTTTTCGCCGATTTTGCTGGTAATAAATTGTTCATGGCTAATAAGGCTTGTTCCATAATTTCTGGTGCAGTCAAATTTTCCATTTTACTGTCAGTACCGCTCCTTTTCATTGTTTATATTTTCAGAAAAAGAAAACCATATTTTAACTGTCAACTTTAATTAATTTTTAGATCTGTCAGATAGGTAGTCATTGCCATACCCTATATATAGAAAAAAAAATCTACTAAAAGTCGCAAATTTTAATGGTATAACAATATCAGTTCAGTAATTATTAAAAGCACGGTATAAAATATTTAATTATTAACAAACTACGTTTATAAAATTGTATTTCTCCTCATATTCCTATTCGAGAGTTATATTAATTAACGTTTGTACTACTTTCATTTATTCAATAATAAAATATTTGCATGTACTCGTAAAACCAGGAAATCAATGCTTTATTTGTAGAAATATGCAAATTTCCGACTTTTATATTGTCCCATACGACCGCACGCTGTTCATATTGATCCCGCCGACCTTGTCCCACTTCCACAGGTTAAATTTTTTAATTTTACATATATAGGGTATATAGAATTTAATAAAAAGAAGAATGGTGTAATAAGTGATTTCAAGATTTTTCTTTTTTCATTACAGGCACCACGAGGTTCCGATAACACCTCCAAAATTATCACAATACGCGCTCGCTTTAAGTGCGATGTGTCAGGATCCCAGACAGTTCCACGGTCATGACTTAATAGGCACACTGCAACATCATGAAGCAATACAGGACTTAGACTTTGCCTATTCTAGTTTAGCCGTTTGCAGTGCCAAAGCTCACTTACGGAAAAAACAAATCAGAAGACTGTTAGACATCGCTAGTCACGCTGACAACCATAATATCGGTAAGTATATTGTATAGATGAAATATCGTACATATTTAGTACATTTCAAATAATTAAGAAAATTGTATGATGGATTCAAGACTAAGTTGGACGCTTATTGGCAGTATTGTAAACCTGTAACTTTTTAAATAAGAGGTCAAGGAGAATTAAATTTGGTATACTTCAACGGCATATATTTAATTAAATAAAATTACAAAAACAATTTTTTCTACAAACACCGTTAAAAGTTGACATTGTGACACGGCTAACTTCACTTAAAAACGCGATTTTATTGCGTAGCGTGTTAAAAGCGACACTTTTAACACTAGTGTTCTTCGGATAATTAATATTATATGTACAGTTTGTGCAATTGGAGATATTTATTCCATGTGTTGCTGTACTTGCAGAATTATCATTTACAGACAAATAGTTCATAGGAACTGAAATATCGTGATTTAAATTATCATTTGCAATAGAATTATTAGATAGATCTGGAAAGATGGAGTGAGCAATTTTGTTTTTATTTTCTAGAGAATCCTCTAGGTAACCTTCAGCAACGGTGGAACTCTTCCAACCTCCATGTCGCTTAATTGAGCATAAGCTTGCACCAGAATCTGCTAGCAAAGTAGCAGATGAACGTTGGAAGCAATGTCCCGTATAAGATTCTGGATTCGGCAATTTCAAAAACATTGCGATAATTGCAGGCATCTTGCCAAACGAATTTAGGAAAATTTTAAGAATACATGGCGTGCAAAATTGGCAAATTCAACGAATCCAACGTAAAGAAGGCCTTAAAAGAAGACTATTTTCTATATAGCACTTCTTGCGGGAAAGCACCGAAAAGCCACAATTTCAAGAAAACTTAATTTATTTTGGTCATAAAAACACCAGTGTACAACATATTCATCAACACTAAACGCAGTAAATGACCATTATTTCGGCCATAATTTTGTCATTTTATAATAAAATACTTGACGTTTTATTTACAAAATAAAACTCAACCATTGCCAACTGAAATAAAAATGAAAAAATTTTCCTATCACTTAAAATATCTACTTGATATCAATATCAAGGTGATCACGGTTAAGATATTAGACGCATTTAAAATATCTATATTATGAAATAAACTAAAAATGAGTTGAATTAAAACATTGAGTCAAATATGTCCAAAATAGGTAATCATGCCATAGTAAATTATTTGCTCAAGATTTCAATAGATTTTATAATATTATAGTCTATGTAAAAATTAATTACTTGATCGGTTAATAATTGTATAAAGCAAAATTTAAATATATTCCTACACATAATCTTAAACAAAAAATAATTCTGAAGAAAGTTTGTATATGAGGTAGATGATTTTATTGCAATAATTTAAGCCTAACTCAAAATATTTGTTAAAACAATTTAAAAGTGCAATACCTTTCAATTTTCCTATATTAATCCATACTTATTATTCATTAAGTACAAGTTATACATCAATCATA
This sequence comes from Amphimallon solstitiale, assembly GCA_963170755.1. Taxonomy (NCBI): domain Eukaryota; kingdom Metazoa; phylum Arthropoda; class Insecta; order Coleoptera; family Scarabaeidae; genus Amphimallon; species Amphimallon solstitiale. The sequence continues at coordinate 66,486,185 of OY720677.1, forward strand.
ATGTATAGTAAAATTGTATTGCAAAAAATTACCTTTTCTTACCTTTTCTTATTTTATGTATTGTGTACCAACAATTATTTGTGCAGAACTGTAGTATCAGTAACATAAACGTAGGTGTCAGTAATTTGATTAAAAAAAACGATGCTACGCTAATTACTACCAGTAAAAATTATATTTAAACTCTTATTTTAGGGGCTACACTCCCTTGTAAATTTTAAGTAGAATTGTGCTACCAGAGAAATTACTTGTGTTTAATTCTTAAAATTGAATATACTACAAAAACACCCATAAACTATTGGTTACCATCGAAAACCATCCAAGTAATTTCTCTGATAGGACATTTTAATTTGAAATTTACAATAGAGAACACAGCCATTATAAACAGGACTGATGGGTAGTTTTTAGTGGTAGCAGTTAGATTTATGAAAAATTAAACCCAAGTAATAATGCAATATACAACATTTTTAATGAATATTTTATTGAAATATAAGGTGAGTTTTTAAGATTAAACAATATATTTGTACAAAAGAAGTATAAGAAAAAGGTAACTTTCTTAATTAACATACACATTAAATTAATTACGATAAGAATATATATTTAAAAATTAAAAGATCTACAACATACAATTTGCAAGCAACAAAATAAAATAGTTGATAAATACAGAAATTACTTAAGATATGAATACATTAAACATTTCAGTTATAAGCAATGCATAAACTAGAAAACATGGAACAAAGTACCGCGCAATCATTTAAATTCTAAATGAGAGCAGGCTGTGAAATTTAAATTAAGTTGGTATCTAAGTACTAATTTACAATTTGAATTGTCAAAGTGACGTTTCAAAATGTTAATTAATCAATAATTGACATTCTGGACAACCTAATAACAAAAATCCCGCCTGCTATAATTTAGAATTTAAATGATCGCGTGTTACTTTGAAATAGACAAAAAATTCAAAGTGTGGTGCAGGTATTTGACTGTTTTCTTATATGTCGATGTCAATACCTTCGTATCTCTTCTTTTCTCACAACTGCCTGAAGTGAGACCTCTCTCCCTGCGTCTTACAATGTCCACGCTGCATGGACCGTCTTATTAAAGTTTGATCTGGTTGTGTAAGAAGCTAGAAAATCTTCTATGGTCGTAAAGGGCCTATTACAAGCACAATAAAGCAATGTATTTAACAATGGGAGTGCAACAATTCATACCTTCTGTAATTTATTAGTAGGACAAAATAATGATCATAGGTGCGCATGTAGGCAATACCAAATGACAAGGTCAAAAAATGTTAGTAATTTTTCAGTTCTTCTTGAATTTGCTTCACAATATAAGTTATCGGGTCGGTAGTTTTTTCAATAATACCTTATCATGTGTACTATAAGGAAGTATTGTGACGATGAAAATTTCGACCTCGAAGTCTATAAGAAATTAATGTGATGTTGAAAATTTCGACCTCGAAATTTTTGCAGATTTCCGCGCCTTGAAAGACCCCTAATACCCAAAATGGTGTATGCCAACAAGTCCGTCTATTAGTCCCCGTCTCTATCAGATTGTCAAAGTCTCGTTAGACATTCTTGTTAAAGTCAACAGTAATAGTATTGTGGTGGTGTATCGTGCGTCTAGTCTAAGTCATTCATTGTCTGAGTTGTCAGTTACGTCATCGTCTCGTGGAAATTCTCTGGGAGATAATGGATTGTACAAATGTCCTGCTAAACGTAAAAATTCCACAGTCCGATCTAATTTTAGTTCGGCACACTTCTTACGAAAGATATACCGAGCCAAATTACCCGGAATATGAGATTTTCGTCGTCCGCTAGAACTCATTGTAAACTTGGCGGCCCGCCACGAGGACTCTATCGCATTAGTATGAGCCCCTGTGTCTGGGTCCTTGAAATTCAAGGAATGGTTGACCTTCAGGTGCTCATACCCCTGCGTAGACAGACCATCGTATGCGTTCCAGTAATCGCTGATGATCATTGTTCCCGGTTCAATTCAGTTACGGATAATTGAAAGCAACGTATCAGCGGACCTGCAAAAGAAGAGAAATCATTTAATGAACATGGCCTAATATAGGTACTCCAGTTTAATATAATTCAGTCCAAACTCAACACTCGTCGAAACACACAACCAACCCATTGTATGTAATTGTTGCTTATGTGTTATGTGCGTGTGTGTGTGCGCGCGCTCACAGCCGCCCGCACACACCCACGCACACGCACACGCAAACGCGCGCTCACAGCCTCCCGCACACATATAGCCGCCCACACAAACGCGCGCTCACAGCCGCCCGCACACACACAGCCGCTCACACACACACACACGCAAGCCACCCACCCACACTTGCACGCACACATATACACAAGCACACATTCACACACACAAAAGAGCCCAGCCCGACCCACACAGGCACGCACTCATACGTACCCACACAAATTCAAAGCAGTTCAACACGCGCATGCGCACATGCGCGTGCCCAAGTCTGGCATAGAGACAACAAACTCCCAACCCAATCCTGCCAGTTATTGGACATAGCACTTACCGCTAATTAAAAATTTTCTGCTTCTTGCACTGATAAATTATGTAGTGGAGTAAATTTTTCTAATTAAAAAAATTTACTCCACTAATTACTTTATCAGTTCGAAAAGCAGAAAATATTTAATTAGCATTTTCAAGCACTGAGAAAAACTAATTTTAAAAGTATTTAAAATTTAGTAATAACTCTTACCGATCTTCAACTGGAACCATAAAAACCCTGCCTGTGCCTCGCTCGTAACCACCAAATTACCCACTGTCCCTCCACATAATGTCCACGATGGTACTTTCGCTTTCCGAATGTAGATTCGTCAATTTCAACGATTTGTCCAATGCCAATTTTTCTTTGTGAACAATATACGCGTCTAAAACAACCTCGCGACAGAAGGAGGCCCAATCTACCGTGGTTGTTTTAGACATGTCACTTTGTTTACAAACAATAGTTAGGGGACAATTGTCAACCCACAAATTCACGAATCCCAAAATCTGAAACATCGAAAGCTTAGACTGTTCGAAAAAGATCCCTGTCCGTGTCTTACAGTAGCGTCGTTTCCGTGCTCTCTTTTCATGTCCGCGTCGCAGTCCGTGGCATACCCATTGTAGGCGATCAGCCCTGAAAATCAAATAATTACATTAACACAAATCGTGTAACTGTCATTTAATACTTACTGGTCTTGTGCCTCATCCAGACTGAGGGTTGATCCACAACGAGGGCACATATACGTACCCTCATTGGGAATCAACCCCCAAGCCATCAATTGTTCCCCTAAGGCACTAGGGGGACCCTCGCATAAACAGCTTAACGTGCGCAAATTTCTCGCAGCCATTTTGACAACCTACTGTTCTGTATATACTTTACATTATACCATGATATCAAAAATTAAATTGGTCAATGTTGGTCATGGAATGTAAAACGCTTGTCTTAATTTAAATCATCCTTTTGAAATAATTCAATCATTGTCAAGCTACACTGACATTATCAATAACCTACAAATGTGTTACCTACTTAGTTCATCTGTAAAATAATAATGAACTACAAGTTATGAAATAAATAACTTTTTTATTAACCAGAAAAACTAAATTACAATAATTGTTGGAAATGTCCCCCGTTTTGTTCAATGCACAAGTTTACGCGCCTCCTCATGCTGTGAAAAGCGTTTTGCAGCATTTCTGGCGTTATGGTTGCACATTGCTGAACAATTCTTTGTTGCAGTTCTTGCAAATTATGTATCGGATTTGCGAAAATCTTATTTTTTAAATAAGGAAAGATAAAATAGTCCATAATTGTCAAACAAGGTAATCTCGGGGGAAACTCAACTTCCGTATGCAAACTTATCAGCCGGTCATCAAAAAAATCGCGGAGAAAAGCAAGATTTTCTCGTGTAGTATGCGATGTTGCACCGTCTTGCTGGAAATAACCGTATTGAAGTTCATCATCGTCTAACTGTTGACCAAAATCAGTCAAAAAAATATTTCTGTACCTTTCTGCGTTGACTGTGAAATTGAAAAAAATTAGTCCAATTATGTGTGTTATGAGTTGCCACTCTCTGTGATCCAGAGCAAACCGCATTCGCACTGCTTTGTGATGCTGCGTAAGGCGTGGTGCGCGGACAGGTCTTCTTGATTTTAAATTCGCTTCTTTTAATCTATTTGTAACAGTTTGATCAGAAATGTTTGTTCTATGTGCTCGTACTAGGTTTCTTGTTGTGGCAATAGGCTTACATAGAGAGGAAAGGACATGAAATCGGTCTTGATTTTGAGTAGTTTTTCGACTTCGACCTTATCCAGCTCTTCTGACATATTGGCCGGTCTCCCGAAACCTATTCCATAAACGCTCAAAAGCAGAAAGGGAAACTCCAAGGTCCCTGCTAACATGTCGAATAGATTGGCCGTGCTGAATAAAGGCGACAGCACGAGCAACTTGCACATCACTAAGATGCCTCATTTTACTTCTAATCAACGAAGATTGGCAGCATGCAGTAATGGTTGATATGTTAGAAGTTTATTTCAAAGCAAATAGAAACTTTGAAAATGCTTGCACAAATTACGCCCAGCGTTTTTCGGAAAGACGACAACCACAGCGGACAATTTTTAACAGAATAATCAGAAATTTAGTGAACTATGGAAGCTTTGAACAAAAAAGACCTAACTATCAAGTTAACAATGCTGATATTCGTCAAAATAATATTTTAGAAAATGTTATAAACAATCCAAGTACATCAGTACGCCGAGTGGCTCGAGAAACTGGAATTTCGAAATCTAGTATTTATAGAACGTTGAGGAAAAACAAATTCCACGCATACAAACCAACAATTGTACAGAGCTAAAGCGATAATGACTATCAGAGAACATTTAGAAGGTGTGTCTACAAAAATGTGATACTGATTTTCCTAGGAAAATAGTTTGGTCAGATGAAACACGGTTTACCAATTGTGGAGTGTTCAATAGGCATAACTATTATCTCTGGTCTTCTGAAAGTCCACATTTGGTAAATCAAAGAAGATTTCAAGTGCGATTTGGTTTTAATCTCTGGTGTGGTTTGATTGGTACGAACTTGTCACCTTTTTTGTTTTTGAGTTTTTGCTTTTTCACCTTAGATACGCACTTAATAGGTTCTTTCAACTTTTGATATTAGAATTTAACTGTTAATTGATATTTGGAGCTACTAAGGAACGAGAATATGTCTGCCCTAAGACAAATTATTAACCCTGAAAACATGCAAAACATCTGGTTCCAGCAGGACGGTTTCCCTGCCCCTAATGCTCGTGACGTGCAACATTTTTTGAGAGAACATTTTAATGAGAGAATTATTTCAAATAATGGACAACGGCCTGCGAGATTGCCCGACCTTGCCCCTCTTTTATTTGTGGGGTGCCACTACTGAACACGAAGTATTTAATTTTGAACCACCCGAGAATCGGGAAATTTTATAACGAGTGCTGGACAAACACTATAACGTAGAGTTTGTAACTCTGTTAAAACAAGGTACCAAAAATGTGTGCAGTAGAATTGTCGCCATATTGAACAGTTTGTTTAAGTAAATCTGAACTTTTAATTTCGTATTTATTAGGCATGAGCCACAAATATAACGTCAAAAGGCCTTTGGCAATAATAATATGGTATTCTTGTCACATGGGTCGAAATCACGTGAAGCTAATTTTAATAGGGCGCCACCGAGAATTTAAAGCCTATCGAAGAAAGCGAACGCGACTCGTAGATGGTAAGAGAAGTCAGGTGGAAATAGGTAAAAGCATCTCAGCAATAAAACGAAACAAATTCAAACCACAAGTTCTAAATTTAATTCCCACTATATGATAAAGAATAAAATATTCATATAAATAATAAAAAAAAAAACGTCAAATATCAAATGATTGAATATTAATAATGTGGAATGTAAAGAGAAAAATAAAACAAAATTTAAATCATGCCTCTAAAGCATTCAGTTGCTCGTGATGGTACACGCTGTATATGAAACAATAACAGCTTATTTATCAACTGTTTTACACTAACATTTAATTTCATAGCCAACTAATTTCGTATTAGAGTGAAATTTTATTAAAAGTTCATATCGCTCGTATAAATAAAGATTATTAGGCATATTATACATTACTGAAAAGCTATTTTTAATGACTATCTACTAATTAAGAATCCAATATGGCCGCCTTAAGAAAAACAAAAGATAGCGCTAACAACTTGGAAACAAATTAAAATCTGGGAATACTGTTAACACTATTGTGTATATGTGTATTAAAAAAGTGTCTCAGCAAAGTTAAGAGTTCAAAAGCGATCGCATTTAACGTTATCGAGTTATTCAGGAAAATTGAAATCGGCAAATATTGTTTTTTTTTCAAAATATCTCAAAATTGTAAAAATCCCGAATGAATTTGGAATGAGATTTGTTGCGAGCATTGAATTCTGCAAAACATTCCCGATTTAACCGATGCTTTATCTCTTTTAATAACCGATATACCAATGGATCGAAATGTAGAAACACTGTATAGATGACAAATGCAAATAGTAATCATTATATTATTAATGTGTTTTAGATACCTTGGCGATGACAATTTTGGCGTTGCGATGTATAGTGAAAGATCACAGACACAGAAATCTTCAACATTCTCTGAAAAGTCCAAGCATCAGTTTAGCGAGGAAGCAACAAGACGACGGTGGTTTCGAAAACTTATACAACACTGCTTTGAGCTTATTGGTGAGTAAATAAAAATTACTATGTTCAAAATTAATACGGTATATTCAACAACAGCTATAGTGTCCTTACTCCAAAATTCTTGTAAATTGCTATAAGAGAATTTTGTTGTGATTTTATAGTACCACGCGATCATTTAAATTCTAAATTATAGCAGGCGGGATTTTTTTTATTAGGTTGTCCAGAATGTCAATTATTGATTAATTAACATTCTGAAACGTCACTTTGACAATTCAAATTGTAAATTAGTACTTATATATCAACTTAATTTAAATTTCACAGCCTGCTCTCATTTAGAATTTAAATGATTGCACGGTATTAAGTAACACTGAATTTGCATTTCTAAATATAACTGACATTGTAAAATAATTTCGCATCACATGATTTCTTCATGAAAATAATATTGCAAATAATAATGAACCTGTATAGCTAATGAAACCGTTCCTTTATTTACAACCTAAACTTTCACGTATAATGAATACAAGAGGAAAAATACTTAGAAATAGGCCAAAAGTGCTCGGACCTTCCGATTTAGATATTTCTTTGAGTGTTGTTTATTGAATATTTCAGCGGTTTTTCATAGAAATAATCGCTAATATATTTTTTAACAAAAAAAAAACAACTTAAAAAATAATGCATCATTTATGGTTATTTATATCGTGACTGTAAAATTACAGAAATTCAAGTGAGTAAATTAACTGAAATATAACTAATAAGACTAATACAGCATATGATACCTAAATATCACATTACATAAAAAATTAGTGACTTAGTTTTGACTAACGAAAAACGCACCACGCTATAACTTTGTTATTAATAATCCGATTTTAGTAATTCAAAAACCACATAAGACAGGTGTATAAATACTACAAAATAGTACAATTTTTATTTTAAGTCGATAGTAATTTTTTTTAATAGCAACACTAGTTTTTTTCCAGTTTGATAGAGATATTTTTTCTGAATACAATGGTGTGATTCAATTTGATTTTGTAAAATATGAAAAATTTTATTAACGTCTAAAATAAAGCATCGTAACAAATCATAATTCTTATAAATATTGCTCAAAATGTCTCCCACCTTGCTGAATACAAAGCTGACACCTTCTAGTTACCCCCATATGTAGTATAGCTCTTAGTATCCGGATATTCGAGTATCCGAGTTACTCATTATAACTGGAAATCCGGATCAAGATCCGGATACTTGTTTAACTTAGATTCAAGTATCCGAATATCCGATTTCGGATCTTTTATTATGACGCCTCAAATATAAAACTGTCCTTATTTGTATTTGATTAACGCTTGTGTCTATGATCGAGGTACCCAGGTATTTTTCGTTACATTTTTTCAGATTTTATCTAAAGCTCTTCGTTTTAGGATGCACGTTTATGCCATCGACAGCCTCATCAAAATAGTGAGAAATAATACAAATACTTACGTTTATAACACTTTGTTCATATTATTCTCAATGTCAAAGTTTTTTTAGACGTTGCTGTATAACCGTGGTACCCGGGTACTTATATTGTATTTTGTGCATGATATATTCGGGCAACTCTTAAGTAAAATGGAAATAACTTAGAAACATACTATTAGATACGTACTACACTGTTTTTATACACGTGTGTAGCATTTAGTCGTCGTTACAGAATGTTCATCAGAAATTGGACGATGCATAATTTGTGTATCAAAACAGCCGTTCTTCTGTAACTGGCGCTAGTGTGCACGCTTAAAAATGATTACTTGTTACTTTTGAAATTGTCAGGCTTCCATTTAAATTTAAAAGCCGTCGACTATCAAAAACGCTTAATTAATCGGTGATTATGCCACCCCTTGCCATCACGTTGCACTCAAGCAAACAACATACAAAGAAATAACTAAGAAAAACTTTAAAATGCAGTATTCCAGACAAACAAAAAACCAGAGCTGGGCGATAAGGATTACAGGTGTAATTGATTGCGGCTTCGATTACGATTGTTTTAATCGTAATTCAAAAATTTTTGAAATTAGGATTACTGTAATCGTTGATCGATGGAACTTAGATTACGATTGCAGTAATCGTAATCTAAGTTTACGATTTTTTAATTAATCGTAATCGAAATTGTTCAAAAAATGTCGGAGAGCTAAACGCGGCTCAATTAAACTGGTACGCCTTATATATGAAGGCAATAATTATCCGAATAAGAATAAGAGAAAACAAAAACAAAAAGATTTTAAAATACACCAGTATGAGCATAAAGAAAAATTATTCAAAATCCTATTTTGAGTACCTCTATTCTGATAATAAATCTTTATGGAATACATACTTTGCAAGATATTCGAAAAAAGTGCTACTCGCAGACCGGCTTTTGCACGTACTGGACCCTCATGACAAAGATATCTCGCGATCGAAATTATTAGTGCCCGTTCAATGAAGCTCCGCATCAGTATTCCATCAACGTTTTATTCTATGTGTGAAACAGTACAAACTAAACTCAACCCAACCCAACCTGAACAAAACCCAACCTAACTTAAATAAAACCCAATCCAGCTCGACCTAAACAAAACCCAACCCAACCCTTTGGGTGGATTACACTCAGAGAGAGAGAGCGACAGCGAAAGAGAGAGAGAGAGAGAGAGAGGGAGAGAGGGAGGGAGAGAGAGAGAGAGAGAGAGAGAGTCATTTTAAAAAACCACTTTTCCGGTATTAGTGGACTTCAAAACGTGGACATCTGCAAAAATGTCGAGGTCGAAAATTTTTGTCATCACAATACTTCCTTATAAAGAAAGTAAAACACCTCAACCAGGGCCAGGAATCGAATTTTAAATATTTGAACGATGCTGATACTTGTTTAAAAATGTTTACAATATATCCGTTGCTGGAAAAAGCTTCCTTGAAGTTCAACACACCACTAACTTCATCGGCACCGGTAGAAAGATTTTCTTTTGCTGGTATTATAAATACTCCACGTCGTCAAGCTCTTTCCTATTTTTCCTTCGAGAAATTAGTATTATTAAAAGCTAATATTGAATATTGTGAATGATGTATGCCATAAATATTGGTACTTATGTTATAGACAACAATAAAATACACTTTCTAAAGTAAATAACAGTGATTTTTCTAATATATAATAACAGTAATCCTTGCCAACGATTACAGTAATCCTTACAATTACAATTAATGTAATCGTTAATCGAACGAACTTGGATTACGATTACAGTAATCGTAATTTAAAAACAAGTATCCGAATATCTGGATACTTGAATCTAAGATTCGAGTACCCGTATATTGTCGACTCGGATATCCGCGCAAAAGTAAGAGCCCTAATATGTAGCATTCAAGATGAAAAAAAGAGGTCTCTCTCGACAAGTATGAATACTTCTCTTTCTTGAAACATACTCATACTCGGGGGGTGTTAAATATACACGGTCTTGAACATAGCTCCATAGCCAAAAATTGATCGGCGTTAGATCAGGTGAACACGCAGCCCACCGAACTGACCCTTATGCCCCTATCCATTTTTGGCCAAATTTAGCATTCAACCAGTTAACATTTATCCTGGCATTATGTGGTGGTATCCTGCTTGAAAAACACTCTATTGAACTCTGCAAGAAATTGTCCACATTTTTAATTAGTAGTTGGTGATATTTGTCCTGATTTAGAGCGCCATCAATGAAAAAGGGTCCAATCAATCTGTCACCCAAAATACCACACTACAAATTTATGGCGAATCTGTGTTTGGTTTCAACAATAATTCTTGGATTTTGTTGGCTCCAATAACGGTGAATATTTCTATTCAAAACGCCATTATTACTAAAAGTGCACTCATCAAACCAAATCAAATTTCTGTAGAATAGCCCATCTTGACGTAACATGTTTATATAGAAAACACAAAATTGGTATCGTCGACTTGGATCGTTTTCATACAAAGCTTGTCCTTTTTGTGGGATGTACGATTTAAATGCGTGTGTTTTTTAAAGATTTTATGAACAGTGCCAATGTTATGTGCGATTTCCCGAGTTGAAGTTCGTGGATTTTCTTGAACACTGAGAATGGCATCTAATTCAACATTTTCACAAAATTTGCGTCCATCTTGCTTTGGTTTCTTAAAAGCTCTCTAATTTCTTAAATTTCGTTAAATTCTTCTAAATTTCTGACGGTCAGGAACTTCTCTACCGGGAAAGCGAGCTGCGTAAATACGTACTGCTTTACCAGAATTTTTACGACATTCGAAAAACACCTGCACCATATCAGTTAACTGATTGTTATCCATAATAAAATAACAATATGATCACAAAATAATAATAAAAATGCAAGAAATAATACAACCAACAATAAACGGAAACAAGCTGACAATTCATAAATGACAGTTATTGTATTACGGGTTTATCATTGGATTCCGCAAGACACTTGAAAATTTTAGAAAAAACAAAATTTCTTAACGAAAACATTTTACAAAATGAAGTTGAAAAACACCATTGTATTCAGAAAAAATATCTCTACTAAACTGTAAAATGAAAATTGGCGCTATCGTATGTCAAAAATTGCATTTTAAAAAAATATATAAGTTATACTATTTTGTAGTATTTATACACCTGTCTTATGTGGCTTTTGAATGACTGAAATGAGACGCGTTATATTCAATTGCACGTCATTGATGACATTTACATGTTGTGATAACCGTATTAGTGAAACTAAAAAAGTTACTTTCTTAAATTATATTTGAGGGCTTTTATTTCATTAGTTTAGATGGACGTATACATTGATATTAATATACGCATTCATGGCAAATAAACACATAAATTCCGTTTCAATATTAAATTTCTCTCTTACATATTTTTAATAGACTAATAGTTCAATTCGGTGTTGTCAGATAAATCATATCTGTCAAAAACGCTTGTGTTGTGTATATTTTGCCTATCAAATTTGCGTCTATATTTTTGCTTTGATATAAATTGTATAAAAACAGTTCTTCTTAGAATTATACATCCTGTTTATTATCTATTTGCGTCCTTTGAATATAATGCCGAAAAATTTCTGTAAGCAGTCGAAGCTTTTTACAAACTTTTCTATAATCATCTGATTAGTGAGAATACCGTAAGTATTGGTAGGGTTTTCGACAATCTAAATCAATATAATAAATAAGTTGAGATAGACTGAAGTCTTAGAACATTTCAATTACTGAATATATTACGTTATAGTTATTGTATTGTGAATAATTTTTTTCTTTCGTTATATCAAATGTCACTGACAGAAATAAAAATAGACCCGGCAACATAAACAAACGAGACGTCATGAATCTACTATGACGTGCAATTGAATATAACGCCTTTCCTCTATATGTCATTACTTATTTCAAGAAAATTTAATTTACTGTTATGTTAATTATATATCCTATAATTAGTTTGTTACTGTTGAATTATTAAAATTATTATTGTATCATAACCTACTGAAGCTTCGCAATAGCAATTTCAATTATTCATCCTATATGTATACTATAGTTATGTATACAGGTTGAGTTATTAATAGCCGCTTCTTCAATTGCTCTTTGTGCTTTAAATAAAACAAAGAACAGTTATTGGAAGATTCATGGTTGCTTCTGGCGCATATTCTAAACATACTTTAAGCTCTGACGCACTTCCGGTTTCACCGGAAATAAATAAAACCTAATTTTTTTAATGGAATCACTCTATATATTTTTGGATTGTCTAGTACTGCTTTAAGTTGTATATTCAAGTGTTTTTTCTTTTTCAAAATTAATCCAACATTTTTTGAGTTGTTAATTTTTGTTGAAAATATTTGACCAAAACACCTTGCCAGAAAAAAATCATTTTCGCATTGTTTTTAAAAGTAAAAACATTAATTTTGGTGGTGCTTGAAGCCAAGAAAATTCTGCATCATTTCGTATAGGGGAAGGTGGGGCAAGAGTGGCACCTTAAGCTTTGACTGGTTCCCAAAAAATGAATAAAATCAAAATGAACAAATTTATTGTAAAAATAAGATACCCTACTATATGGTATAAAATTCTATAATAGAAAAACGAATATAACTCTGGTGATAACTTCGTAATAAAAAAAAAAGTAATTTGTTTGCATATGTCTACCTTTGCCCTACCGGTGGGGCAACAGCAGACTCTTAAAAAGAAGTTTATAAACGACAATGAACTCAAAATTTTATCATGAAATGGTATTTTTAACGACAAAACTCGCAAGTCCAGCCATCACAAACAAAATCAGAGCAATCTTCATGGCACCATTTGTTGCATGCGCTGCATTTAATCAATTCCTCATTAACTGACTCACTAAACTTTTCTTCACAATAAAAACAGCAGCAGTCAGAATCTGAAAATTATGCAAACATAAGCTATTTGTGAAAATACAATGGTAAAATTTACGAGTTACCCTGAACTGAATTTGATTTTCCTGGTATCGGTTTCTGTCGAGTATTCCCGTTGTGAGAAGTAGAGGGGCCGCTTTCTATATTTGCATCCAATCGGATTGTTTTTCCCATGAGAGATTTATTTGCTGTTTTCATATTTTTGGACTTCTGCAACTCCCGTTCCTCCAGGTCTTGCTTGTACGGGGAATTAGTGATTATTTCGGCTTTATCTTGCTTTCGCTTCTTTCTGGTTTGGGAAACAGGTTTAGCTTTTGGGAGTGGTGAGATCTCTGTTATTCTAACATGTTTTTTCTGTTCTTGGCTTTTTTCGTTGTGATTATTCTCAATTTCCTGGTTTTCTATTTCCTCGTCTTCTTCGCTGATTTGTCTAGGAGCCTCCGTAGACAAATTATGATTTTCTAACACATTTTCTGATATGTCAGGATTTTGTTCTGGCACTTCACTCACTTCTACATGAGGAGCAATGGCCGCTGCTGCTAGAAAATCGATTTCTGTAAAAACGTCAGGATTGTAAGGCGCAATTCCAGCTCTTTCAAAGCCATGTGTGATATTTGCTGGACTCAGAGCTATCATGAGGGCAGATTTAATCATCGGTGGCATATCGTACTCTGTGATGCGTTTTCCAGGATTATTTGTCATCCACTTGTCCATTTCACTATTTAGATAGGTCTTGAATGGTCCAAAAACGGTTAAGTCTAATGGTTGGAGTCTGTTCATAGTGTGAGGGGGTAGAGTAAGGCTTATGATACCATTGGCACGACAAATTTCTATAGCCTCTAATGACTTGTGGCTCGAATGGCAGTCTACAATTAACAAAACGGGCTTATCAGGTGATGGCCTAGTGCACTGAATAAAATGTTTAATAACTTTAACATATATTTCGGTATCTATCCGTCCATTCTTACTAGTAATTCCAATTGTTCCTGGCATAGCACCAATCAACAGACTTGGATGCATTCGAACCCTCTTAAAAATAGCAACAGGTGGTATGAAAGAACCACTTGCACCCACACAAACTACCAAAGTAGTAGTATTCCCTTTTTCTAAAGAAGTAATTCGCCCCACCTGTTTTTTGCCCTTTTGCGCTATAATTTTAGTAGGTTTTTGTACCACAGTGACACCTGTTTCGTCTAAATTAAAAATTCTGTCGTCCGAAAAGTTGTATTTATCCTTGACTTCTTTCAGCAAGCCAAAGAATCTTTCAATATTGGTTTTTGAAAAACTGGTTACCCTAGCGAGACTTGTCGCCTCAGGTTTACGGACAGATAGCCCACCCACTCTATTTAGAAATTTCAGGCACCAGTCGTTCCCAGCCATTTTCTTCACTCTGTTAAAGCTATGTGGTATCCCGTTAATTTCAGCATATTCAAACGCAGCCTTTCGGAAATCACGTAGACACATTCCGTAATATAAACTTTCCAACTGCAGCAAATGTTCCTTTAATTCTTGTTCTTGTGTTGCAATAAATGTTGGTTTAAAACATCCCAAATTAATAACTGTATCCTTTTTCAAAGATATTCGTTTAAACAGAGTGGAACGTGGTATTCCAAATCGTTCTGATGCTTGACTATATGTTAGTCGTTTCTGATTAATGCATTTTAGTGCCAAGGCCATATTTTCCTGAGACCAATTAGCCCTTTGAGTTTTTCTTTTATAACAACGGACCATTCTTAAAAGAGAATTACAAAATTATTCAGTAAAGGCAAGAGTAGACAAAAGAGGCAAGAGTAGATTTAATGTCTACTCTTGCCCCTGGTAATATATGTAATTAAAAAATTCCCCCCTAAAAAGACTACGCCACTGACTGGAAAAATTCGCTTGACATTAGAGAAGTTAGGTTTCAGTTTGTGACAGATAAAATCCTTAATCCTACTTTTAACTTATTAAGCTTAATATCGCATAATTACCACTTTCAATTCTTACATGGCACATCATAAAATTGCAACTTACCTTGTATTTTCTCAGTTTTTCCACAAATCGTCGCCGAAATTGTTCACCACACCTCTAATTCGCGGCAGCTAATTGTAACATGGTGATACCAACCGAAAAACTATAAATAGCGGCTAATTTAAATAATCTACTCTTGCCTCGCTGTCTGCGCTTGCCCCACCTTCCCCTAAGTTACCCAGTTAATTTAAATAACCTAAAACTATTGAGCAACGTTGCCTTAATCATCGATAGTGAACCCAACGCGTAAAAGACTTACGTATTTTATATTGTTCTTTGAAGTATGCTAACATTGCCATTTTTTTATGACTATACCAGTCTTCAAACCGCTTAAATGCCAGTTCAAATTGCTTCCTCGATTTAGTGGGCAACAAATCTAAAGCTGCCCACGGCTTATTCTATTTCGATAGAAATTTCATCACATTCTTTTTACATACACAAGTAATTTATTTTTATTTGGAACTCATCTATTTCACTTTTGGCAATCATAATGTCAGATTTTAAATTGTTTGGTAAATATCAGAGTAATTACTAGATTTTTCTTGGTAAATTTTGGAATCATACACTATTTTTTCTACATCTCTTATTATGTAGAAAAAATAGTGTATGATATTCGTTGAGAGTAAATAAAACTGGCAGTAAAAATCACTTAAATTCCCACTTTATTGATAATATATCATGACAATCGTTTCGACACACAGTGTCTTTTTCAGATGATATTTTATGGCTAAGAAACTCGTAGAAGCTTCAATAACAGTTTGGATCGACGTAGCCTTTACTTGATGGAAATGCATAATGTGTGTGTCGAAATGATCGTCATGATATGTTATCAATAAAGTGGGAATTTAAGTGATTTTTACTGTCAGTTTTATTTACTTTCAACGTTATGAATTTTCATCAAGTAAAGGCTACATCGATCCAAACTGTTATTGAAGCTTCTACAAGTTTCTTAGCCCTACAACATCATCTGCAGAAGACACTGTGTGTTGAAATGATCGTCATGATATGTTATCAATAAAGTGGGAATTGAAGTGATTTTTACTGTCAGTTTTGTTTACTTTCAACATTATGAATTTCCATCAAGTAAAGGCTACGCTACGCTCGTTTTGCATCTACTAAACTCTCAATAAAATCTCACTTTTAACACTTATATCATAAATAGCTATTTTATTGCGGTGGAGTCGAGTTGTACGAATTGTCTCCGGAGATGGGTCGAGTTGTTTCCCTATTGTATTAACAAAATAGATAGGAAGCATAATATTTATTTATCTACAAAATTTAATAATACACTCATGAGCAAAAGTACTGCATATTTTGAATATGTTAAATAATTTATTATTATTTTTTTTCATTTTTTGTTGAGTAGACATAATATCTATGACTTATCTATTTGATTTTATACAATTTGTCTACTTAAGTTTGGAATTATATGGAAAACTTTTTTATTATTAATTTTAAGAAAAAAAGTACTCTTCGCAAAAATTTGGAATTTGGTAGCGAGCATACATCGAACGTTGCACCGCGACGATTAGAATTTTTGGAGAAAAATACGTTTTAACCGCAAACGCGCGTTGCTCAATAGACCCCATCATTTTGACAACTCACCGGTGACAGATTGAAACTTCCCGAAATACTGCATCACTTAAGCCCTTCCCACCCTTCTACGAACACAACCTTCGTCACAATGGCCATCTGAAGGTAGGGATGTTTCCCTGCCTCACCATTCTACTTATACACGTATAATAATATTGATAATGATATACGTCGCAGCCATTTGCATTTTAGCGATTTTTACGTTTTGCAATTTAAAGCCCTGCATGAATTCAAATTAATTGTCAAATTTGACATAAGAATCGCGCAATCGCATTTTAATGAGTTTACTAGCAGTGACGTAAGCTAATCAACTTTAACATAATACGAATTCTAAATTACAGATTATTAATGCTATTTCAATAGATTGGCAATGTTATAGTTGCCCGTAAGCATGGTCATATGATTATAAAATTATATTTATTTCGGAAATTCAATATTTAGGCACGACATTGGCGGCAGAACAAATGTAGGAAGACGTTTCCAAGTAGCTAATTTAAAGTCTAAGTCAATAAGAACCACCCATTATGTATGAATGAAAAGTAGAAACTGTTATTGATATCAATCCCGCGGAATATACCGGGTGAGTCATCTCCGCGGGTAAGGCCGATTAGGTCTTTATGAGTAATGATATTTCGAAGGTTTTTTTTCTTCTCGTGATTGCTGCTCATTAGTAGCACATTTTAAAAATATTTTGTGTTATATAGTGTGTACCATAACTTGGTGGCTGACCTTAGTTATAGTTTTTTAAATGGAACACCCTATATATTATTGCATTTTTGTATTTCCCATATAATTCTTAGTAAAAAACTAATAAGATAGTATAGGCCTAAAATCTAAAGTTTTTGACTTATTCCCATTTTTCTGAAAAATTCAGTGTTTATATAAAATTATATTTCTCGAAAACGACGTATTAGATGGACACAATTTTTTGCAGTATTGTTTACAATAAGAGGTCCTAATAGACGCATGTTTTCTTTTTTTACAGTTACTAACTGCATGTGCAGAAAACTGGATTAAAATTACATGGCACGTTTTTGTATAAAAGTCAATTTTTTTAAATGGAACACCTATATATCAGTTCATTTTTGAATTGTTTATTAAATTTCATGTCAGAAACATGCAAGACGTTCATACCTTAAAAGTGACTATTACTGAGCTACTGTCGTTTTTTGATATAATTTTGTTAGTTTTTGTATAAAAGTCAATTTTTTCAAATGGAACAGCCTATATATTCGTTCATTTTTGAATTTCTTATTAAAGATGTAAGACGTTAATACTTTAAAAGTGACTACTACTGAGCTTTTGTCGCTTTTTGTCAGTACTATACTATATTAATTAAAACCATAAAACTGACAAAATTAAATCAAAAAGCGACAATAGCTCAGTAATAGTCACTTTTAAAGTATTAACGTCTGACATGTTTTTGATGTGAAATTTAATAAGAAATGCAAAAATTAACTGATATACACGTTGTTCCATTTAAAAAAAATGACTTTTACACAAAAATGTATCACGTAATTTTAATCCAGTTTTCTGCACATGCAGTTAGTAACTAAAAAAATAAAACATGCTGCTATTAGGACCTCTTATTGTAAACACACTGCAAAAAATTGTGTCCATCTAATATGCCGTTTTCGAGAAATATAATTTTATACAAACATTGAATTTTTCAGAAAAATGGGAATAAGTCAAAAACTTTAGATTTTAGGTCTATACTATCTGTTGCGTGCTTTTGGCACTTCTGACTAATTTCATTTCAAAATATTAAATAATATCTGTTTACTTAACCTAGCAATTATTAAATTACTTAAAAATTCCAAATTAATTGTAATGTCATTCTTTTGGCTAATACTGTATACTATTTATTATTTTCAATACACAAAATATATTCAAAACTTAAATATGTATTGCAATTCTACAGCTAAGCTTGTTTAACCTTCTTGAATAAACAGTTCTTTATATTTTTTCAACTACGTATCAATTTCTGTTAAAATAACTTCTACATCTAACATTTCTTAAAAATAACATCTGAATAACAACATTTATAATCTAAAGTAAAATTCTTCTTATAAAGCAAATATTAGAGTCACGTACAACAATTTTCTTAGATACCCTTTTGTATGACAACGATAACTAAAAGGTTCGGCGTCACGAATATGCATGTTTTTATCAATAGTCCTTTATCTGAAATTTCGTGAAGACCGAATAGTTGAATACTTCTATTACATCGTATGCGTCGTGTGCAAAAATTCCTTCTTGGAAAAGTCGAGAACCTTCTAGAATCCAAAAACAGGCGTGTTTCACCCCTCTCCAACAGTACGAATAAAAAGGCAAGATCGCTTAAAAATAAGGATTATTAATAATTGTTATCCGCCAAGTGACTGTAGACACTTCGAAGTAATTTTATATAGACCCTTGCTGGTCGATGGCTATCTAATGGTTGACGCATGATCTGGCAGTAATTTTAAATGTTAAGATTGTTATCACAGTGTACGTAAATAGCCGTGTCAAAAGCTAGTCGAGTGACGATTTAACGTACGTAGTGAGTGCAAAATTATCTAACGATCGTTAGTCCAACCTGAAAGAAGTCTTGGCAGATCCAGATGATGTACCTTATGGGGATTTGAAACGGTCTTAACACTGAACCCTTGCCGTCGGATACCGACTTTCGTCAAACTAAGAGGGCAAACATCTACCCCCGCAGAAGTCATCGACCGTCGCATCGTGTCTGCACACATCAAGGTAAAATTACCGTATTAATTAGGTCTCAGAGCGGCTTGGAAATTATTGTACCGTCGGATAACTTTTAAGATAGGATTAATCTGTATCTTTCTGTTCACGTTGTTGTTTGAATCATTACACTACTGTAAACAATAGTATTAATCTGAAATTTCGAGTTCATTGTTAGAATCTTTGTACTATTGCCTATGTTATCGTAACATTAAGTTAATCTTTTGAAAGTTCCAGTACGAATTATTCACTTTGTCAAATTCATACATACATTAGTTGTTGCATTTTGTTCAAAAGTTAATATCCGATTTTAATTTACCATTTGTATTTGCAACCAAGATATTGTCATATGTTATTTGTGTTCGTCTTTGTGTAACCACAATTTATTTTATCTGGCCAGAGTATTAAGTTAGGGATTGTTTAATCTAATGTAAAATGTGGAAGTGAAACATCAATGTATTGGTGTTAAATGTTTATTGTACTTTGCTTTAAATTGTCTTAGGTAATAAATATTGTTAAGTTTACGACACTTGTGTTTTAAATCAATTACTCCTCGTTCCTTGTGGTAATTCATAAGCTTAGTGAAAATTTCTTACTTTCTTTCACTGACATATCTAGAGCCACGATATGCTAATTCTAGTGATAATAAAATTTGAATCATGTTTATCAAAGTAAGTGGCGCTCATTAATTCCTTCGTAAATAATCACAAGATCATTCAGGAAAGTAATTAGCTATCGAAAAGAATCAACACCGGTTACCTGAGGAACTTCTTTACAAAATTACAACTTATAAGATTAAGGTAGGTGAGTTTTGTCATTAAATTAAATATACGCATTTATTCACTCTCTGTTAATTCAATTATTAGTGGTATAAATTCAATTACTACAATAAATATTGAACGACCCTGGGATTACTGGATGCGGACTGTGCTACTGGGCGAATTACTCTGTTCTTGCATCCAGTACAGTTGCTAATTGCTAAATGGTTCATTAATCAAATCCTTTACCTAGTTATCATATGAAACAATTCGGTATAGCAATTAATTAGCAACATATCTTATTACTTTTTGGCTAAAAATTATACGGGGAATTAAAAAATGTAATAATATATAGGGTTGTCCATTTGAAAAACTATAACTATGGTTAGCCACTAAGTTATGGAACATTCTGCATAATACAAAATGTTTTTAAAATGTGCTCCTAATGAGCAACTATCACAAGATAAAAAAGGCTTCGAAATATCTTTACTCGTAAAGGCACAATCGGTCTTACCCGCACACACTGTAGATTAAGATCATGATCATAATTGATAATATTACTCTTTTAATATATGTTAGCTATGTATATGTCGTATGTATTTCGTTTAGGCTCTCCAAGATGCACACGAAACAAACGCTCAGTGGAATAGAACAGGAGCCATGAACTATATAGAATCTAAACAGGATCCTGATGGGGCTTTCACGGATCCAGGGCTTACTGCGGAAGTTATATTAGCATTGTCGTCAAGAGGATTAGGATCAATAAGGAATCTGGATTGTGGAAAATTTGATTCAGATTATGAGAATCACGGTATGTAAATATTATCGTTAATTTAATGAGTTGTCCTTCATTAAAAAACAAATTAGCTTTTTATTTAATTAATCAAGGTGAAAATTAAAAGTGTTATATACTAAGATGTTAGAACTAACATCAAGAGGTAAATACTATTTACATATATACATTTATACTTAAAACGCATATGCATATATGCATGACGAGACCTTAAAGACCGAAACACGGTGCCTGTGCGTCGACTGTCGGTAATGACATTAGATGTATGTGTGTATCCCAACACATACATATCTGCATATACGTTTTGCGTATAAATGTATATATCTAAATAGTAATTAATCAAGGGCCGATTTCATATGTTTACCCTTAAAGACACATTAACTAATCGAGTAGTTAATTTAATGTTCGAGGCATGTCCGGAAAGTAAGTACCGTTTTGGAAAAAACTCATAAGGACATTTTCTTCAAAACAAAATTTATTTGTATATATAAGAGCATTTCTTAAACTAATCTTCTACATAGTTGCCACCATTCTTCACACATTTGTCATAGCGGCAAAGCAATTTCTGCATACGCTCTCCATAGAAGGATGCCGCCAATGAATACAGCTACTGCAGAACCCCATTTTTTACGTCGTTACCGCTGTCAAAGCGCCTTCCTCCAAAATAACACCAAGTTAAAAAGTAAGTGGTAGTTAGAAGGTGCGAGATCGGGGCTGTACGGCGGGTGATCGAAGTGTTCCCAATCGAATTGTTCAATAAGGTTTTGAGTGACACCTGCAGAATGGTGACATGCATTGTCATGAAGCCATGGAATGCCTTGACTGAGCTTCACACAGTATATCGTTCCGCATTAATGGTTTCACCTCTGGGAAGGAACAAACAGAATGCCCTGTCTGTCCGAGAGCACGGGGGGGGGGGTATATAGAATATAGAACGGAGTGGTGAAAAAGAATGGGGCGATCAGCAATATGATAAACCAAGACGGAGTGTGGACTAGGAACATTGAAGAAGCGGTGGAAGCACGTATAGCCAAGTACTTCCCTATCGAAGTAAATAGGGAAACAAAGATGCAAAGAATGGAGCAGAGGGGAAGCAAGAATGGACTGCTGCAGAGCTTCGCGATGCGGTGCTAACAACAACAAAAAATAAGGCCCCGGGAGGGGATGGCATTCCAGGATGGGATTAATATTTCAAACTGTTCCGAAAGAGTATATAGGAATGCTGAATAACTGCTTTGGAAAGGGGGGGCTGACATTGTCTGGCTCCCGAAAGAGGGAGAGGGATGGAGACCCATAAGTCTACTTCCCATGATGGGGATGATGTTGGATAAAATGATAGCTAGCAGACTAAGCGCTTATATGGAGGAAGCAAGGAAATTTAGTGACAATCAATACGGATTTAGAAAGGGCAGAGGCACTACAGGGGCATTGGAAATGCTGTTAGAGAAACTGGAATATAACAAAAACAAGGGTTTGCATAGCATGGTGGTTACACTAGACATCAGAAACGGTTTTAATGCCGTAAGCCATGGAGCGATAAGTGAATCAAACGTTGGAAAGGGTTGGGTCCCCGATCACGATCAGGAGAATCATAAAGGACTTCCTGGAAGATAGGATAGTTAGAAGTGAGGGGGATTGAGAGGAGAATAGAACGGGGATGTCCCCAACGGTCCTCGCCGGGACCAGCATTGTGGCTGGTAGTGATCGAGGGCAAGAGGAAAGACGCTAGGTTTGGCAAGAAGAGCCTTACAGGTGGCAGGGAAAAGATGGGGGCTATTGCTGGAATATTGTCGGAATTTTAAAGCTTTGCAATTATTTTGAGTATGCATTCTCGTTACACAAAATACTTATTTTCTCATACGTAGTGTAAGGAAGTATTGTGATGACGATATATTCCAGCTCGCGATTTTTGCATATGTCCACGTTTTGAAACGAGTGAAAAGACTCATCGTTTATTTACGTTATTTTACTTTGGCGCTTGACTTACTTGTGACAATAGGATCACATATTTGATGGCGTCAAGAAAGAATTAAGACGCCAGTAAAAAAAATTAGAGTACATTAATGGATAAAACGCTGTAATTGGGGCTAATAATGTGTTTTTAGTTTTAGTCAGTGAGTCCAAATAAAAGTGCTAGAGTTAAAAGAGTAAAACCCACCATTTTAGGCGTCATTTGTTCCAGATCAATTTTCCCTCAAGCACAAAACCTGTCAACTTTGTTAAATTTAAACCTACATTCTATTCAGTATGAAGCATGAATATGTTGCCAATAATAGACATTACATCGGCAAAAATTCAGGTCTGCCGGTCTTCTTACTGTCGCAGCTTTGTATATTTTTGAATGTTTAATTTTTAATTTTAAAAATAAGGAGAAATTTGATCATCTTTTACCAAATCACGATTATGAGACTCGATCTCAAATTAGATATAATTATCCAATACATAGACTCAGCATGTTGGAAAAAGCTCCGTTATATTCTAGCATAAAATTATTCAATAAACTTCCTCAACAAATCAAAGGTATGATAACTTTTAAAAATTTCAGAAGGGCTACACTCAATCTCCTAGTTGATTTAGAGCCCTACACAATTGGTGAATTCTTAGAAAGTTAATTTGCGACATTTTTGCCTCAATAGATTTATAATTTAAGTTTATATAATATGTACTAAAATAAGAAATCAACTTGACATGTTTCAACTCACATATTGCCGCCATCTTTATATTTTTAAGAATTATTAAATTTATTCAATAGTTGAGGTATAGAATAAGAACATTAATTTTTCGTTTAAAACGTATATACTGATATAATAAGCATAAGTTAAAAGTATTACAACAAGTAAAAATGGGTTGCCTAACCTTTAAGGGGAAATGTCATCAAGAAAATGTATATATAAAAATAATGATGAAAACATTAATTTAAATGGATAAAAATAGATTTCAGACTTGTACAAAATCTCAATTCATGAGAGAGTTTTATGATCATATTTAAACGTGTAGTAAATACCTATCATAATAAAGTACTCTTTATTCGAGACGACACATTGATAAGTTTTATGTTTTAATAAATGCAGAGGTCAAAATACATTTTAGAAGTTTTGTATGCATAAACACAAGGGCTTCAAAGATAGCAGAGCAAATCATGTGTGGTTTTAGAAAACCTGGAAAGACGAAATAACATTAATACTGTTTGTAGTTGTCTGCAAATCGACATACTAGAAGCAGAGAAAAACTGGATAGAGCTTGGAAGCAGTGCAGTGGATGCGAGTACTCTTCGTAATACAGTTTTCATGAAGAAAATTTCAGTGGTGCATGACGTGTTCCCGATTGTATCCAACAAAGGTATCTACAAAAAGAAGATAAGATTAACTTTAATCAATGGGAAAAAGAAATATATAACTAACAATGAGAGAGGCAATACATTCGTATACAAGTATAATGAAGGATGGTATTAAGAAAAAAGAAGAACATACCCACAGAAGGCGATGAATAGCAAGTGTGCGTGAACTTCCAATAAACAATTTTTGAGTAACGCCATTTGTATATACATTAACTGTCAAATGCGGGATATGTGTTTATGTGATTAAGAAAACTTAATGGACGTAAAAATGAACCAAACGATACCAACATAAATGTTAGTTGAAGAGACGTGGCGCTGTGAATAAGTAGCTATCTTTTGTTTTAAATAATATAAGGCCGCGAAAATGAATGGAGAGGGAGATGAATCCTGTCCTTTGAACTTGTTAGACGTACAAATTTTTGAGATCTTTTGCGATAGTAAAAAGAATGAGAGTAGGGGTTTTATACACTACTACAAATTCATTATTAGTTTTCCATGTATTAAGTTTTTGTTTTTGAATTCAAGTTAAATTTTAGTTTTATTATTGTTAGCAATTTTTTTGCATTTAATAATTTCATTTTTATGTTCTATTATAAGACTTTTCAAAATGGAGGACATGAATAAAATGGAATTTGACAAATTGTATGATGAACTTAAGTAAGTTTTTGAAATGAATATCCAATTTTAAATAATTGATGATGTAAGACGTACTCTAAAAGTACTATGTGAGAATATTTGCTTTTAGCAAGACGTTGAGCATCATTAATTTAAATAAATATTGTCTTGTTAAATTGGATTTATTTCTTTTGTAATAGTGGGAAGATAGTTAATGGTGTTGAGGGCACTGGAAGTACTATGTGCAAATATTTGCTTTCAGTGAATCATTAAGCATCATTAACGATTATTTTAGTCAGTCTTAATCAAAATTTTCAAATAAATAAATAAGAATAGACAGGAATGTTTCTTGATGGGCAAGCGCCAAGCCGTTGAATGTACTATGTGCGAATATTCGCATTTAGCGATTGGTATGGGTCATTTTCAAGACATTCTCGTTGCGAAGTTTTAGATCATCAAAGGCACTATGTGCGAATGTATGTCTTTGTTGAAATAAAAATTAGCTTCATATGGGAAAGATTATTTTTGTTGAATCAATAAATATTTTTATATTAAAAATAAAATAGCAAGATTTTTTATGTTCTTGTATTGTAAAAGAAAAATTCTTGATATAGCCACACGATAACAATGTTTTGTTACTGTTTTTCTAAAAGAGAATTATAAACATTTTTATGAAATTTAAACTTTATTTTATTATTGACCTTATCCAAATATAAACTAAATAAGAGACACACCAAAATAAAAGAAGAAAGATCACTGCGAGAACTCACAGGAATAAATGAAATGCTGTTAGGGAATAGACTTATAGGTAAAGATATGACGATATTTAATGCATTCTTAGCATTCATAAAAAATATTTATGCAGTATTTGTAACATTGAGGTTAAAGCACAAAATGTTTTATGACTATGCCCAACATGTGGCAATACTACAATTATTCTAATATCAATGTTACAATTGTGGTTGCATTGTTGTAACCACAGCAATATGTATATGTATGTATATAAATGCGTTCTTGTCGTAGCCGTTTGATAAAACAGTTTCCTTTCGTGGTTTAGCGGCTGTAAAATGAACTAAAAAAAACACAATAAGAATTAAAACGTTTCGATAATATAAATATTATCTTTGTTAATTATTTAACACAAACTAACTAAATCAAACATTAAAACACCAATAACTATTAATAAAACTGTAACATATATTTGACAAATATTTTTTTGACAAATATATTGGCGGCAAATATATGGTACAGAATAAACAATATTGGTGTATCCTAGACGACCCAGAATACATAAATGAAGCAGACACAATACAATATATTAAATTATTGAATGGTATGCTATTGCCAAATTATTAATTTCTGTTCGGTCATTTACTGCATTATCATGTTTCTTATTTTTTATGAGTTCTAGAAAGTTTCTAATTTTGTTGTTATGTTCTTTACATAAAACTGTTGTTTCATCAAATTTAAACTTATGTTTTGTAATGTTCATATGTTTTTTTAAAGCCGTAAGGTTTTTTGCGTATTTGTGTCAATTTAGTCTTTACGATAAATATTGTAGGGTTTGACCTATAACCGCATGTGTCAATTTTCATTAGCCATAGGCGATTAATCCATACAGTAAGTGGCAACATAGTAGGTACCCCTTCTTTCCTTTCCAATGCCAGCACGACCGATGCATGCACGTAAATATAAGTTAGCGCGGCTAGCAGTACCTATTCGACTACCGGCTTGGATGTTTGTAATGCGTTCAGAAATAATATTTACGAGTTGCAAGGATTTGTTTTTCTTTTTCTTTTCAGTAAATGCAGAGAATTATTAAGCTGCGTTCACGCTGCATGACACAAACAAAAGCGTAATTCTAATAAAATTAAAATAAGGTAAATAAAAAAGGATTCTGAAAATAATAATAAACTACTATATTTGATGTTTCCCGTTCCAGTAATAAGACGGCTTTTATGGCAGACTAGATCGCAACGTGTTCGCAGCTAAACACTGAATGTAAAATCTGGTCGGGAGAAGCCGGAGAAATGGAAAGATCGGAGAAAATCGTTGTGATGTCGGTTGTTGTCGGCACTGGTGACGGACAGTAGGGGCACCATGTTGCCACGTATTATATGTATACGTATAGATCGCACGCAAACATTGAATCCATATAGCTAATGAAATTTGACACATGCGGCATATACACCATTACAATCTCAACATGGAATTTTGTATACTACATGTGTTTATTTAAAGAAAGGATCTTTATCTTTAATATTACTAAACAGAAATCTTAAATTATTATGATTTTTATGTGCAATTTTGATATTAAATGGGCGTAATACTTTACTAATTTTTTCTGATAAATTTTTTACATAAGGAATTGCTACATATTTTTGTATATCTGTTGATTTTGAATGACTATTATTTCTATTATTATTATAGAATTTATTTATTCTATCTTTAATAATGGAATTTATAAAGTTCAAAGGATAATTGTTATTCATTAATATGTCTTTCATTTGTTGTAAGATTTTTGGTCTATATTTAGAACTTGTTAGCTTGAGTGTTCTGTCTATTTGTGAAATAACAACGCTTTTTTTGATTGACATGGATTGGTAAGACTCATGTTTATAGAAGACATTATTGTATTGAAAATAAGTAGTGTTTAAAGTAAGTTCAAAGGCTTTAATAAATTCTCCTTGCGGCAAACTAGTAAATTCTTGAAGTTCATTCCAATGTTTCTTAATAGTACTTATTGCAAGTTCAATTGGTATATTAGTATACAATGACACAACATCAAGAGAAACTAATATGTCTTTTTCATTTATTGTGATCTTGTTTAAAAAGTTTTTGAAATCAAAAGATTTTTTTATGTAATATTCATTTTTACATATTATATTTGTAATTAAATTTGATAGAAATTTAGCTAAATTATATAATGGACTTTGAATACATGATACAATAGGCCGTAACGGATTATTCATTTTATGTAACTTAGGTAATCCATATATTTTTGGTGGTAAAGAATTATTAATTTTCAATGATTTTGCCATATTTGGTGAAATGTATGAATTAGATTCCCAAGATTTAATGAGATCATTGTTTTCTTTCTGTAACTTTTTCATTGGATTGCTTGTTAATGATGTGTAAATGTCTTTGTCATTAAGCATATCGTTCATTTTATCATTATATTCTTTTTTATTCATTATTACTGTCTTATTACTTGTATCTGGTTTAATGACAATGAGATGTTTGTTGTTTTGGAGAAATGCTTTACTTTCTTTAATGTTTTTAGTTAGATTTATTTGTTCGGCTGTATCTCTATGCTTAGAATTATTTTTAAAATTTGTAATGGTATTGTTTATTTTACTTCTAATTGTCATTTTTTCAGTTTCAGGTAAACTATTTATTTTTGTTTCTATATTAGAAATTATATTTCCAACAGGAATTTTGTTGTTTGATTGATAATTAATTGCAAAATTGAGACCTAAGCTTAAAACCTTAGCTACATTATCAAGAATTTTTGTATCTGTTAAATTACAAATCCAATTTTCAGTATGTGTAATATTGTTATTGGTATTATTGGAAATAGTTGATTTATTTTTTAAATTCACAAGTTTTTTGCGTTGTTTTTGTTTAATTTTACTAAAATAATTTTCATAGGTCGTTACAATTTTATGCTGAACTTTTTTGAAATGTATATCATTTAGTTTCTGTTTTAATATCGTTTCTAAGTTAATAACATGTTGTTTAGTTTTCTGTAATTCTATTACAATAACAGATATTAGGTAATTTATACAAACATGTTTAAAATCATTAACTTTGTTCTGAAATTTATTTTGATATTTAGAATTATTGAAAACTATATGCGAGAATAAATAGGATATGAAATACTTGAATGTGTAACGTACATTAACGGATAATAATTATCACAAATATACATATATCCATTTATACGTAAACATAGGTTTACGTATAAATGGATATATGTATATTTGTGATAATTATTATCCGTTAATGTACGTTACACATTCAAGTATTTCATATCCTATTTATTTGTGATATGGCGGTGCCACCTATTGGCCTTATATACAGAGATACACATTTAGCGTACAGGTTTTGTCTTTAGCACAGTGTGCAAGATGAAACTGTCGTGTTCGGTGTCGCGCTTGGATGGCAGATGTCGCTGAGATATTCTCATAGGCACTTCTGCGATTCAACGGACATAAGACACGGTCTTAGTTGTGGATCATTACCAGCAGCACCACGTACACTGAAGAGGCCTCAAAGGCCGAAACACCGGTGTCTGTGCGTTCGCTGTTGGTAATGACACCTAAGTGTATGCTGTGTATCTCTACACGTGCATATATTCATATACGTTTACGTATAAATGGATATATGTATATTTGTGATAATTATATGCGAGAACTTAAAATTTACAAATTTAGGTATTAGATTCAAACTCTTACATTTGAGTAGGAGGATTTGACGATTCTTCATACTTGCTAGGTTTTGATGTTCTCGCATATAGTTTTCAATAATTCTAAATATCAAAATAAATTTCAGAACAAAGTTAATGATTTTAAACATGTTTGTATAAATTACCTAATATCTGACATTGTAATAGAATTACAGAAAACTAAACAACATGTTATTAACTTCGAAACGATATTAAAACAGAAACTAAATGATATACATTTCAAAAAAGTTCAGCATAAAATTGTAACGACCTATGAAAATTATTTTAGTAAAATTAAACAAAAACAACGCAAAAAACTTGAGAATTTAAAAAATAAATCAACTATTTCCAATAATACCAATAACAATATTACACATACTGAAAATTGGATTTGTAATTTAACAGATACAAAAATTCCTGATAATGTAGCTAAGGTTTTAAGCTTAGGTCCCAATTTTGCAATTAATTATCAATCAAACAACAAAATTCCTGTTGAAAATATAATTTCTAATATAGAAACAAAAATAAATAGTTTACCTGAAACTGAAAAAATTACAATTTGAAGTAAAATAAACAATACCATTACAAATTTTAAAAATAATTCTAAGCATAGAGATACAGCCGAACAAATAAATCTAACTAAAAACATTAAAGAAATTAAGCATTTCTCCAAAACAACAAACATCTCATTGTCATTAAACCAGATAAAAGTAATAAGACAGTAATAATGAATAAAAAAGAATATAATGATAAAATGAACGATATGCTTAATGACAAAGACATTTACACATCATTAACAAGCAATCCAACGAAAAAGTTACAGCAAGAAAACAATGATCTCATTAAATCTTGGGAATCTAATTCATACATTTCACCAAATATGGCAAAATCATTGAAAATTAATAATTCTTTACCACCAAAAATATATGGATTACCTAAGTTACATAAAATGAATAATCCGTTACGGCCTATTGTATCATGTATTCAAAGTCCATTATATAATTTAGCTAAATTTCTATCAAATTTAATTACAAATATAATATGTAAAAATGAATATTACATAAAAAAATCTTTTGATTTCAAAAACTTTTTAAACAAGATCACAATAAATGAAAAAGACATATTAGTTTCTCTTGATGTTGTGTCATTGTATACTAATATACCAATTGAACTTGCAATAAGTACTATTAAGAAACATTGGAATGAACTTCAAGAATTTACTAGTTTGCCGCAAGGAGAATTTATTAAAGCCTTAGAACTTACTTTAAACACTACTTATTTTCAATACAATAATGTCTTCTATAAACAAATATTTGGTTGTGCTATGGGATCTCTAATTTTAAGTTCCATTGCACAGTTAGTATTAGAAGATTTAGAAAAAGATATTCTTTCCAAAATTGATTTCATACCAGTCTTTTATAAGCGTTATGTAGATGACTGTATTTTATGTTTACCAGCAAACAAAGCTGAATATATTTACATATCATCCAAAACTTCAATTTACATTAGAAAAAGAAACAAACAATGAAATACACTTTTTAGATTTAACATTAATTCGTGAAAATAATCAAATTTTAATAAAATTATATCAAAAACCAACTTCTTCAGGTAGATATTTAAATTATGAGTCTTACCAATCCATGTCAATCAAAAAAAGCGTTGTTATTTCACAAATAGACAGAACACTCAAGCTAACAAGTTCTAAATATAGACCAAAAATCTTACAACAAATGAAAGACATATTAATGAATAACAATTATCCTTTGAACTTTATAAATTCCATTATTAAAGATAGAATAAATAAATTCTATAATAATAATAGAAATAATAGTCATTCAAAATCAACAGATATACAAAAATATGTAGCAATTCTTTATGTAAAAAAATTATCAGAAAAAATTAGTAAAGTATTACGCCCATTTAATATCAAAATTGCACATAAAAATCATAATAATTTAAGATTTCTGTTTAGTAATATTAAAGATAAAGATCCTTTCTTTAAAGAAACACATGTAGTATACAAAATTCCATGTGGAGATTGTAATGGTGTATATATAGGTCAAACCCTACAATATTTATCGGAAAGACTAAATGGACACAAATACGCAAAAAACATTACGGCTTTAAAAAAACATATGAACATTACAAAACATAAGTTTAAATTTGATGAAACAACAATTTTATGTAAAGAACATAACAACAAAATTAGAAACTTTCTAGAACTCAAATTAAGAAACATGATAATGCAGTAAATGACCGAACAGAAATTAATAATTTGGCAATAGCATACCATTCAATAATTTAATATATTGTATTGTGTCTGCTTCATTTACGTATTCTGGGTCGTCTAGGATACACCAATATTGTTTATTCTGTACCATATATTTGCCGCCAATCTATTTGTCAAAAAAATATTTGTCAAATATATGTTACAGTTTTATTAATAGTTATTGGTGTTTTAATGTTTGATTTAGTTAGTTTGTGTTAAATAATTGACAAAGATAATATTTATATTATCAAAACGTTTTAATTCTTATTGTGTTTTTTTTTGAGTTCATTTTACAGCCGCTAAACCACGAAAGGAAACTGTATGTATATATATATATATATATACATCAGGGAAAAAAACTGGATTTCGTCGAGCATTATGAAGCATATATGAAGCGAAATATACCAGTTGGTTCTATTACTAATTCCTCATTAAAGCTTAAAGCTGTTGAAAAGAAAATGTGGCTGTTCATAGGAAATATAGATAAAAATAACACAATAGATGAAGTGAAAGACCATATAAAGACCATCCTCCGACACTCCGATTACGAATGTTCAAAAATAAATTCGAAGCATGGCGCCAACTGTTACAAGGTAGGCATAAAGGATAAAGGTTATGTTGATTTTATAAAATCCGAGAATTGGTCGGAAGGTATTAGGATACGTAGATTTATATTCTATAATAACGGTAGAACAAATACGGATTTAAATTTTCACCACCCACAAGAACCAAACACAATAACTTAGAAAATCGAGAAGCATATAACCATATCCCAAACTCCGTTGTAAAAAGCAAATTTACCAAAAATGTTACATACATAATTGCCCAATGCCTGACAAATAAAATAGAAGCTGTTGATCTACTAATGCAGGACCTAGATTGTGATATCTTATGCGTTTCAGAACATTGGTTTAACATATACAACTTTAAGACCTACAATATTTGCGGATATACCTTGGGTACCTCTTACATAAGAAGAAATTATATACACGGAGGTGTATGTACATATATACGTGAAAAATGGTTTACAGTACTTTGATATTCCATTAGTGTCGGGACTTTCCGTGGACAAAACCTGTGAAATCTGCGGGATATATCTTGCAAAGTGCAACACAATAATATTATGTACATACCGTTCTCCAACTGGTGATGTTCAGGGTTTTCTAGATATTTTAGCAGACA
Source organism: Amphimallon solstitiale (assembly GCA_963170755.1). Lineage (NCBI taxonomy): Eukaryota > Metazoa > Arthropoda > Insecta > Coleoptera > Scarabaeidae > Amphimallon > Amphimallon solstitiale. Next base: position 66,518,961 of record OY720677.1, read on the forward strand.
CACTTACCAAAATTCTACGACAATATAAGCAAGATGTAAATATCATTCTAAGCGGTGATTTTAATATTGATATATCTACACAGACAAAAAATACTAGGGATTTACAGAACGCTTTAGTTAGTTTTGGATTAAAACAAACAATTTATGATTTTACAAGAGTTCAGGGAACATCAAAGAGTTGCATAGATAATGTGTTCACCAACTATACTAAATACGAGGCCCACACGTTTATCACATCTATTTCTGACCATCACGGCATTAGCTTCCACTTTAACTGTATACAAGCAAAACAAAATTACAGAAAAACAAGAAACTTATCGCATACAGATTAGGATATTTTCGAAAACGACATTAAAGAACAAACATGGTTAAGCTCACAGAAAGTAAACAATGCTGATATAAAATCAAACATAATCTTAACACAAATACTCTCTTGCTTGGAAATCGCTTTTCCTTTGAAGACCAAATTAATAGGAGCTAATAAAACCAGCCAACCTTTCTCGTTCAGCAATGAACTTAGACAGATTAAAGAAACTCTTTCATTAATACAAGAAACCTATAACCGCGTTGGAGGTGATGATCTTAAACAAATATTTAATTCTTACAAAAACTTTTACATCACGAAATTGAGAGAAGAGAAACGAAATAAGTACTTACGCTCTGTATACCAATCTGATAACATCCAGAAAGAGTTTTGGAACATCATCAAAAGGGAAACAGGCACATCTAACAACTTACAACATCGGACACCATCTGCTAGTGAATTAAATAATATATTCTGTAATACGGCAAATGAGTTTTCTGCATTGCATAAAGACAACAATGAATCAATAAATTTTATAGGAAATATTCAGTATAATGAACGTTCATGTTTTCTAGTACCAGTGACACCTTTGGAAGTACAGACTATCATTCAAAACATTAAAGCGAAAGATGCTTTGGACGTATATGGCATGAATACGAAAATGCTAAAAAAATGTTCGAATTGCCTACTGGAACCACTTGCTGATTTGGTGAATGCGTGTTTTGAGCAAGGAATTGTGCCTGATAACATGAAAATTGCAAAAGTGACTCCTATTTACAAATCCGGTGACCCCAATAATCCAAAGAACTACAGACCTATTTCCGTGTTACCTACACTGTCAAAAATCCTCGAAACCGCCCTCTTACTGCGCCTCACATCATTCCTGGGAAACCACTCCATTCTAACCGGGCAACAATTTGGATTCTGTCCGGGACAATCGACAGTGGATGCTGTATTATCGGTTTTAAACTTCGTTTGGGATGCTATGGAGGATGGGGACGATGGTTTGGTAGTGATGTGTGATTTGTCTAAGGCCTTCGACTGCGTAAGACATGAGATTCTCTTGGAAAAACTAGATCGCTACGACGTTCGTGGTTTAGCATCGAAGCTTTTAAAATCGTACTTCGAGAACAGAAGACAAGTTGTGTATGCAAACAATGAAATGAGTGAATCGCGACATGTTGAGCACGGAGTAGCTCAGGGGTCGCTTATTGGTCCTCTTCTGTTCTGTATTTATATAAATGACTTGCCATACAATATTTCAAGCCATGTGGTATTGTACGCAGATGACACTACTTTTTTATTCAGAGGTACAGATGAAAAACAACTTAAAACGAAAGCTGAAACGACATTGTCCAGGGCTGCCACTTGGTTTACATCCAATAGTCTTACTGTCAATGAAGCAAAGAATGTTCAATTACCATTCACCTGTAAACGTAGCAAAACACCTGCAAATGCCGGGTCTGCAAAGCTTTTAGGAATTACCCTGGATACTCGGCTGACCTGGCGGTCTCACATTGATGAACTACATACAAGACTTTCCAGTGCTCTTTACGCCATACGCAGGTTAATAACTTTATTAAATAAGGATGCAGCAATAACGGCATACCATGCACTTTTTCATTCCCGTATGAGCTATGGTATTCAACTGTGGGGCGAATCGACACATGCTGTAGACATATTCATTCTACAAAAAAAAGCAATTCTAGCAATAGAGCAGGTCAATGGAATGACATCGTGCAGGCCTCTCTTTGTTAGAAACAAAATCATGCCTTTGCCATCAGCATACATCTATAGACAGCTTCTTCGAGCTAAATTGGAGCTACCCACGTTAAATAGAAAAGGAGATGTGACGCAGTTGCGACTAAGATCTCAATCACAGGTTCTACTTCCGAATCACAGGTTGCAGACCACGAGTGCCAAACATAGACATCTAGAACTATTTAATAAATTACCGAACACTTGGATTGAAAAACCAGTGCCACAATTCAAAACATCCATTAAGAAATACTTATTAGAAAACAGCTTCTACTCGGTTACTGAGTTTTTACAAGATATCAAGAAGTTTCATTTTCATTGAATTATATCTACCATTAGTACACACATACATTGTTATATAGCACACGCCTACACACATTCACACACACACACGCTCACACACACACCACTTGTTTCGACGTTACCGCTGTATTTTACATGCTTTTGTATTTTATATTAGTTGGTACAATAAAGCTATTCTATTCTATTCTATTCTATTCTATGTATTATGTGACTGTTTGAAATGAAATAAATAAATATGAAATATCTGTAATCTCCCTTATCTGTGGTTAAAATAAGAAAAACATGACTTTCTGTTACTTTTATTTCGAACATATTTTGACACCATGTTTTCTGTTTCATTTAGTCGAATTAGATGGTTTGACCAAATCTCTCCAATATCGTGGCAATGATTCTGATCCCAGAAACGTGACGATAACTTACACACTCTGGGTAGGAACCAACATTACCGAAAATTATACTTTAGCTATAACAGCTCCTAGGAATACCTCATTCTACAGTGTTATGCAAATGGCCATGGAAGCAGATCCTAGATTTTCGTTTGAAGCCTCCGAATGGCCTAACGGGCATTATGTCCACACATTGGCCGGATACAAGGAAGAACCTATGGGATATCATTATTGGCTCCTTTATAGATTGCCAGAGGTTCCAGATGCATTGACACCTCCCGCTAATCATATGGTAGCACCAGTTGGTAAGTATTGATGACAATGATATTTGCTATGAAAAGTAATTATAAGTTTAACGATATTGTGCAATATTAAAACGATATAAAAGTTATCAGTAAATGCGTAAAACTTGTACGTAAAAGTGCTTGAAACTTGAGGATATCTTATAATAAAGAATATCGATAAGTCTTACGTACAGTGTTCAAAAAATTATTGGTTATTCTTCTTATATATCTCTTCGAAAGAAAATAAATTATAACTTACGTTGCCTGTTTATTACTCCTAAAATACTTTTTAATCCTGACTTATCATATACTTACGTAAATCTGCAATTGGACATGGTAGATGAAACTCATATCATAAATATAATTAATAGCTTTAAAAGTAACTGCAGCCCAGGTGACGATGGGGTTTTGGTCTCTGTTATAAAAGCATGCGTTCATGTCATAGCAGAGCTTCCCGTAAAAATAAGAAATAACTCCCTAGCATTTGGTATTTTCCCAGATCGTTTGAAACTGGCAATAGTAACTCCTATTTTGAAGGGCGGTGATGACAACCTGATCCAAAACTACAGATTCATTAGTGTACTCTCATGCATTGCTAAAATCTTTGACAGAGTAATGAGTGACAAGATTATAACTTTCTTTCGCAAAAATAAACTGTTCAGTAATAATCCACATGGCTTTTTGAAGGGAAAGTCAACCGAAACAGCATTATTTGAATATATAAATAATATTTATCGAGCCCTCGACGATAATAACTTGGCGCTAGGAGTGTTTCTGGATTTCTCTAAAACTTGCGACAGCATTAGTCATTGTAAGTTATTACTGAAGTTACAGTGCTGCGGAATTAGAGGCACTGCCTTGAAGTGGGTACAATCATATTCACAGGACAGAAAATAAATAGTAAAAGTCGTTGCCAATGGAAACATTGTAAAATCAGATCCGAAAGTCACAATAAGGGGCCTGCCTCAGGGTAGTGTCCTTGGTCCTCTGTTATATAATACTAATATTATAGATCTGTGTGAATTGCTACTGATTACCCCACATAAACATTTTTCTGCCATACAATATGAGGCAGTAAAGGTTTTACATAGAATTAAACTTTCGACAATGCAAAACTACCAAGTCCTAAACACCGACAAATCTGCAATTGTTCTTTTCAAAACAAAAAAATCGATTTCAGTATGGAATAATACTATGATATCAAAAATTAAATTGGTCAATATTGGTCATGGAATGTAAAACACTTATCTTAGTTTAAATCATCCTTTTGAAATAATTCAATCATTGTCAAGCTACTCTGACATTATCAATAACCTACAAATGTGTTACCTACTTAGTTCATCTGTAAAATAATAATGAACTACAAGTTATGAAATAAATAACGTTTTTATTAACCAGAAAAACTAAATTACAATAATTGTTGGAAATGTCCCCCGTTTTGTTCAATGCACAAGTTTACGCGCCTCCTCATGCTATGAAAAGCGTTTTGCAGCAATTCTGGCGTTATGGTTGCACATTGCTGAACAATTCTTTGTTGCAGTTCTTGCAAATTATGTATCGGATTTGCGAAAATCTTATTTTTTAAATAATGAAAGATAAAATAGTCCATAATTGTCAAACAAGGTGATCTCGGAGGAAACTCAACTTCCGTATGCAAACTTATCAGCCGGTCATCAAAAAACTCGCGGAGAAAAGCAAGATTTTCTCGTGTAGTATGTGCTGTTGCACCGTCTTGCTGGTAATAACCGTATAAAGTTCATCATCGTCTAACTGTTGCACAAATTCAGTCAAACAGATATTTCTGTACCTTTCTGCGTTGACGGTGAAATTGAAAAAAATTGGCCCAATTATTCTTCTGCGAGAAACTGCCATCTAAACACCAATTTTCTGAGCATGTAGTGGCGTTTCAATAAAAATATTCGGGTTATCAGTGCTCCACATTCGCATATTCTGAGAAATGATGTATCCCGAAAGGTAGAACCAAGCTTCGTCAGAAAAAAAAAGTTAAGTTCAGCAGATCGTCATTCATTAAATTATTAACGAACCAATGGCAGTACGCAAGGCGTCTGGGGTGGTCTGCAGGCAGAAGAGCTTGATATGATTGCATCTTATATGGATGCATGTTCAGGTCCTTCTTTACAATCGTTTGGGATGTTCCATAAGAAAGCCGAATTTCTTGAGAGAGACGTTTTAAAGGTATTGTAGACTTCTTCCATACGTTGACGAACGTCATTAATAACTTCTTATGTACGAACTCTTGGTCTACCAGCACCTTTTTTATGCGTCACAGAACCAGTTTCGCGAAACACTTCAACAGAATTTGTAAGGCATGCATAAAAATTGTCCGGTAATACTGCTGGGAAGTGCTCTCCAAAATTGTCCAAACACAAACGTTGACTGTATTCCCAAATTTCATTAACTAGCACACCCGTTCGAAAATAGGATTCAATCATGTAAATTTTGTGCTCTGTGGTGAGAACCATGATACAAAAACCGTGCAGGATTAGAAAACTTCAACACAATAACTTGAGAGATTTTGAAATTCAAAAAATTATGACATACCTAAATGTACGATGCACGCTACGACAATAATTTTAAAATCCATGACCACCATTGACCAATTTAATTGTTGATATCCCGGTATGACTATTGATAACAACCTTTTCACGTTAAATAATAATGTTAAAATTTTAGGCTTTTTCTTGATGAAAATATAAGCTGGAGTCCGTATCTTGATGTATTAGTAAAGAAATTAAATAAAATCAGTTACTGCATAAAAGTCCTAAAATTATACCATATTTTAATTTATTTACAAATTTAAATATGGTATACTTTTGTGAAGAAATCTCCCAGATTCGGGCCGGGGATTTGTAATTCAAAAACAAATCTTTCATGTAATATTTGGCTTTCCCTTAAGAGAAGCATGTCGTGGAAAATTTAGGTCTGCCGGTCTTCTTACTGTCGTAGCTTTGTATACTTTTGAATGTTTATTTTTTAATTTCAAAAACAAGATGAAATTTGATCATTTCCTACCAAATCACGATTACGGGACCAGATCTCAAATTACATATAATTTCCAATACGCAGACTTAACATGTTGGAAAACGATCCGTCCTATTCCAGTATAAAATTATTCAATAAACTTCCTCAACAAATAAAAGATATGACAACTTTTAAACATTTCAGAAGGGCTACGCTCAATCCCCTTGTTGATTTAGAGCCCTACACAATCGGGGAGATAATGAACTATTTATTTATTATTATAATTTAAATTTATATAATATGTAGTATAATATGAATGATTACCTGACATGTTTCAACTCACAGATGTATATGTATATACAGGGTGAGTTTTTTTTCATTATTTATATGGGGATCTCGAAAACCATAAGAGATGCGCATTAGGTTAAATGGAGAAAGATTTGCATCTTTATAAGCCTCATCCAGATACGTTTTTGTCAATTTAAGAAAATGCATGGTTTACTAGATGTTTGCAAAAAATAGAAATTCTCCAAAACCTTTTAAGTGCTGTAAGTCTTCTATTCTTAAAGGTAGAAAAAAGTTTTTAGAACATTGTTTTTAAGAAATTCAATTTCAAGCAACGACATCTTCTTAAATTTTTAATTTTGCTTAGCATTTTTGAGTTAACAAGCAAAGTCTAATTTTTTTAAATGGAAACCATAGTTGGGGCTATGACATATTCTAATAGTGCATTTTTTTCTGCTTGCAATGATGTAAGAGTTGTAGAACTTATTTTAATAAATAACAGCACAATACACTATTATTATGTTTAACAAAAATCATGTCTTGCCATGGAAAACGCGATATTAATAATTGAAGCATTATGTTTACTTCGTCATTGACAGTTCGTTCATTAGAGTGACTATAGTTGGTTTTGTTAGTGATTTAGTTGCTTTACAAAGTTAGTTATGGTGTACACAAATCTTGAGAAACATGATATGATTGAATGTTACATTATTTGTAACAAAAATAGTAAAGAAGCCGCTGAACGCTATTTTTTATTGTATTTTGATCGCCCTCAACCATCGTTAGACACCTTCAAGAATTTATACAATAATTTAAAAGAGTATGGAAGTTTTGTTAAACCTAGAAATAAGGGTAACATTGGTGAAAACACGCAGATAAATGTTTTAGCTGCTGTTAATCAGAATCCATCAACATCAACGCGGCAAATTTCACAAGGCGCTGCTACCTCACAACGCACAGTTGTGAGAATTTTATCAAAACATATATAAAAAAATAGTTGGTCAAACTCTACACCCTGGAGACAATGAAAGACGATTGAATTTTTGTGCTTGGTTCGTAAATATGTGCCATGAAAGTAATAACTTTCCGATGCAGATCTTATGGACCTACGAAACACGTTTTACCAACTGCGGCATGCTCAATCGCCATAATGAACACCTGTGAACGCAAATAAATCCTCACCGTTTAGAAGAAAGGCGACCCCAGATTAGGTTTGGCTTCAATTTATGGTGTGGTGTTATTGGTTTGCAACTTGTTTGGTCATTTATTTTTAATGAAACTTTAACCGGAAATTGATATTTGCAATTTCTTAGGGAAGATTTCGACAATATCCTAGTTGAATTAAATTTACGGACCCGTACAAACTTACGGTGGTTTCAACACGACGGTGCCCCGCCTCACTATCAGGCACAGGTCAAAAGATATTTAGATGAATTATTTCCAAACACGTGGTTCGGCAGAAATGGTCCTGTTTTATGGCCTACACGTTCCCCAGATCTTTCACCGTTAGATTTCTTCGTCTTTGGAGCAATAAAAGATCTCGTATATGTGCGATCATATGCAATCCAAGAGGAGCTATTGGAAGCTGTTATTAATGTATTTGATAGCTTCGATGGGCGCAAAATTAGGAGAGCTATTAACTCAGTGTTGAAAAGGTGGCCGTATGTGCGCCGATAATAATGGTGGGCATGTCGAACACTTAATGTAAATTTACCGTGTTACGTGTTGTTAATAATTAATTCGTTTAGCGTTTTTATTGTTTCTTGTATTACATTGTATATTATAAGTTTCTTTTCTTTTCCATGGCAAGACATGATTTTTGTTAAACAAAATAATAGTGTATTGTGCAGTTATTTATTAAAATAAGTGCTACAACCCTTGCATCATTGCAAGCAGAAAAAAACGCACTACTAGAATATGTCATAGCCAACTATAGTTTCTATTTAAAAAAAATATACTTTGCTTGCTAACTCAAAAATGCTAAGCAAAATTAAAAATTTAAGAAGTTGTCGTTCTTTGAAATTGAATTTTTTAAAAACAATATTCAAAAAGTTTTTTTCTAACTTTAAGAATAGAAGTGTTATAGCACTGAAAAGGTTTTGGAGAATTTCTATTTTTTGCAAATATCTAGTAAACCATGCACTTTTTTAAAATGACAAAAACGTATCTGGATGAAGCTTATAAAGATGCAAATCTTTCTCCATTTAACCTAATGCGTGTCTCTTATGGTTTTCGAGATCCCCATACAAATAATGAAAAAAAACTCACCCTGTATATTGTAATGTTTAAAATGCATCGCAATCAAGGTATAATCTAAAATTAACAGTTTTCAAATTTGATTGTATAGTATTGTGGTAGAAATATTATTTATCGCATATAAAATGGAATAACTTATTTAAATATTACAGATATGTAAAATGTTTGTTAATTACTAAAAGAATTTATATTGTAATCTCAAAATTAAATGAAAGAGTAGAAATTAACAAAAATAGTATACAGTTTAAAAGTCAAAGTAATCAAAAATTACATATTATAAAGGTAGGAAACTTATTTTACTACATAAATGTTCATATTAAAACATGAAAAAAATCAACTATGTTGAAATGTGAGTCCTGGTTACAAAAAACAAAAAAGGAGATTTTTATTGATTTTTGAAAAAGAACAAGTCTGGGCAAAATCGAAAGAGATTATTTTAAATACTTTCGAATATTATTTCGCATCGTTTCTAAGTGGTTGTGAATTCATTTACAAGAGAATTCATATTATGTTGAACGGATACGAGTAAATATGGTTTTGGAATTTCCTGAGTTTTATCTGAAAGAAAGAACTTATAATTTGTAAAGTTGAAAGACATTTATTATGCCAGAGATAGAATAAATCCAGCGGTGATGGTGTATATTGGCAATCTTAATAGAGGAATTGAACGGGACATTGTGTAAGAAAATTAGATTGGTGTTTCCTGTAAATTAGAAGATAGTTGTGTGCTGATCAACTCTACAAGAGGGTGCTTACATACAGGAGAGGAAGCCAGTTCGAGTTCCAAAAGATTTAATGGATTATTATTGGATGATGTATTATACGTCAAAATGCTGTATGGAGAAATGTCAAAAAGTGTCATTGCGATAATTTATGGAAAGGATTATATCTATTTGCGACAAGAAGAAAAAAACGATGAGTATAGAATTATAAACATTTTATGTAAGAATTTTCCGTATAAGAACTTGAATTGGACGACATTGATTTTATATAATAAGAGGGAGAGGGCATTAATGTGATTGAGTTATTTTGTTAGATTGTTCGATTTTATATGCAACATTTGGATACTTTTATCATCGTAAAAGTATTATTTATGATTCAGAACCTAATTAAAATTAACTTATTACCTTGAAAATGGATTGATGATGTTGTTTCTAACAACACATTTCAATTATAAATTTGTCAATTGAATGATTGTTGACAGGTAGAAGTATTTAATTTCATTAATTTTGAGAATTTGATTTCTGTTATATTTGAAAGGTTTTTTTTCAACATAAAGCATTTAAAATATTATTTTGCATACCTATTTAACAATAATAGGATATTGTTAATATTGAAGTATCAAATAAATACTTATTTAACCTAGAAAACTTGTGTTTATTTTAAATTTGACAGATCTTAATGACATTGGCTAATTTGGCATATCATGTAAAGAATGATTCACAAGTATTTAATTTGACATTATAGAAAAGTAATTTTTATAGATTAGGAATCCAAATGTATGAGAAGAAGAGTTTATAATTAACCATGTTCTACTGACTGAGTATAATTTAAGTGAGTATTTAAAGTAAAAGCCGGAGGTTTAAATTATTAATTTTTTTTTATCAGTCCGTCAAAATACAGTGTATGTATTACCTTTGCGACTGTTTGAAATGAAATAAATTATTATTATTATTCCATCTTAATTGTTTTAGTGTGCCATAAGACAGTTTTCTGTTTTCTGAGTAGTTTTCTTCCATTCTAAGTCCGAACTCTTCCCAGGTCTGTTTCTGAGCTCTTTTTATTAAGTGTTTTACTTCAGTGCGATCTATTTTGTGCTTTTGAAGGTCATTTCCTATCTTCGACTGCAAGTATTTTCTTCATTTATTTTTCTTATATTTGTATTTCTTTTACAGGGTTACCGATAAATAGGTACCAGGCTATACGAATCTGAAGAATATGTATAAATGTCTAACTGAAAATCAAAAATGAAATTTATTTGTAACACATCAAAAATTTCGAAAGTTTTACGGCCAAAATGTAGTTAAAGTCGGCCCATAACTTTGTTTATCCTATACGCATTTAGGTAAATACCAGGAGTAATCCCAGTTCTTCCAAAAAAAAAATATAAATTGCAAATAGTTACAACTTTTGAGAATCAATGGCAATTGAAAAGATTTATGGCGATGTTTTTTTTTTTGTGTGAATAGCAGGCCTTTATGTGGACAAGGTCAACAACCTCGGTGCATTACCATGTTTTTTTTTGTTAAATTGAAGTATATTATTTGAAATTTGAATTCCTTTATCTCAAAATTCTTATGTTTGTATATTAAGGGGGCTTACATTTGCGCATATGGCGCCACCTCCTTACGTCCTACCTCACGGCAGTTAGTCGGCACCTATGCGTAAGCCCCCTTAATTGCAACAGGCTCGGACTCGAGGAAAGAAAAATCAATTTCTCGTCACTGTGTGCACATTGGACCGCGATTTTTTTTGTACAGGCATTACTAATATTTTTCTTTCATGCCCCTTTTTTAATGACGCTATTTAAAATTAACCCTGTATATTTGAGATTCTTGATGTTCCACATACTTCTTTAGCTGTTGCCAGGATTATCCGCCTAAAGTATTACCATCTAGTTTCTATTGTCATAATTGTGTACTTCTGTTCATTTCTCTAAATCTTTCGACTAATTTCGGTTGGAACTTCGCATGTCGGGAAGAAAAAGGTCCGTCCTATCCCAGCATAAAATTATATAATCAACTTCCTCAACAAATCAAAGGTATGACAGTAAGGAATTTTTACTTCAATTTGTTAGGGGTTTATTTCAGTCTGAGATTATTAAGACTATTAATTTGTAATTATAATTTGAATTTATATTATAATATGTAATATAATATACACATAATCTTAAATAATAATAATAATTTATTTTCATTTCATATATACAGGGTTACCGCTAAATAGGTACCAGGCTATACGAAACTGAATAATACGTATAAATGTCTAACTGGAAATCAAAAAAGAAATTTATTTGAAACTCATGAAAAATTTCTACATTTTTAGGGCCAAAATGTAGTTAAAGTCGGTCCATAACTTTGTTTATCCTATATGCATTTACGTAAATACCACTAGTAATTCCAGTTCTTCCAAAAAAACGATAAAATGTAAATAGTTACAACGTTTGAGAATGAATGGCAATTAAAAAGATTTTCTATGGCGATGTTTCTTTTTTGTGTGAATAGCAAGCCTTTATGTGGAAAAGGTCGACAACCTCAGTGCATTACCATGGTTTTTTTTTCTTTAAATAGAAGTATATTATTTTGAATATCTGAAAATTATGTTTGTATATTAACTGCAACAGGTTTGGATTCGAGTAAAGGAAAATCAATTTCTCGTCACTGCGTGCACATTAGACCGCGATTTTTTTTGTACGGGCATTACTCATATTTTTCTTTCACCCCCTTTTTTTAATGACGCTATTTAAAACTAACCCTGTATATATATATATATATATATATATATATATATATATATATATATATATATATATAGGAATAATAGGTTCTTGGGGAATCTAGCAATCATAAACTGGTTGTGCTTTAGTTCTTTATTCTTTCTGCCAATATTCTGCCAACTCCAGTAGATTACTTAACTTTCATTCTAATCACCCTATGAAACAAAAATTAAATCTTTTAAGAGCTATGAAAGATAGAGTGTCTAGGATTAGTCATCCCTCTCTATCATCAAAGAATGTTAGAATACTTAGGTATATTTTCATTAATAATGGTTATCCGAGAAGTTTAGTACACAAAGTCATGTTTAACACACCGGTGGACTCTGTCCTGACCCCTCGTACGGTCGACGTCACGAATAATGTTAGATATTTCCGGTTTCCATATATACAACACATTTCAGAAAGACTTTCCCCTCTATTAACAACCCAAAACACAGCTCTTGGTTTTTATAACATCAACCCCATACGTAGGTGTTTTAGCAGAGTCAAAGACAAAACGGACTTAGAATACCGCTCTAATGTCATTTATTCGGTGCCCTGTAAGGATTGTGAACAAATATATATAGGTCAAACGTCAACCTGGTTAAAGACACGTCTCACGATGCATCGTAGTGACATTGCAACTAAGAAGGATAGATGTGCACTTTCTTTACATATGAAAAACAATAAACATGTACCTAACTTTGACGACGCTAAAATACTGAGAACAGTACGGAGCAAGAAATGCAGAGAGTTCCTAGAAATGGTTGAGATTAATAAGTTAAGTAACACTATGAATTTCAGATCAGACGTTGATAACCTCAATTCAGTATATGCGTTTCTTTTAACACTTGGTGCATCTGGCAACAGAACAATAAATGTAACTTTGCATTCAACCAATGAATAATCTTCTTTTAGAACTAAGAATTAACAGTCACACACGATAACACAAACTTTAATCATGCATTCTATTACACAGTTTTGTATTGTCAATTTAGATTACCTTTAAATCATCAATTTCGCGGTTTATTTTGAAATTATATTTTCATGCATACTTTGATATGTCAAATTAAAATACACATAGGGTTTTCGATGCTGTTGTGTTTCTCACTAGACAACAATGTTGGGGGTTGGTATTGATGCGCACAGATGATCGAGTTGACATCCATCTATTGCTTGACATTTTGTTCTTGACCGTTCAATCATACACTTTACACTACAGTGTTTTCAAAAAAGAAAAATTATATTCTTTTAAAAATGTAACGAGGTGTTAACCAGAATAATTTTACCGTGTTTTTTTGTTGTGTTCCGTCTAGAGTTTTTAATGAATTTTAATCTGTGAACATCATTATCATAACCACTGTTAAGACCAATAATGTTAATGAAAATCAATCATAAAGAAACATGCACTTCTGTATCATGTGATATTGTCCACATAAACAGTTCGCATTGTAAGTACATTTGTAAACTTTTAATATATCAACACACTCAATTATTGTGATCTGCTTCCACAGTTGATGCCCTGATGAAGTACACGATCATATGTACGAAATATTGGCAGAAAGAATAAAGAACTAAAGCACAACCAGTTTATGATTGCTAGATTCCCCAAGAACCTATTATTCCTGTGTTCTAACGGCAAAGACTTCTTGCTTTCTCTTATATATATATATATATATATATATATATATATATATATATATATATATATATATATATATATATATATATATATATATATATATGATATTAATTTTTATTGGACGATTTTTAGGTCGTTATACTAGTTTTAAAATTATTTAAAACTAGTATAACGACCTAAAAATCGTCAAATAAAATTAATATATATATATATATATACAGGGTGTTATAAATTAAGAGGGCACTATTGCTAACTTTGTTATTGATGATGCTACAGTATCGGTTAAATTAGCGAAGTAGTAGTATTTTTATCGTGAACAAAGATGGCAGAACCGAAAATACAGTTGAACTTCTAATTTTCGCGCTATTTACAAAAGTTACTTTTCTTTAAACGGAACACCCAGCATATTCTTGCATATATTGAAAGAAGGAAATATTTTAAAAAAGAAGGCCTACATACATTATTGACAGAAAATGAAAATTGCGGCAGTTATCCACTAGTTTGTACAGCAATTCAGCTTCAGCCTACTTTGAAGTGCATCCCAATAATTCTATAAGAGACGCTGCTTGGGAATTAGACGTAAACGTTAATTGTGTGCACAGAATATTAAGAAAATTTAAATATATCGCATTTAAGTACCAGCAAACATTATTCCCGGGTGATCAAGAGAGGAGACTAACGTTTTGTCACTGGTACCTTAATTATTCAGCGCAGAATGGAAATGAATTTCGTCATATTTTGTGGATTGATGAATCGAATTTTTCTAATTTTGGAATTTGGAATAGAAAACACCATCACTATTGGTCACGAGAAAATTTATTGTTGGAACGGCCCCATGCTCCACAAATACGGTTTAGTTTTAATGTTTGGTGTGGACTTGGCTACTCGGCAACATTTTCTTTTTTCTTTCATTTTTTGTACATTTTCAACACCAGCACCAGCACCAGCGCATAGTGATCGCGAAGTACAAAATTTTTTGATCGAAATGTTTCGGAATAAGTGGATAGGTACGAATAGATCAATTCAGTGGTCACCACGGTCCCCGGATCTAAACCCTATGGAATTTTATTTTGGGGATATTTAGAAAATGAAATTTACAAAGGGAGATATGAAAACGTTGTAGAGCTGCAAAATAAAATAATTACTATTGCTAATTACATAGACGCAAGATCGATTTTAAAAGTAACTCGCAATGTACATAAACGAATTCGGAAGATATTGGACAAAACGGTGATGTCTTCGAACATCTATTATAATAAATATACATAATACACAATGCTTGTTTAATATTTGCTGTTTTTTTTTATTATAGCCATCTTGATTTTATTGATATGAATTGCTGTACAAACTAGTGCATAACTGCCGCAACTTTCATTTTTTGTCAATAATGTATGAAAGCTTTCTTTTTTAAAATAATTCCTTCATTCAATATATGCAAATATATACTCGGTGTTCCATTTAAAAAAAAAAGTGACTTTTGTAAATAGCGCGAAAATTAGAAGTTCAACTGTCTTTTCGGTTCCACCATCATTGTTCAGGATAAAAATACTACTACTTTGCTAATTTAACCGATACTGTAGCTTCATTAATAACAAAGTTAGTAATAGTGCCGACTTAATTTATAACACCCTGTATATATATATATATATATACATAAAATAAAATATTTTTCTTGGTTTGTTAGGCCATTGTTAACAAACCAAGAAAAATATTTTATTTTATGTATATGCATTAAAGGCCAAGAAAACGTTTATTTTTTAATATATATATATATATATATATATATATATATACAGAGCAGCCGAAACGTCACAAAGCTAAGAAAAGTTGTTTAGAAATCCTTATTCCATTTCCCTAGAAATGGTAAACTAATATATTTATTGAGTACACAGTGAAATACAGCGTCAGTTAAAAACTGAATTTCGTCAAATTTATATATATATATACACCGTGTTTCATGTAACTAGCACATTAGAAGTTTTTGTGCTTACAACTCGAATTTTTTCCAGAAGTTTTGCCTTCTCACATAATTGACCGCAATCTTTCAAGTTAAAATATTTTTAAACTCGTGCAACTTCCGGTTACACCGGAAGTAGGTGCCATCTTTGTTATTTTAAATGTGCCACCCTGTATTTTATTCGAGATTTGAATTGCTTATTTAAATAGAAGAACAGAGATACCGGGTTGGATTATGTCAAAGTCAACCGTTTCGGAGTTATTCAACTGTTTTCCATTTTTAGGGCACTTGAACGTAAATTTTAAAAGTTCTTTATCTGAGACATGAAAAAAGATAAACAATTGAAATTTGTTCCTGAGATAGTCAAAGTATTGTCCTATTCGAATATCACCAGGTTTTGCAATAATATTACACAGGGTGTTCTCTAATTAATTTACAATTATACACATTTCAAATGCAAGAAACTCAATTTTTTGAAATGAAACACCCTGTATATTTTCGCCTTTTCTGAAGCAGAAAAAAATTGTCTTTCGATCCACTATTACATTCCCTACACCTATCTCTAGAGGTTTTTGAGTTATTGGGGAGATCAGCCTGAAGGCCCGATATTTTGCCAAATAAAACTGAAAAAATAATAGATTAAGTATAGGAGGAGTGGATTAATAGTCATTTGTAAGCACGTTATGGGCATGGAAAAACAGTCTTCTAGTTCAAAACCAAAAATTTATTAATTGCGAAAACATTTTTGATCTCACGGTACAAGTCAAACAAAGAAAACAAAAACAAATCTAAAACCAAATCACAGCAATTGCTCAATATGTCCACCGCCTACTTCAATGCATTTATTTAACCTTGTTTGGAGCTGGTCAGTCGTTGCACGTTCAATCATTTGAACTTTAATTTGGTCAAATGCTCTTCGCACCCTATCCTCTAGTTCTTGCCTGGAGTTAACTGGTGTTGCATAGACCTCTTTTTTTATGTAACTCCATAAAAAAAGGTCAACTGGAGTTAAATCCGGAGATCTAGCAGGCCAAAGACATGGTCCATTTGGACCAATCCACCTATCCTCAAATTGCTGGGTTAACTCTTGATATACAGCATGAGTAGAGTGAGCTGGAGCTCCATCCAGTTGAAACCAATAATAGTTTTGGTGTGGCATGTCATTGACTATGTTTGCCACCACTTCCCTAATGATTCGCAAATATCTTTCGGACGTTAGCCTTTCATCATAAATATGATAAAATACCCTACCCCACCCTATTATGGCGAATACATTAAAACTAAATTGATATTGAAAATGGCTTACTCGTGAAAAGTGGGGATTTTCATCTGCCCAAAAATGACAATTTTTATTATTTACAACGCCTTGCCTGGTAAACTTGGATTCATCCGACCATAAAATCTTTCGTAACATGTCCGGATCTTCCTGTTTACGAATAGTTAGCCACTCACAAAAATCAATTCTTCTCTGAGCGTCAGACGAAGATCGTTAGAGAGTAACATACGCCTGAAGATGATAAATGAGATTTTATCGAAACGTTGCACCGATCCTTCTCAGGACGCCAGAACTTCCACGCAGGAAGAAACCCGAAACAACGCGATTACACATTACACCCGCGAAAACCTGCGATACCATATATATATATATATATATATATAAATATTGTAACAGTTTTCCTTGTTACACTTATATAATATAATGACATTTGTTTAATTTGGATAAGTGGTTTCTTTTATTGTAATTATTATTATGTTAAAGTATACAAACATAGGCAAAGCTAATATCAATTATTATTGTTTGTGTACAAAACAGCTTGGTACATACTGATTTTGTGTTCACTCTGTATAGTAATTAGTCGTTTAACTTTTGTTTTTCCTTCGTATTTACAAAATCTGAAAAAAAGAGATTTAAAACATTAAGATTATCTATAAAACAAAGTATATCTGGCAATACTCAATTGTATCTCCTAATACATCGAACATATTTTACCATTCCTTTTCATAACTTTTTACTTCATACATAAATGTTGGAAGATTTCGTTAGTTTTACGTCACAAAATTATTATAATTTTAAAAAAAATGGGTCTCTTTCAGTTTCCTAATATTACATAATAACAGTTCATTTTATTTGCAGGTGTCGATGATCTCCTGATAGAAGAAGGTGACCATTACTTGTTCTGGTATAAGAAACTCTAAGGAGATCGGAAAATGTTCGAGGAGAGCGTTTGCACAAAATAAACGAGGGATATGTGTACAAGAGACATGTTTATTATAGTAACAAAAAGCTTATTTGTAAAGCCCTAATTTATGTGTTAAGTAACATTGTTTTATAATATCATTTAACGGTACATGTTTGTCACTTAGAAGGGCAAACCAAGCTAACTTTTTACACAGTAGAACAAAGAGTTTTTTAAAATTCAAAAACATAGATATTCAATGATTTTATTAAAAGAACTTTTTTGAATAATTTTAAAATACATGAAGCATCATTTTGTTAGACTAAAAATTGTATTTTATGATATTCAAAATATTTCAAGTGCCATAATATATTTATGACGATTCGTTTTTTATTTCTAATATATTTCACATATGGATATCTAGTCTGGGACCATTCCTTTATCACCTATTATATACATATATATTCTAGAATATAATACCGTAATATGCAGATTTCAAATGCTTTGATGGACAAAGTGATAACATCTCTTGTATGGTACACTCAGTAGACATCAGCAAGTATAGCGTGTTCTTAGTTTTTGCTTGAGAGATCTGAGAAGATACTATCTTAGAAATATTTTTATACCAAGTACAAGCTTGATTTCAAAAGAATCTAGTGCCAATCTGTCAATTCGGAATTGGATTAAACTACATTTGACTTGTACAGGTATTTACGGGATTTTATCAAAAAATACGCAGAATTTTAGTTTTTCTCAAAATTTTTTTATTTATTCATCCATTATTCAAAGTTTTTTCCAATTTTAGAAATACTTCCGACATGCAATTTCGATATGGCGTGGATGTCATTTAGCGATTCTGTTTTACCAATGAATAATGTGAAAACGTTGACATTTTATGGTATTTGTCATCTTCGAGAATATGAAGAAGTTGCAGAGGGCCATACCTGGTGAATAGGAAGGGTGTTGCATTATAGTAATGTTGCTTTTATTTAGAGAATGTACGAGCAAGCAGAGAAATGTGCCAAGTGCGTTATATAGATGCAATTGCTACAATTTGTATAGCCGAAAATCTAAGCGTTTTCTTGGAATTACTTCACTCATATATTAAAGAACTCACAAATAGTGTGCTCCTTAGGCATTGGACGCAAAACATTCGATCGTAATTGACGGGATTTCTTCCGTCTGCGCTCTTCAGAAACCTTCCAAATGGACGATTGTTCCCCTGTTTCGTGGTTCATCATATGCTATGACGCGTTTCAGCAGTGCTGGATCCTTTGTTCACATCATTTAGTAAAGGCTGAACAATGGTCATTCGGCACCGCTTGTCCACCATATGTCGCATGCACAAAATATTCAACAAAATTGCTTTTTATAAGTAATATGATAAGTAAGCCCCATCAGTAATTTCTAAGAAGGATTCATAATCATTTTCTTCAGTATTCGACCCTGCTGTGGGTTGTTGATATATATGAGTATCCAGGATTCTCGTCATCTTCAAGATTCAGATAACTTTAGTGGTACTTGTCAACGCTTGAATTATTTGTAGATGACTTACAAAAAGCAATTGCAGGTATTAAAGTTTCCGTATTTCACGTTATTTTCGTTTAACTGGGTTCTATTTGCAATGAAAAAATAGCATTCTTTATTAATCAGTCAAAAACGCGCATTACAGGTCTCCTGCATCGTTGTGAAGATGATCCAGTTCACAGTTTAACTAACATACGAATTTACATATATACATTTATACGCAAAACATATATGCATATATACAAGCGTTGGGATACACACATACATCCCAACACAAGTATATATGCATATACGTTTTGCGTATAAGTGTATACATGTAAATAGAATTTACCTCTTGATGTTAGTTCTAATATCTAAGTATTTAACACTTTTTGATTGGTGGTGCCGACTAAAGGCTCTATTACACTTCTAGCATACAGGTTTCTCTAAAGCGTGCGAATACAGCCAGAAACCTTGGCTTTCGGTGTCGATTTTGGGTGGCAGATGTCGCCATGATGTTCTCACGAACATTTTCGACGCAAAACGACATAAGTAACGACACTAGTTTAAAAGTCATTTCCGGCAGTCGCACGTACACTGACGAGGCCTTAAAGGCCGAAACACGGTGTCTGTGCGTTGATTGTAGATAATGACACTAGATGTGTGTGTGTGTATCCCAACACATGTATATACGGTTTGCGTATAAATGTATATATGTAAATAGTATTAATAAAAAGTTGACCACCTATGTAATATGCTTTTCTATGTGTCCGAAGCAGTAACTATAAATAATGCTTTTGCATCTTAAACCAACCCCAGGCACATAGACCACAAACTGCTGGCTATTTCACCACCGAAAACTGTTTTATAGCAAAAATTAAAAATATTTTTTTACATAGTATCAAATCTTATAAAGCTACCAAGTTTCATTCAATTCCGAATTTTCGAGTTAAAATTATTTTAAAATTTTTCAAGAATTTATAATTTTGATTCAATGAGTTTAAATGTGTACAGGATCCTTAAATGTTTTGAAAATCATAAAACAAACACATTTAGTCATCTTAACAATTAAACATTAACAAAATAAGTGCAAGAGTACTTTATGAAGTATTAAGTGAATTTGTATAAAACTTCTATATGTAATATCTTCATTTCATAGTCATTTGATAAAACAATTTCTTTTCGTGGTTTAGCGGTTCTCATTAAATTTCTTTTTAATTAAGTATTTATTCCATTTATTTGAATACTAGTTAGTATACAATTTAAAATAGACTTCGTTATATTTAATAGCCACATAAATGGTCTACCTCTCCGACTAAGCTCGACATGTTCTGGTACAGAGAGCATAAACAATATATCAATTAATACGCTTCGAAAATATAGATAGTATTTTTATCAATAAACTAAAAATATTAACGAAATATTATCATAAATGCAAAACATAACTTTAAGTTTGATGAAACCAAAATTTTATGTAAACGACAAAATAACAAAACTGGAAATATTCTGAAACTAATTCGAATTAAAAACACAACAATGCAGTGAACGACCGAACAGAAATTCAAAATCTAGCTATAGCTTACCATTCAATAATTTAATAAGAAATATTGAGCTACTCCTATATTTGTTGGGTTGTCAAGGATACACCAATTTTAATTTTTTCTTTTCTATATAAGACATTTTGTAGATGCATTAATTCTAAGCGTTCATCATTCAGAATTCCAGTACGTATGCATTCCGGCGATCATGACCTTAGTCAATTCTTGGAAATTGAGAATAAGTTTGCGATGAAGTTATCTAAAGCTTTCCGAAAAAATATCTCTTTATCCACAAATTTGCTGAGTAATTACCCTTTGTTTGGTATTGGTAGTGTTAGTGAGAGTGAACCTCTGCAAAAGATAATGTTCCTAGTCTTTTGGTGCGTGATTGTCCATCTATCTTAGCTTCACCACTTACTTACTTAGTCTTATTACGTTTAATACAAAAAACTTCAACGTTTTCTGACTCCTGAAAATTAGCACTTATTTCAAGAATGCTGAGCAATCAGAAGTATAAAATTATAAACTGATAAGTATTTTGACTAACTTCAGTAAAGTGTTGGAGTACATATTATACACTGGTATATATAATAACATAAAACCTGTTTTATCTGTACGTAAACTGGAAGAAGCAAATTTAGTAGAAAAGCGGAAGCAAGTAGATGTCATATATACTGATTTCTCGAAGGTCTTTGACTCCGTCGATCACAACTTTTTTCTTTAAATGTGGTAATAAAATACTAGAAAGTGTTGAAAATCAGTTTTAGTATTTAAATTATCTGCAAAGATTCATATTGTTAGTATTTCTAAAAAAAATTTTTTGTGCATTTTCAAAATAAATTAGTTTTATTGGCAGTAGAGGCAATATGGTAAATAATAACATAATGTAATTCCAAATTGGCTGTCATCTAAAAAATTACAATGACAAACATAGAAAAAGTGTGAAATCAAATATGTGTAAGTGAAAATGTAATATAATAAGACAGCCGCCGGTATTATTTATGCAATCCCACCATAAACATGCACTTAATGCAACTACATGAAATACATGAAATTATTAATATGTGTTAGTAGCTACTAATTAGTTAATATTTTAATGTTTTAATTTGTTAATGTTTTCTAATACTTACAAAATAGAGCTAGCACGTTGGCAAAAAGTACATTTAATAATATTGTATATCATAAAACATTAAAAACATATGGTTATAAATATAGCTAAAAACACATAAACATGTAGTTGAATATAATTTCAACTGACAATGACAAGAGTATTAATTTTATTCATTAATATATAAGCAAGAAAGTAGTTATACCTTTAAAAAAAAAAGAGAAATTAAAACATCTATGCGAGTTGAATTTAATAATTAATATATAATTATCAAGACGTTGTAATAGTACGACTTTATTCTACAATAAAAATAAATAAAATTACCCCAAAGTGGGGTGACATAATTATGTAATAGTACAGCCCTAAAGTTGGGCACCATATGTAATAGTACGTGTTTAAACTTGACTGTAATTAATAAAGTAATTAAATTGTTCTTTTGTGAGAGAAATTTTAGGTTGTTTAACCAGACTCGAATTTAATAGTGAAATTAATTAATTTATTGAACACTCCTCGTTACTAGCTCAGATAATAGGTCGGTTCGCATGAGAATCTTAATTTCAAGTCGGTTCAGGTATTAAGACACTAAGATTATTTTTATAGACGTACTATTTTTATAATTCAGATTTTTATGTTAAGGTAACCAAATAAGATGCAAAATGATATTTAAATATTATGAATATATTGATTAAAACACAAACAACAAAGATCAGGTTACAAAACAAATATTACAAAGCGAAACACAATTAAAATGGTATGTATCAATACAAACTACGCATAAGTTACAAAATAAGCAAAATATAATAGGTTAACAAGACGATGGTGCCTTACATAGATGATATACCGTGAATTTAATTAGATTTTAATTTATTGGTCACGTAAAATGCATGCATAATATAGGCCTCTAATGAGATGACACGTTGGGTACCTTTATGATGATGCTATGAAGATGAAGCGGTGTTCTCCTTCGTTGATACTGGCAGCTTCCCCGGATAGACGTCTTCTTGGCCTGAACTGTGGCACACACTCGTTTTAATTTTACTTTTACCTCGTGTAGCACACTATTTGATTTATTGTAAATATATCTATTTTCTCACTAGGCTTTTCTTTTCGCTTAAGGAGTGCTTTGAATTACTATATTTTTATTAGCACTATTAACCTGCGAGATCGTTCCCTGTGAACTTATAAACGCCAGGAAATTTCTTCTGATGCGTTTATAATTAACTGGGTGGGGTCCAGCCGATTTAGTTATTCGACAAGAGGGACCTGCTTCTTTGCTAGTCGGGGAACGTCTAACTGCCTCCTCGTCGCTTAAGGCGCGTCTCCCGCTATTCTTTACTGGGATTCCCCGGGCCACTCTTAGGGACTTTACTTCTTTTCCAACTTGTTTGTGAGAAAAAGCACTTCGTAAAATGTTTGTTTATTTAGCATTCAAGGTTGACGACACACGTGTTTCTTTCACATAGATGCATCTACGCACTCTTTTTCTTAACACCACAAATATATACAGAATTTACATGGAGACATTTTAAGAAAGAATATAATAATTTAATACAAATAAATGAATAATATATGTTTCCCGATGTGTGTTGATTAATTATATACATTAATTTCATGATATCATTACCTTAACATAAGTATCTTTGATGTTATTATATTTATATTTTATTTATGATATACAGGGCCTACCGTTACAACGTGTTTAATTTTTATATAGTTTAAGTTCATTGACAGCCATTAAACCACGAAAAAAAATACAGGAAGAAAATATTGTGTAATTCCGCTGAAGTGCAATTGCAGGCACTTGTTTTTCACTTACTCATCGGTCATCGTCAGTGACAAACAACATCACTACATTGTAGACAATATTGACCTGCATATGTGTCAAATTACCCACTACCATAGAAAGATGAGTGTAGAAATGTATAAAATGAAAATGAAATTGGAAACTTCTAAGCGTAAGGCAGCTGCAGATACGTGTTTCAAGCTTGTTAGTTTTATTCAATACAGCATAGCTAAAAAAAGTGAGTGGATTGAATTATATGTGCAGTATAAACTCTTACCCTTCCCACCCCAAAACTGCAAAAGCCTTAACATATTCACAGTGTTCACCAACAGTAATTAGTAATGTATTCTGTACTGTAGAGATGTCATATTTTATAAGCCAGGGATGTTAGTAAAAATATTAAAAAAAATAAAATTAAAAAAATTAATTTTATATGTTTCTTTAATATACTTGGCTACAAATACCAAGTATATTAAAGAAACATATAAAATATCAATCTTGACGTAGAGGCTAATAATAAAATAACAAATAGAAAACATGCTGACATTTGTTTTCTTAGGTCGCTATGCTGTACTGAAAAAACTAACAAGTCTGAATTTATTAGATTGCTACGTTCATCTAATCTGCTGTGTGGGGGTGATGTTGGTTGTTGTCCCCTATAAATCGACGATCTTATGATAGTAACTAAACATGAAAGCTTGCTTTTTTATGTTATTTCGTGATTAGTTTTCAGTAAAACATTTACGTCAAGACTGACAATTTAAATTTAGATTAATTATATAAGTTTTTTTCGTTTTCCTTTCAATCAAATTTCCTCAGATATGAAATTTAATCTCAATTGCAGAACGTCAACCAGTGCCGACGTGAGTGTCAAATTTAAAATCTAGCTAGGATGACTAGACATTAAGCGCACTTGAATTTCAAAATGCCTTGTAGATATTATACCCAATTTTTATTAAATTTTTAAGATATTTATTCCAAACCTACCGTGAATATTTTCGCTTAGTGCTTAGTGCTTTGAGAAACAAAAGCAAACTGCTTTTGTTTCTCATTCACAATTAATAGTTCTTTAAATTTATCTAATAATTCTAATAATAATTTTTTTAAAACCGAGTTATTTACCGCTTTCAACGTGTTTACTGATTATTTGGAAATGTTCTTCTCCCATGTGGAGATTTGGAATATGTATAAAAAGTTTGAATATATAATTGTTATCATTATATCTACGTGTAATAAGAAATATAATTATAATCTTGTGGTATTCAACATCATGAAGGAGTTTAGCTTGAGCTGCGAAGAGTGGAGTTTCCTTATAGGTGCCTACTTTTTTGTATGTATAAACAGCACAGATTGTGAACTTAAACCTTCTATATCGTAGCTCAACGCTTAAACCATCGACCTTACTGTTGACTGGGCAACGATAACAATTTCTCCTAAATTTCTGAGAATGACAACTTTAATTTCAACTTATATTAAGTATGTAGACAAATAGAATTTTAATTAAATTAATTACTCTACCGCCAATCAAATACAATTTAAATTGAATATTAATACTTCACACGTTTCTCTTGTCACATACTAATGTTAATAACATCCTTTTATATAATATAGAATAGTGTGTACTTTCTTAAATGAAATTTTAATATTTACCAAACTATTCACATATTCGATAAATTTACGGTAACTTCTTAACATAACTTATTTTATTATTTTCATAATAAGGAATCTTCGATGTTTCTGAAGAAGCTTTGTATCTTTTAAGGCACACAAATAATCTTATACTTTATACTTAAACAATACACTTAATCATCGTTAAATGTATTGAGTCTTTCTTTCCAATTGTTCTAGTCTTAAGGCTGTCAAGAAACATGTATATTTGTGAGAATTTGTATAGCTATTACATACTTATTGAATAATTATGATCTTTGTAGACATGGTAAACACAATATGTGTATATATATATTGTATACATTTCAAATCCATTAAAAAAAAGCGACAATACAATTAAGAATAAAAAAGATTTTTGTGTGTGTGGCATATACACCGTGTCAGAAATTATCGGTGCACTATTTCTATCTTCGTTATTTTTAGAGCTACGGTTTTGATCAAATTAGCAAATTATTAGTGTTTCAAACGCTGATTATTATGCAGTTCATAAAAAAAAACAATTGAATTACGTATTTCTGAGAAATTTGAAAATTTATATATTTTTTAAATGAAACACCCTGTACGCATTTTCAAAGAGCATAATATTTTGAACAAAAAATACCAAATACATAATTATCTTTAACTAAAAGATTAACAAATGGGAAGCGTTTAAAACTTAAGAAATTTGTTAACTCAATAATTAAATAAGTTTCATTTTTTATTACCCATTCAACATTTTGTCTAACTTAATAAGTGTTCAAAGATAGTGCCTTGCTGTTGAATGCATTTTTCGGCTTTCACGATAACCCTTACTGTAGCTTTTCTAATAGTTCGAGCAGATATATTATTTTAGTGTTTGTAATACTAATACTAGTTTCGAGTTCCATCACATTTCAATATCGCTACTCGTATACCTCATCCTTTACAAAACCCCAAAGATGAAAATTTAACGGTGTCAAGTCAGGAGAGCGTGCAGGCCAACGAGTGGGCATGTTGGTCCCTATCCATTTTTGATTGAATATTTCGTTTAACAAATTGGAAGTGTTAAGGTAATTATGAGGAGATGCCCCATCCTGTTGAAAATAAATACGGAGCCTATCAAGCACTGGCATATCATCTAAAAGGCCATCCAGAATTTCTGTTAATAGCCATACATAGCGGTTTCCAGTTAAAGTACATCGATAGAAAACTGGATCAACAATTGACGAAACTTTTTTCTGATTAATGTGTATAGGGGCATCATAAGCCTTATTAAGCAACAACTTACTTGTTATTTTAACTTTGGAGCGTACTAAAGAGGAACGCCAAGATCCAGTGTAACTGTCACGTATCATTACAGATGGATTGTCTTTCGAAATTTTAAGTGATCTGGCGGTCTTTATCTGAATTGGTGCTTTTGCAGTTTTAAGAAAATATTTATCTGTAGCACCTTTTATATCATAAATCATGAAAGAATCAACACTTACAACATTAAACGGCGTTGGTTTAGTTCTCGAGGCTTCTATCAGTTTAGTTCAGTCTTTTTCTTTCCTATTAACGAGAAGTCTTGGTCATTGGGTAAATATGAGTGGCCTCTTATGGGAAATATGTATATTATTTTGTCAAACAATTCAAGCCCAATCACTAAAATATACAAGAAGTGCAGCATTATATAATTTTTATTTTGCACCGGACATCCGTCGCTGATTAGGATCAATTCTTTACACATATCATGAGTGGAGCAGCATAGACTTGGCCTCATTTCCACCTCTTTTTGCTTCAGATTTTATATACGTGTACATCGTGGCATTGTCGGTGGCTAGGTCATGTATACCAAATACATAATACCACAGTTGTCGTGCGAAAACCACAGGATTAGATGGAATGTGAAGTAATGGTAGGTTTTGCATGAAGTCAAAACTTATTCAAGATATCTCCTCCGTTCTTGACTTACTTTTAAAAGCTCTCTTGGCACTATGAAATACCTCAGCTTTCCTTAGGTGTAGTTCTCTGTCAGTAGTAATTGCTGTTATTTGTTCTGATGTTTTAGGTTCAAAGAATGCTGGAAAATATAACACTGAGAACATGTATCGCAGCGTGGATACCCAAATTTTATATTTAATTTGGTTTTAAAAACAGTCCAATACATTTTGTATGGGATATTTATTGAGTACTTCTGAACAAATAGTTGGTGCATGATATTTACAGTCAATTCTGAGAGTAAATAACGCTGGTCGGGACCACGTCTTATAGAATAATGGAATGGTCTTGGTGAAAATCCTGTTATGTGTTCCATTATCAAATTGACTATTTGGTCGCTGTACTTTTTGGGCCTGTTCTTATGTTTTCCTCTTCTGTTTCTGGCCGAAACGCCACTTGTTACGAGGTATTCTTACAATCTTCTGATACGAGGCACAGCGGCAAAAGCTTTTAAACACACGTTTTTTTCGATAGTACCACACCGTACTTTATACACAAAAGACGCTGTGTGAGGCTTTCTAAAGTCAGAATATGGACGAGGACGACGTTGCGAAATATTTAC
Source organism: Amphimallon solstitiale (assembly GCA_963170755.1). NCBI lineage: Eukaryota > Metazoa > Arthropoda > Insecta > Coleoptera > Scarabaeidae > Amphimallon > Amphimallon solstitiale. The sequence continues at coordinate 66,546,873 of OY720677.1, forward strand.
AATGCCCCGATAGATACGCATCGTTTTTGTCGTGCATTTGATAAAATTTTGAAAAAATATCTTCTCTCTCTTCAGTAATTGTTATTTGAAAACATTGATATTTCTTACATCTATAAAGCAAATCCATTACCAGACATACAACAAAAAATGTAGTAACGTACCTGCAATCATCTCCAATTTGGCGAGGTTCTATAATGGTTCCCTTATGGTTTTTAGGTAACAATCCTTTTACTTTATAGTCTTTTATTGCACTACTTTTATGAACCTTCTTTTCTCGCTTTTTAGGCCATGCATGAGCATTATTAGAATCTGCCTTCATGGTTGTTTAAAGCGTAGCGCAGACACCACAACTTCTATAATGCCACATTAATACACTAATAAATTATTATTATTTAACTTAGAAATGTCATAACAATATTTCTAATAAAAACCTCACATGTCCTGGACTAGTGACGTTTTTACTAGAAGTTCAATGGACATGTGAGGTTTTACGAGAAGCTCGTCAATTTTGTGTTGCCCGTTAATCCATTTAAAATAAACCGGTGCTGGAAATTGCGCGCATCAGCTCTCGGAGGATTTTCTCTACTCCAATAATGCTGATTTTTCTTATTGCACATACCTGAACTAGAAAAGTTAGATTCGTCAAACCATAGAATGTAATTTCAATTATCTGGACATTCGTTATAAAAATTTCTCAACTAATTACAGAAAACTACTCTTCTGTCTGCATCGCCGGGAAGTAAAATCTTTGTCCTGTTTATACGGACGTAACTATTGCTTTATTAAAGTACCGTGCACTGTCCTCTTTTTCAAATCTAATTGTCTGGTCAACTTCGAATGGATTAGTTTCAAAATAAGCTAACACATTTATTTCCGTTTCTTCGTCTATTAGAAAATCCTTTTTCCTTCGTTATTTAGAAAATTTATATACAATCTTAGAAAATAAGTGATTTTGTGATTGACGATTCATGTATGTGTTTTAATAGTAACGAAGCGCACTTCTTGTATTTTTTTCTGCAAATCAGATATGCCTCTAGCATATCAGGTAAACGACATTATTTTAATAAATATGGAAGAATAAGTGATTATAACAAATTATTAAATTTTGAAACTTTTTAGCAGTAAGCTGTTTAATAAAAAAGAACTGAAGAACACAACACAAATTCAAATAACCCTCTATTTTAAAAAACTTCAGAGAGAATCATACACAGTATGTTATTGACAATTTCAATGGGCATACTATTTGCTTTGGCTTGAAGTGAAATTAATAATGTTTCTGTGATATCAACTAAAATCCAACACAACTACTTTATTATGCGTTTAAGGACAATAGTGTATTAAGGCTTTTGTATCACAAATAAAATTTTCTTTCTAAATATATATAAAAAAATATTAATTTTCAAATTTCTCAGAAATATCTAATTCAATTGTTTTTTCATAAACTGCGTACTAGTCAGCGTTAAAAACACTAATAATTTACTAATATAACCGACAACGTAGCTCCAAAAATAACGGAGATGCAATAGTGCACCGATAACTTTAGACATGGTGTATATACATATTTAAATGATATATATATTATATACATATTCGGTTTTTTATATGTAGCTTTAGAATTATTTACATGAAATGAAAAAAGTATATATATATGATAAAAAATTGTTATGGGGCATGTGGGAATTGTTGAATAAATTCATTATTTTTGTTATATTCGGCTTGTATTGATAAAATAAACAGAAAGTAAAACACCAACTGGTTTTATTTTAACCCAATACCCAATCAAAATTGAATCGCTTTGGCAACCGGCAGCGCCAACAGATTAAAATATCGTCAAATTTGAGATGTTGCAAAAATTAATGTGTCATGTAATATAACCTACAAAAGTCATTTCAAGACTGTCATAAATAACGGGGCAATCCAACGACCTGTCAAATAAAATTCAATGTGGCGGTTGTGGGCAACAAACATATTTGTGTTTATTAAAATTCGATTATTAGTGCTCTTATTGAACAATTATTTTATTTAATTAACTTGCTGTTCTGTATTAACTCTTTGCTGCATGAGATTTGATACAATATCCAGACCTTTGCTGCACGAAGAATTAAAATGCAAAAAAGTTATTTTTTATAGTTTAATCAATGACATAGTAACAAAATAAGGTTTTATAGTACAAAAAATATATAAAATATATTGCCAAAAGGGCCTTTACGAGGTGGTCCATATTGTGTAGAATTGTGCAGTCTTAAGCAATATTTACTAATATTTTGTTTCCGCAATCAGGCACATTTTAATTGATTTGAATCATTATTATTATTACCGTGATATTTTTGAAAACAATCTTTGTTTTTTCCAAGACACAGAGCAACCTCACATACTACTGTTACTAATTCGAAAGAATCCACCGACCGTATTTTATCGAACAATAAAAGAAAAAAAATCAGGATTAATTTGTGGGAAGCAGAATTTTCGCACAGACAACTGGACGTTTCCTCTTGATCCGGGTGGGTTTGTGCGGTTGGGGCTCCTGTACCTCCTTGTGGTGGCGGCGGTCGTGGCAGGCATGTGCCGGGATCAAATGGTAGATGATCCGGCTTGGTCTAGGGTGTTCGACCTGTATGAGTGTAAGGTCGACGTTGACGACTGCCAGACCTGCCTTCTTTCAAGGTTGCCTTCAAAGTTGACGTATACGAACTTGTTGCATAGTTCGTTTGGCGGTGATTGCAGGTCGTTCCCGACTGCTTCCTGGTTCAGGTGCTGGGGCTTCGGTTTCGATGGTTGAATCTGTTTGAAGTACGATGAGTTTTGGTTTGGCGATGGCTTTCGGCGTTTCCGGGCTTCTTTTTGGGTTTAGAGATTGGATCCCACTTTTGATGGTTGACCAATCTTGGGGTGGGTCGATCTTTGCGTGGTTATTTATACAAGACCTGGCTTGGCAACCTCTTAACCTTCACCGTGCACACCCAATCGGTTCGTGTGCGGGAAGTAGCAATGTGGACCATGACATCGTTTTGGGGTGGCGCGTCCGCTGCCAGGTTGAGTCCATCTTCCGAGGACTGCAATGGTGTCTTGTTGGCCGCTATTGCATACACACATTTCATGTGTTGGGCGTTTGAAGGCTCGATGTAAGTTCCTGGGATCGGGATCTCATCTTGAGGTGGCACGTCCATTGTCACGGCGTGTTTAGCTTCTGAGAACTGCGATGATGTCTCATTATCCTCTATGGTATACACATACTGCATGTGTTTGACGGTTGAGGGGTTGATGCAGGCAGTTGGGGCCTGTGTTTCGTTGAACCAGACTGCGTAGTCTTGATCGTTAAAGTATTCCACACGGAAACGTTCGCCAAAGTCTTGCATTGAATGGAAGCTGATCCGAAAATAATTGTGCCACTCCGCGGCCTCCCCTTCCAAATATGGGCTGACCGCACTGTCTATATTTTTCGCATTGTCCAATGCGAATTACTGTAGATAGTCTTCCAATGTTTCGATGAAGACCAGGGCGTCTTCACGAGATTGGCCACTATAAGGCCATGGCGGCTGGATAGTATCTATGCTAGAATAATCTTCTGTGGACTGTACTGGACCTTCAATAGCCTCCAATGCATACGCATATTCAATCTGTGCGGTGTGTGAACTAGTGGTGTTAGCAAGTGGAAATTGGACACTGTTACCTTGAGGTGACTTTTTCATGAAGGCGGCATAGTCTGTATCGTTGAGAAATTCCATCCGGAATCGCCCACCAAATCCCTCCATGTGCCAGAAGGTGCCCAAATTATGGTGGTGCCATGCAGCGGCCTTCCCTCGAAGATATGGGCGTACTGTGTTATCAATTTCTTCTGGGAAGTCCAGGACAGACTGTTGGAGGTAGTCTTCTAACTTTTCTATGAAACCGAGTGGGTTCTCGACTGGATGCCCACTGAAGGGGTGTGGTGGTCCATAGTAGTTGTGACTCCAGTAGCTGTTGCCAGTAGACCAGGGGTTGGCTCCTCGTCCAGGAGACAAAGAGGGTTCGGATCCATTCGCTTTGTTCCGGCGGGATACTCTCTTTCGCAGAGACTTAGGACTTTTTGTAGCCAATGTCTCTCTAGGATTTGTTGATGCTACTGCAACGAAAGTTTCCGTTTACCAGGAAATCTTGCCCAAACGTTGGCGCGCCAAATTGTTACCAATTCGAAAGAATCCACCCACCGTATTTTCTAAGAAGAAAAAGAACAACAGTAATTTTCACTTAATTTAATTAATGTAAATCAAATACAATAAAAATACTGATTAAATACGAATCTCTGTCATTGTATTTTTAAATTCTGATTGATTGTCAAAAATGACATTCATCATATTAATCATATTATGCTGTGCAAAGAAATATCATATTTCGAACATTTCCAAATAACGTCTTTTCTCACACCGAAAAATGGCTCTAGTCATAGGTAACACTACATGCCCAATCGGATCGCACTGGATTTGCCTTGGTACTGCAAAGTGCACATCTTCTGCGGTTAGATCGAACGGGTTGATGAAATGAAAATGTAAATCTAACTGCTGTAGGGACCTTACGACTTCTCTTCTGAATAGACCCCCAGACTTTTCGTCTGAAGTCCTTAAGATTCATAGGAGGCAATTTGTGTAGTACATCACTGTTTATGACGGCGCAGTCTATAAAATGCCAAAATATCCTCATGTACCATCTCTTGCTTTTCCTATCGATTTCGTAAGTGGATTTAAGTTGATCGAATCTATCCACACAAGGTCATTTTATCTAATATATCGTCAGAAATTAGTAAATTAAATAAGATTATATGGTGTACAACTTTCATTATCATGTTTTTGAAGTTCGTCTGTTAAACCGTATTCCGACAGGAGATCAGATGATGGTCTTATCAAATGAATATTGCCTATTCGCCAAGTTACGCTACCACCTTGCACTTGGTTGTCATTTACAAATGCAGATAACGGCAGGTCATCTTTGGAATTTTCCGAATCAGTGACAATCTCGTCAATATCCCTTGGTTCATTAGTATCACTTTCTTCCCCATCTACGTCGCCAATGTCCGATTCTAAGCCACTCGGTATATACTCAGCATCATCAATATTATCTATCAAAGTATATGCTTCATCAGAATTCAATGTGTCTAACTTAATAACTTTATTGGAACCCATATTGCAGTCAAACTGTAAAAATAAACTTCAGATTAAATCGTGCTTAGCTGCATAATGGTTCAAAATTTAGACTCGCAGAAAAAAGAAAATAGTAACTTATTTTAAATAACTTTTGACTATACAGGGTGTTCCAAATTAACCCGGCACTATTGCTAACTCTGTTATTATTGGAGCTAAGAAGTCGTTTAAATTAGCAAACTAGTACGACTTTTTTTGCTGATTAAGTTAGTCAAAACAGAGAAACAATTGAAGAGCTAGTTTCTGAGATATTCACAAAGGCAACAAATTTTTAAATGGACCGTCCTGTATATTTCGACATATTTTGAAAGAGAGTTAAATTCTAAACAAAAAGTAAGTAATACACTATCGTCCTAAATTTGAAAATAATCGAATAAAAAGCACTTAAACTCTCTGATTATCATTACTTTAATACTACTTACATATTAAAGTAATGATAATCAAAGAGTTTAAGTGCATTTTATTCGCTTATTTTTAAATTTAGGACGATAGTGTATACTTTACTTTTTGTTTAGAATTTAGCTCTCTTTCAATATATGTCGAAATATACAGGATGTTCCATTTAAAAATTTGTTACTTTTGTGAATATCTCAGAAGCTAGCTCTTCAATTGTTTATCTGATTTGACTAACTTAATCAGCAAAAAAAGTCCTACTAGTTTGCTAATTTAACCCAAGTCATAGCTCGAATAATAACAAAGTTAGCAATAGTGCCTAGTTAATTTGGAACAGGCTGTATACATAACAAACACCAACTACAGATGAAAATAAACGATTTTAATTATACAATAATATTCTCAAACACTAACCTCAATTTTTCTTCAATATTGAATCAGTAACCACACCCTTGCAACTGTTTACCAAAAATACTTTTCTATTAAAAAGAACTCAAGCGTGTTAGTGTTCTCCGTTCATACAAGTACTGTTAAAAGGAAGTGGGGATATGTAGCCCATAATTTGTGTTGTTGTGCAACTACCTATAAATCATTTTGTAGGTGGTCCATTTTGTGGACCGATGTGTCACAACTTGCTGGAAGTTGGTGGTTCACGTTTGCAATCCCATATGCAGCATAGAGTTAAAGGCTAATTAGGAAGTCTGCGCGACATTCATGGTCGAAAGAAGATATGGAGAAGGCCATAGAGAGCGTCCAACAAAATAAAATGGGGTGGCTTAAGGCCTCAAAAACATTCAATGTGCCGCAGGCAACACTTCGACGTCACTTCCAAAATGTTCCGATAAATCTTGGTCGCTTCAAGCCTACCTTTGATTCTGACATAGAAAACCGGTTAGTGGAATATATACATACTTTATTTTGAACAGAGATTCTTTGGGTTTAACACAACCGATGTCAGGAAATTGGCATATGAATTTGCAAAAAAGGCCGGATTGTCTAATAGATTTAACGAAGATATACAAATGGCAGGTTGGGATTGGCTAAAAGGGTTTAGGAAGCGCAACCCCTCCATCTCGTTGAGGGCTCCTGAAGCCACTTCTGCAGCAAGGGCAAGAGCTTTTAATAAGCCTCAAGTGATGAAGTTCTTTGAGCTCTTAGAGACTTTGGTGACTGATAATAATATTCCATTGTCAAAAATTTATAATATGGACGAATCTGGCCTCAGCACCGTCCAAAAGCCACCAAAAATATTTGCCCAGAAGGGGAAAAAACAAGTCGGTGCATTGACAAGTGCCGAACGAGGCCAGCACATCTCAATCGCTGTCTGTGCCAATGCTGCTGGGAATGTTGTTTCACTTGCAATGATTATCCCACGAAAGAACTTTAAACCAGAATATTTTGATGGTGCACCTCCAGGAACGTTGCAGCTATGTTATGATAGTGGTTACATGGTTGGTAATTTATTTGTCAAATGGATGAAACATTTCGTCAGCTCCACAGGCTGCAACCCTACAAACAAAGTTATTCTGATCCTCGACGGCCATAGTAGCCATAAAAATTTAGAGGCACTGGAATTTGCTAAGGCCAATGGAGTCATATTACTGTGTCTGCCGCCGCATTGCACCCATCAGATGCAGCCACTTGACGTCTCATTTTTCGGACCGCTCGATGCATATTACAATCGAGAGATGACCATCTGGCTAAAAAACACCCTGGTAGAACTGTAGGACTTCACCAGGTCGCCGGTATTTTTGGGAGAGCATACGCAAGTGCTGCCTCGGTCGGAAACATAACGAGTGGCTTCGAAAAAACCGGAATTTATCCGTTGAACGCACATGTTTTTCCGGATCATTTGTTTCTGCCCAGCGAAGTCACCGAAAATGTTATTGAGACGCGACGAGGAAAATGAAGAACTTCCTGGACCAATAACTGGTTTCACACAGCATCTTCAAGACTATCTTGCACCAGCTGATGATTTGCAGCCAAATCATGAATATGTTGCAGGACCTTCTACTTCGAAGCATATGATGGATCCTATACCAGTCGGTCCAGTTCAGCGTGATTGCCAAGTCGTTGCTGGATCGTCTTCCATCCAGGAGATGCTAAATGAACTTTCGCCATTTCAGAAATCAGAGTCTACGGGACAAGCAAGGAAAACGAAAAGGAAAATCAGTGGCTCTCAGGTTCTGACAAGCACTCCTTGTATGGACGAAATTAAAGCTCAAGTCCAAAAGGAAAAAGAGAAGGAAAATCGCAAGAGCGTTAGAGCTAGAAAGCAGGTGAAGCGTGCTGTCCGTCAGGATGACCCATTGTCAGATGACGAACCTGTGGAAAATTTTACTCAAGACACTGATGACTCCGATGCTGCATGCCTTTATTGTAATGAATTATATAGCAGATCGAGGTCGGGAGAGCATTGGGTATGTTGCCAACTATGCAAGCGATGGTGCCACACTCTATGTGTTGGCGTTGGACCAAAAACTAAGCATTTTCAATGTGAATTGTGCACTGATAATTAGAATATTGTTTTAAAATTAACGGTATGTCAACTTAGACTGACGTGTGTCATCTTACCCATATGAACATGATTGGTATCTTTTTATTTTCTTTCATTTATTATTGTTTCTATAGTTTCAAAATTCATTTTTGTGTTTTCTGAATAAACGTTCTAAATGGGTAACCATAGTTTTATTTTTTAACACCATTAAATTTTAAAATCGTTGCCTCTGAACAAAAAGTATTTCATCTTAAGCACAATTCCCCTATTCCAGTATGTTTCGAAGAAGTGTTTGAAGAAAAATACTGTTGTAATTATTGACTGCTTTGAATTCTTATTGGAAAACTAGATAATGATTTTACTCAGCAACAGTGCTGGTCTAATTATAAGCATAATAAAAATTTTATTAGCAATAACTCTACAGGAACGTATACGCTACATTAGTGAACATCCATCTGATAAATAAATAAAGTGAACTAATTTTTGCAAAATGATATGTTGTTTTAGCAGTTAGAGGATTTTTATTATGAAAAACACTCGGGATTCTACATGTTAATGTAGTTATTCCAGTTTTCACTAAGGAAGAAATCGGTAGCATCCTTCAGAAATAGAAGAGTGCATAGAAGTAAGTACACATATACAAACACTATGAGTGCACACAGACTTATTGGAATGGTTAAAAATAAATTTTGAACCTTAAAATGCCCCATTACATTATCTGTGTTAAAAACATGTAATAATACTCAAAATATTGTGATTGTACTTAATGCTCTAATTAACGTATTATGGGCCGGTTTTTTTTCAACACCAATTAACCCGTAACTGGTGACGTAGAATAAAATTACACTAGTGGTGACGCGGAGTTTGAGAGACTCCCTGCCGATTTTTCATTATTTTTGTTAAATAAAAAGCACAAATGAATAAACTGTAGTTATATTTAGTTATAATGTTAACATATAAATATCGAAACATTTGAATAAAGTTATCAAATAAAAATGTTATTGTGCTTGTATCAGTAAATTGTAAATGTAACTTCGGAAAACAACGGTATACTTCAAACTTTAAATTTGTCATTTTAGAAGCTTGACATGTCAAACAAAAAATGTTCTTAAATAGTAAAAACTATGTAAAAAATAGAAATTGAAAGCAATGTAAGTTAATTCATAGACCAAAAAAAACTAATTTGCTTGCCAAATATTTCATAAATGTAAAGCATTGTAATTGACAATTATTCTTGTAGATGTTGTACATGATAAAAGATTTGACTGTACTCATATCCAATATCTGGAAAAATATTGCCATCGTCCAGCGTCTAGTACTTCTGCTTGAACTATATACGGCGCACTTTTCATCAAGAGAGCCAACTCCTCCCTTTGTATTGATATTATGAAGAATCATTTCGGGTTTATCATCATTGTTATTTGACTTACAATGATATCATTGTTATTTGACTTACAATGATGCATCTATGAAATAAGTGGTACTACTTTGCGTTTCTTCTTTTCCCATTTAAAAACCTTATTTACATGTATCTGTTACCATTTACATCCTATTTTTAAATACCTATTATAGGAACTGTCAAACTATAACTGTCACTTCCACTTGTTCAAATAACAGCGGGAATCTTTATTCAAATTTGCTTATACTCAAAATCAATTAGATTATTATATTTTACTTGACACATCAACGTTCATTAAACAATTTTGTACAAAAATCACAATACATAATATTCTATAACAACACTAATATTTTTTCATTTCTTCCTAACAAATTCTACAATTATTACATAGAAGAAAGAAACCTTATCGTTCCACCGCTATACGGAATAAACCAAGAAACCACAAAAAATATCATCCATTATAACAACAACTATTTTACTTACTTTTTCAACTTTAGTTAATAAATATTTTATCACTATAAAAATCATTATTTTAAGAACTTGAAATATCATTGAACATTATATATGACATGGTTATTTAAATCATGTCAATATATTATTACATTTTTGTATTCCCTGTATAATTTTTAGTGAAAAGGATGTTAATGAGCTTAGAGATACGAGTTTTGTACGTATTGAGCTAATGACAAAAAAATAGGTATATCTTACTTACACCACAGCAATATAATTCAAAGAATATGGCACAAAAACAAATTTTAAAACAAAACAAATTAATAATTTGATTTTAGTAGGTGTAAAAATAGGAACTGTAACGTGAATGGATGAATAATTAGTGGAACAGAAATTATAAAATAACAATAAATATGAACATTAAAATAGCTAAAAACTAATGTGTTCGAAATTCACTTTTAAACGTTTTTGAGCACGCTTCCGAAATGATAAATCGATAATAATAGGGCGTTGAGTACTTATATTTCTAAATATTTGTCGAACATGTTCCCTCATAACTTCTAATGTGGTTACAGGTATACTATATAGTTGCTCTTTTACGGATCCCTATAAAAAGAAACTAATTTTGTGATGTCTAAAGACCCAGCGGCTTGCTGCGTTTTCACGATCTCCACGGGCTAGCCACTTCGCTGGAAACATTTCATTAAAATATTTCGTGTCTGTTGCATAAAACGTGATTATTCACTGTCTTTGTTGTATCGACATCTCTTCGTAAATTTAGCAAAACATCTTTCGAAAATTCCTCTATACTGTCTAAATAAACATTAATTTCACCTACTGAAAAGATATCTCTACTAATTGAGCCCATAATAGGTATTTCATGATTAATCGTTATTTCATAGCAACTTTTCGAATGTTGTACAATTTTTAACGAAAAATTGCCATATCTCAGAAACAGTTGAAAACGGACAAATACAAGTTGAGTCAGGTTAGTCAGCCCTTCAAGAGCTATAATAAAATGTAAACAATTGCATAGCATTCCATTTAAAAAAACATAAGTTTGTGTTTGTTCGTCGTTGTCGAACACACTGTATAAATGAAAATATTTTTAAACTGTAGAGTTTATGATTATCTACAATTTTTGTATTAAAAATTATTCGCTATTTACATTACTAGATACCAATAATGGATTTTACCGCTACGCTGGAGCGTTCGGTATAGAAAAGAAGGTACAACACGCAATTAACAGAGATATGGCGTAAGCTTATATAGTACTAATAAATTTATATAAAATTATACAATAAATAGATTAAGTATTCGGAGTGAGTAAACAGTGTCATCTTTGTTACCACGAATCGCTTCGAATACAGTTTCTATTACCTCCTTCTTATATATATCGCCATTGAGCGAATGATCTCAGAACCATGTCCAGTAGGCTATTTTTCATGCGTCCGTTGAGAGTGTGCGAAGCCCCGAAAAGAATTTTTGAAAATTTGCAATAGTGTAGTAAATCACGCTGCATCCATTTTCCCCCCATAAGGACGACGTGTAGACCGTCAAATTCCTCTATAGTCCACAAGAAATTTCGAAATTCAATATGAAGGTAGGAAATTTCGAAATTCAATATGAAGGTAGGCAAGCACAGCTGACCATGGAAAGTCCACGTTAGGTTGAGTTAAATGTTACAGTAAACGTCAACACCGAAAGGTGAAGGACCATCTGACGTTTTATTAACGTTGGCAGGCGCACGAAAATTCAATTGCAGGTTAAGAACTATCGAAACAATTAATTAATTTCAGTTCGTGATGACACTTACCGTAAAATGTCAGAACTAGAGTGAATAGTGTCAGTCGTGCGGGGCGTTTCAAGCAAAGGTCAAATTTTAACAGGCGATGAGTTTGGAGGAATCACATTTAGAAGAAAAACCGATTACATGAGCCCTGTCGTAAATTAAGGTGGAAAGAATTGAAGCCACAAGGACAGTTGCTGCACATAATCGTACAAGATTCAGAAATTTCAGTCTCAAACGTTTGCAGATTTCGTTTGTTAAATACTGAAAATTTCCAAATAGACTGAGAGACTCAAATACGAAAGCACTAAAGAGTATACTAAGTGGTATTAATTTCAACGATCACGAATTTAGCATTTATTCGAAGAAAGGTGAAGTCAAACCCGGGAAATGATACAGAAAATATCCATCTTTTCAATTTTTCACTATGCAATCGTTAATTTGACATATCGGTATATAATTAAGCTTAAGTGTAAACTAAAGTAACGGGAAACTTTAACATTGACAGACAAAATCCATCTGACGTTTGATTTGCGATGAAAATTCAATTTCACTTATGAACCGTCAACATGTTCGATAGGCGATGACACTTGCTGGAAAATGTCAGAACTCACTGAAATAATAGTGTCGTTCGTGCAATACGACGCGTTATGTCGTCTCGTTAATGCTCTGAATTGACAGGAGTAAATACTGAAAACACCAAAGATGTAACAAACGAGAGATGTACTGTGTGTGGAGTACGAAAAAATATCGAGGAAGAATAGTCACTATCATCGACCAATTGTCAAGCTTAAACGTTAGAAAGCCGACAAATATTGGACAGTTTAGGAACGAAAAATGCATTTATTTGGTTATTTACGCAAATATGATATTTACGCGATCAAACGGGATCGATATTTTCGATTTTTTGTGAATAAAAACTCTAAATTTATAAAGTTCAGTAACTTATGTCAAACATTTATATGGTCCCGAATGAGCAGTCAAAATACGGATACATAATGGCAAAGAAATGAAAAAATTCAGATTCAAGTATGACACTTTACTTAAATGAGATACCTACTGGATATGTATTATTGTTATTATTAATTATTACTGTTGTATCTTTGTATATGTATTTGTTCTATGCCGAAGACACTAATATCTCATAAAATATCTCCAATCCTTCTCTCTCTATTACTATAAATTGTTAATAAAATTAAAATGTACTCCAAGAATAACAAGAACGAGTTTTTTATATTATAAAAAATGAATCTTACTGCATAAAAAATATTACACACAATTGCCACATTTACTTATGTCAACAATGACATTCAATTTGACAATTAGGTCTCAATAGATTTTTGAAGCTTATAGGAAAGACTGAACTACTAACTTTTGACGCAATGGCAGTTTGTGAACAATTGTAAATTGGAGGTATATACAGGGTTCGTCAAAAGTTTAGAAACGAACATTATAAATAGCATCATGACAATGTTCGCGTTTTATAGGAAATTGTAACAAAGCTGTAAACGGATGCAAAAGAGGCTAATTCAAGCTCGAAGAGATTAACAAATTCTACTAGTTATAAAAAGACAAAGACCAATTACGTCCTAAAGGACCTAGATATTTAATAAATCCATCAAAACCAGCAGCCTTACGAATCTTTAATAATTCTATCACTATATCCAATTTCTCTATAGAAAAAGATTTTGTAAGTGTAATGTTATATTTGTCAAATATATATATATATATATATATATATATATATATTTCTTCGAATATTTTCGCGGTCGTTTGTTGAAGCGTTGTTCTTCGGGATATCTCGCCGCGTTTGGATGATTTTGCCCTGATAAGGAGGAAGAAAGATGTCCTTATCAGGGCAAAATCATCCAAACGCGGCGAGATATCCCGAAGAACAACGCTTCATATATATATATATATATATATTTGACAAATATATATATATATATATTTGTCAATGGTTTATCTGAGAGACTCTCCCACGTTCTCTCCACAAATGAAATAAAATTAGCTTACTATAATTAAAAACCAAATAAAATTTTTTTTAGCAGAACAAAAGATGTGACACCCCTGTCCTTCCAGTCCAACTACTGCTACTTTACAGGTATTCCATTCTCCATTTTTAGCTTGATAAACCAAAAAACAATTGTAGAAAGGGTTTCTGGTTATCTCACCTCCCTTATTTGATTTTCCTGTAGGACCCACCTACAAATATATAAATATAAAAAAAGTGATGCCCGAAATAAACCTAATGCATGTAAATTAGCATCACATGTATATACTACTGGTCATTCCATACTATTTGATCGAACTAACATCTTATATAAAGAATCTAATTTGACTAAGAGATTATTTCTAGAAACTCTTTGTATTAATGTTTTTACACCAAATATTAACTCCAGATCAGACTCCCAAAATTTTAGCAACATTTATTCAGGTTTACTAAAATTTGTTAATGACAAAATTTTGAATAAAATTAAAATTCACTAATTTTCATGTTTTTCATATACATGATTACCACTTTTAGTTTTTTCAAATATTATAGGTATATAAAATATTGTTTTTTAAATAAGACACATATAAATTTAACAGTGTGATATATCTGAAGTTTGAAACCTGATGTGCGCTTTGTGGAAAAAAATTTTTTTTTTGTTTACAATTTTGTATATGTCATCTTGACATTTATACTTATAAGTCACTGTCATATCATGTTATGTTTTTAATGTTTGTCAAACCCATATATTTTATGTCCTAGTGTGGCAATTGTAAGATAATTTATAGTTTACTTAACAGTTGTCCCTAATTATATATTTTGTAGATCTGATGAAGGAATAAATATATTTCCGAAACGTTATTTAGCCAACGATTGTGTTTTAAATCAAATATCCAGCCCAAAATTCTACTATTATTAAAGTAGTAACTATTTCATATTATATTATATTAGCTAATTATCAGTAATTATATCTTTAATCTGACAATATATATATATTGCGATAGGGGGGTATACTAACTATCAATGAGAATGAGACTCTATAATAATCACGAAACTAATTGAATTATAATTTAATTTTAATGGAAATATTTATAAAATGGAATATTCAAAAGACTATACAAATAAGTTTATGGGTAACAATTATCTGACTGCTCCCTGTAGATGGTAGGTCCAATGAATTTAAAAGAATTAATGTGCCTGATTTGATAATATTCTATTTCAAAATCTTTAAATTTTCGCGCTATAATTGGTTTCCTATATGACTAAATTGAGCCAATGAACTCGTCCTAATGGGGTGCGTATTGTTTCCGGCAACTGTAGTGAATTATTCTCCTTTATAATTAGTCTTGTGATCGGTTTGTTAATACTTTCTCAGGGTCGTTGAGGGGGTTCATGTAAGACAAAAAATACACTACTAAATCACTCATTTACCTGTACTTTACTTATTTCCTGTATGTGGTACGTCAATGTCTCGTCTAGCAGGCACCTGTGGAAAGAATAAAATGCGCTTCCTTGTGGTAAATAAAAATGGGCGAGCAATATCCAGGTTGATGGTGTATGTTTACTACCTCAATAATTAATACAAACACAGGTATATACAACAATTATCTATATTTTCATTTAAACAGGTTAACATTTATATATTTATTTTGTAGATGGAGTGTCTTTAATTCGGGACTAATACAACATTTATAAGGAATATACTCTACATGAGCGAATGATTATACACAGATCCAACATAAATTGTACCATAGACCAACAAAGTTACAAACAGCTGTCGAGTGTTAAAATGTGAATTGGAAATGGACCGATAATACTGTCCCAAAATAATGTACAATGAACTTATTAAGCTTCAATTACAATTGATTGTAACTGGAGGAACACAAAATTACTGTAAGTAAGAAATTATATTACTTTGCCTGTATTCTAACCCTATTTAGTTGCTTGTTATCATGATAGGTTATGTTTGAATTCTTTGAACGTGACTGACTGTTTGTTTGATTAAATAATGCCTTTACTGTCAAGTGAATTAGAAAGCCAAATGATTTGTTTGTTAGTGAAATCAATCCTATTAACTCTAAATACTAATCTGACTTTGACTGAACTGTGATTGACTTTAATTTTAATAATAAACTACAGATTACATATGAGTTGATATAAATACTGTTGTTAGCGTGACACCTTCTTGGAGGTCGTAAATACTTGTAAACTGTTCACAATACCTTCAATTAAAACATATCAAAATGTTCATTAGCTATATGGAAGGTCCTATGGTGAACTGGATCTTGTATTGTGGCTGGATATCCTCCGAAGAGTCGGCTGGGTGCCTCTCCAGGAACGAAGTTCAGGAAACGCCGGCAAATATCTCGAAAAACGACGGTGGTGTTGGATATTCTGTATTATGCAGGATCTTAGACTCGGAGATGTTCTTGCGGTCGTCCTTGGTTCCGTATTCGGCGGCGTGTTTGACAGGCCGACTTTACGAGGGCGTTTTTAAATACTCGTGCTGGATTTATATACTACTGTGACGTCACTCTGACGCTGGCCCAGTGACCTACTTTTTCTGTCTATCCTCATGCGAAGTATGTATGCCTTATTTATAGGTCAAGGCCGTCTATTGTTTATAATCTCGAACCCAAAGTCGTTGGAGCTTACATTTTAATTGTTTATAATAATGTTGGATTAGTTTACAATGCTAATTGATGTTATTCTGTAGTTTTTATATTTATAATAACTAAATAAAATATTTTCAGTCTGTAAAAATCTCTGAATACTAATTTTTGGAATTTTAATGAGTATGGCATTTTTTAGCGTCGTTTTTCGATAAATTGTACAGTCATGTGCAAAAAAATAATGAAATGTTATAATTTTTGGATTTTATCCAAAAATAAGGATATTTGGACTTTATGTAGATCTGGTTTACATATTAACTTAATTACTAAATACATTCAACTTTATTTCTGTTTTTTATTTGATTAAAATCTGTGCATTAAAATAAAATGCTTAATGCGGGTTTTTAAATTTTCAATTCAAAGTCAGTTTCTTTTTATAATTTAATATTAATTTATCTTGCTCAATTGGTTATCGAAATTTTATCAAA
Source organism: Amphimallon solstitiale (assembly GCA_963170755.1). Lineage (NCBI taxonomy): Eukaryota > Metazoa > Arthropoda > Insecta > Coleoptera > Scarabaeidae > Amphimallon > Amphimallon solstitiale. Next base: position 66,563,668 of record OY720677.1, read on the forward strand.
TCATTCACATTTAACAGTTCAAAGGATTATTTTTATATACCCATTTTTGGTATAATTGTAACAACACTTATTCAGTTTTTTACATTTCAAATTAAACATTGGTTTTAGTAGTAATTTCTTGCTAATGGCTTTAGTTTGATAGGGCACTTAATTATGTATGTCCTTCGTATCTGTAATTGGCCCAACATGTTTATATTTAAGGTGTTTTACTAAATTTTAAATATTGATGTTTGACGTTTATTCATGATGGCTACTTGGTCTAAGTTAGAAATGATGCTTTCGATAAGTACTCATTTGTAAGGGTGCAATTCATGATAATTCCTTATCCTAACTGTGCTGTGATATGTGCAGTTTAAGTATTTAACTTCATATATCAGGCAATTACTAAATTTTGTTACGAAATTTACACTTTAAAAGGACATGTGATCTGGGTCTATACGTCATACTTTATGTGATGTTTGTGCTTAAATTAGAGTCGTATAATTATTCATGCCCTGATTCTAATATGTTCTAAATTTGAAACAGGTTGTAGTTTACTTCTGTTCATATGCAAGAATTAGTTTCTTTACTGAATTAAAATGTAATTGGTATAATTATGGATGCTCATTGTTGACGTTCATCTTTGTATTTTAATTTGTGTTGTATGAATTCAGATTTATGGTCAACAATGTAACTGTTTGTTAACTAGAATGTATGGTGGATCCTGTGAACATGATATATTCCTCATTACTCTCATCTACTTCATTAATTCAATACTAAATATAACATTTCCTATAGTACAAGGGCTCGTCCCTAACAATAAACTAAAAAATTAAACATGGGTGTTTTTTAACTTGTAACTAACTAATTATTGAGTGGTATTGAGGAGGCTCAAGACCACCTCAATATATATATATGTATATATATATATATATATATATATATATATATATATATATGTAAGGCTTAATTATTGGGGAATCCAGCATAAAAACAAAATTCAATTTAGTTCTTTATTTTTTTTCTTCCAATATTTCGCACATTGTGTGTGTGCTTCCTCAGGGATTAACTTAAAGAAATTGAATATTCTAGTCAGTAATTATAAAAATGTATAAAAAGTCCATTATATAAATAAAGATAAAAAACTGTTTTGAACACTTACAAATGTGAACTATGATGTGGACAAAAATTACTTAAATACATCTACACTAATATCGACAGGTACATCTCTTAAATGTATACTAAACAAAACTACGATATAAATTTTAAAATAAATATCTGATACACACGTTAAAAACAACTTTTTTGGTAAAAAATCTACACATACAAAACAAACAAGCACAAAAGAAACATCAAACATAAGAAACGTTAAGTGGTAAGATTTGGAGGTAATAATTATGTGTTTAATGTACACAGAGTTTGTACGTGTACAGTGCAAATTTGTACGACGAACATGTCATTAGGTTTCTGTTAGGAAGCGCAATAATATGTATTGTCTATCCCCGAGCTACACTCGTGCCTGATTTATCGTTCTCGTTGCGTTCGTTATCCAACAAAAAAGCATACACTGAGCTCAAACTGTATGTATCAGCTTTGAAATTCATAGAATTTGGGTTATTATTAATTTCGACAATCTCCAAAAACTCTCTACATTTCTGACTTTTCACTGTCTGAAGGACTTTAACATTTTCGAAATTCGGCGTATGATCTTTATTGTTCATATGTATGGATAAAGCACATCTGTGTGGTGAACAAGGATACTACGTCTAATGATATTATATGATAGTTGTCTGGTAATTGAAAATCTTGGTATTTTTCAGCAAAAGTGAATGAATCGGCAACATCATATCGAGCATTGTCCTCAATAAGTTTTGAGAGGACATCTGCAAAATGTTTTGAGATATTGTAACATGGGGAATTACTGTAAGAGACAATAGGTCTAAATGGAACATCCACTTTATGAACTTTTGGTAGGGTATATAATTTAGGACTGATTGAATTGAAAATGGTGAGTCTTTTGTAAAGTGGTTCGTCTATTTCTTTGTTGTTTTTAAGGGTGCGTAGATGTTTATTAAGTTGTTGTTGTATAGCTGGTGTTGGATCATTATTAATGGCTTTGTAAATGGTGGTGTCTGTTAATAGATTCTCTGTTTTATTAATGTATTCATTCTTTGTAACAGCAACCGTTACTGAACCTTTGTCTGCCCTAAGAATTAAAATATCTGGGTTGTTATTTAAATACTTTTGACATTTCTTGCTTATGTCCCCCCAAAATGCATTACTATTTATGGGAGAGGTTTTAAAATTAGTTAAAGTGTTTGTGATCTTTGCCCTGCGTATATCTATATCATTGTCTTGTATGTTACTGAGAATAAGTTCACTTTCTGCTAGAATCCCACTAACCTGAACGTCTTTAGGAATTACAGTATTTAAATAACAACCCAGATATTTTAATTCTTAGGGCAGACAAAGGTTCAGTAACGGTTGCTGTTACAAAGAATGAATACATTAATAAAACAGAGAATCTATTAACAGACACCACCATTTACAAAGCCATTAATAATGATCCAACACCAGCTATACAACAACAACTTAATAAACATCTACGCACCCTTAAAAACAACAAAGAAATAGACGAACCACTTTACAAAAGACTCACCATTTTCAATTCAATCAGTCCTAAATTATATACCCTACCAAAAGTTCAAAGAGTGGATGTTCCATTTAGACCTATTGTCTCTTACAGTAATTCCCCATGTTACAATATCTCAAAACATTTTGCAAATGTCCTCTCAAAACATATTGAGGACAATGCTCGATATGATGTTGCCGATTCATTCACTTTTGCTCAAAAATACCAAGATTTTCAATTACCAGAAAACTATCATATAATTCATTAGACGTAGTAATCCTGGTTCACCAACATACCCAGGGACATGGTAGTACATATACTACATAGCAAATGGAATGAAATATCTGCTCTTACGGATTTTACATATGACTCTTTTTTCATGATGCTCAATTTCATATTTAATAATAGCTATTTCACATTTAACAAAAAATGCTACTCACAGATTTCAGGAATGCCCATGGGCTCACCGCTTAGCCCTATCCTTGCCAACTTAGTAATGGACTTTTGTTTGGATAACATACTGAAGGTTTTACCATTTGAGTTTGCTTTTATTCACAAGTATGTTGATGATCTGATTTGCGCTCTGCCTATGTCTGAAATTGATGACACTTTGGAGATTTTCAATTCATTTCACCCTAACATTCAGTTTACCATTGAACGCGAGAATGAGGGAGGTGTGCCTTTCCTTGACACTAGAATCATTAGAAATAATAACCATCTAATGATAGATTGGTATAGAAAACCCAGCAACTCAGACAGAATGTTAAACTATCATTCAAATCATTCAATCAGCCAAAAAATAAATATGATTTTGGGCATGAAACATAGAGTGTCTAGGATAAGTCACCCCTCTTTCAGACAGAAAAACCTCGACATATTGAGCAGATTGTTTACTAATAATGGTTATCCCTCCAGCTTAATACACAAACTGATTTTTTCCAACCCCCGCCCTGACAATCTGACTATCAAAAATACTACTGTTACACGAGAAAAACTGAAATACTTCAGGTTTCCTTACATCAATGGTTTATCTGAGAGACTCTCCCACGTTCTCTCCACAAATGAAATAAAATTAGCTTACTATAATTAAAAACCAAATAAAATTTTTTTTAGCAGAACAAAAGATGTGACACCCCTGTCCTTCCAGTCCAACATCATTTATCGCATACCTTGCAATGAATGCAATCAAGTATATATTGGTCACACATCAACTTGGTTAAAAACCAGACTGGCTACGCATAAGAGTGATGTTCGGACTGGAAAGAACAGATGTGCTTTATCCATACATATAAACAATAAAGATCATACGCCGAATTTCGAAAATGTTAAAGTCCTTCAGACAGTGAAAAGTCAGAAATGTAGAGAGTTTTTGGAGATGGTCGAAATTAATAATAACCCAAATTCTATGAATTTCAAAGCTGATACAAACAGTTTGAGCTCAGTGTATGCTTTTTTGTTGGATAACGAACGCAACGACAACGATAAATCAGGCACGAGTGTAGCTCGGGGATAGACAATACATATTATTGCGCTTCCTAACAGAAACCTAATGACATGTTCGTCGTACAAATTTGCACTGTACACGTACAAACTCTGTGTACATTAAACACATAATTATTACCTCCAAATCTTACCACTTAACGTTTCTTATGTTTGATGTTTCTTTTGTGCTTGTTTGTTTTGTATGTGTAGATTTTTTACCAAAAAAAGTTGTTTTTAACGTGTGTATCAGATATTTATTTTAAAATTTATATCGTAGTTTTGTTTAGTATACATTTAAGAGATGTACCTGTCGATATTAGTGTAGATGTATTTAAGTAATTTTTGTCCACATCATAGTTCACATTTGTAAGTGTTCAAAACAGTTTTTTATCTTTATGTATATATTAGACTTTTTATACATTTTTATAATTACTGACTAGAATATTCAATTTCTTTAAGTTAATCCCTGAGGAAGCACACACACAATGTGCGAAATATTGGAAGAAAAAAAATAAAGAACTAAATTGAATTTTGTTTTAATGCTGGATTCCCCAATAATTAAGCCTTACATTGAGTTCTTCAACGGCAAAGACCTTCTCTTTTAATTATATATATATATATATATATATTTGTTCGGATGTTTCCGCGGTCGTAGTATGACGTTGTGGTTTTCCGGGTTTGGAACCGCGTAGTATTTGCTCTATAGTCCCAAGAAGGACTGCTTGGTCGACGTTTCGATGAGATCTCACTCATCTTCTTCTGGACGATCGTGTTCGAGTTGCAATCGGAGAATGCGGCTGGTTGTTGGTGCCTATATTTATATAAGTTGGCTCGCCGTGTGAACTGCCAATCAGAGCGCGCGCTTGAGTGGTAGTGGTGGGAGAGTTTGTGTCATTTCTTCGGTGATTGTCGTCAGCGCCTGTTGCCTGCGC